>CM044354.1:5483363-5836103 GCA_024294585.1 Vipera latastei | reverse complement strand
TTTTTTATTTTTTTAAAAAAACACACACACCGCCTTTTAAGATGTACAGTACGTGGGCCATAGCTGTATACATTATTTCAGCATTATTTGATGGACTGGTTTTGTCAGGGAACAGACGGATTCGTTTCCCCTGCTTTATTGGCAGATTTAAATTGGGAACGCTGACACACAAACAAGGGACTAATTTATGTAATGTCAACTTATGTAAAATAAACATAAATTTCTGCCTTGTCAGCCTCTGCAGTTGTGTTGGCATGCAAAGACAGTCTAGCAATTCAGTCCCACAGGAAGTCCTGACCCTAGGTGAGCCTGGCGATTACGGTCATAAAGCAGGTCACCATGGGACCGTAAGTCAAGGACAGGACAACCTGTCATTGCCCTGCTTGTTCCTTGTGGCCTCTTTTTAAAGCTTTAACCCTGTTTGACCACGACAAACAAAACTGATCCAATGATGGAATGGTAACTACAGAAATTGTGGCTTCTCCAGTTTTGGAAATTTTTTTAGGACAGGATGTCTTCAGAATCTTTCAATGAGTTTCCTTGCGCATTTCGAAGGCTCAGACTTGCTCTTAGACTGGGAAGAAGAAAATACTTACGACCACAAGGGAGACCAGAATTTCTGTCGCTAAGTGAGACACTTGTGAAACGGGTTTTGCCCCATTTTACGATTTTTCTTGCCATAGATAGATAGATAGATAGATAGATAGATAGATAGATAGATATGGATAGATAGATAGAGACTGGATGGATGGATATGGAGAGATGGATAGAGAGATGTGGATGATGGATAGGTAGATACAGACAAAATGGATGGATATGGAGAGATGGACAGAGAGATGTGGATGATGGATAGGTAGATAGACAGACAGACAGACAAAATGAATGGATATGGAGAGATGGATAGAGAGATGTGGATGGATAGATAGATATAGATAGATAGATAGATAGATAGATAGATAGATAGATAGATGATAGATAGATAGATAGATAGATAGATAGATAGATAGATAGATAGATAGATAGACAGACAGACAGACAGACAGACAGACAGACAGACAGACAGACAGATAGATAGATAGATAGAGACTGGATGGATGGATATGGAGAGATGGATAGAGAGATGTGGATGATGGATAGGTAGATACAGACAAAATGAATGGATATGGAGAGATGGATAGAGAGATGTGGATGGATAGATAGATAGATATAGATAGATAGATAGATAGATAGATAGATGATAGATAGATAGATAGATAGATAGATAGATAGATAGATAGATAGATATGGATAGATAGGTAGAGACTGGATGGATGGATATGGAGAGATGGATAGAGAGATGTGGATGATGGATAGGTAGATACAGACAAAATGAATGGATATGGAGAGATGGATAGAGAGATGTGGATGGATAGATAGATAGATATAGATAGATAGATAGATAGATAGATAGATAGATAGATAGATAGATAGATAGAGACTGGATGGATGGATATGGAGAGATGGATAGAGAGATGTGGATGATGGATAGGTAGATAGACAGACAGACAAAATGGATGGATAAGGAGAGATGGATAGAGAGATGTGGATGGATAGATAGATAGACAGATAGATATGGAGAGATGGATAGAGACAAAATGGATGGATGGATATGGAGAGATGGATAGAGAGATGTGGATGGTGGATAGATACAAGATAGACAGATAGATTTAGATGGATGGATGAAGGAAGGAAGGAAGGAAAGGGGGCAGGGAGGGAGGGAGGAAGGAAGGAAGGAAGGAAGGAAGGAAGGAAGGAAGGAGGGAGAGAGGGAGGGAGGGAAGGAAGGTATAGCGTTTCCTTCCTGAGCAGGGGGTTGGACTAGAAGACCTCCAGGGTCCCTTCCAACTTCGTTATTCTCTTAAAAACATAGAAAATTGATCCAGCGGCCCATCAGGTCTGGGTCGGTGAGTTTTTTGTTTTGTTTTGTTTTGCTTTCATTTCTTATTTTCAATTACAGGTAGTCCTCAACTTACGGACCTCAACTGAGCCCAGAATTTCTGTCGCTCAGTGAGACGTTTGTGAAGCGAGCTTTGTCCCATTTTACAACATTTCTTGCCACGGTTGTTATAAACGAATCGCTGCAGCTGGTAAATCAGTAACCCCCATGGCTGGTCAGAAGGTTGCAAAAGGGGATCGTCATAATTTATGCAAGCGTCATAAATAGGAGTCAGTTGAATTCAAGCGTCTGAATTTCGATCACGTGACTGTGGAGGATGCTGGAATGGTCGTAAGTGTGAAAAACGGTCATAAGTGACTTTTTTTTCAGCGCTGCTGAATGGTCACTAAATGAACCGTTGTAAGCCGAGGACTACCTGTCCTTATTTCTCATTTATTTTTTTAAGCTTTTGTCGGATGATAGACCTTTGTTTATCCCACGTTTATCCTCTAATCCTAATTACTGAAGATTAGCGGGCCTTCTTATATTAATCCTTTTGACTAAATCCTCCTTAGGGATGGTTGAACAGTCAGCCAGATGTTTAGACTGGATTTGGACGACTTGAGTCTTTCCCGAGGACCCGGGATGCCCTAACAGGCAGTCCTCGGCTTACAACGGTTCACTTACTGACCACTCAAAAGTTACAACGGCGCTGAAAAAAGTGACTTACAACCAGTTTTTCACACTTAACGACCGTTGCAGCATCCCCCAGGGTCATCTGCTCCCAATTCAAACACTTGGCAACTGTCTCCTATTTCTGACGGTTGCAGATATCCCCTTTTGCGACCTTCTGACGAACAAAGCCAACGGGGGGAGCCAGATGCAATTAACAAACCGTGTTGCTATCGTAACAATTGTGGTAAAAAAGGTCGTAAAACGGGGCAAAACTCACGTAGCAAATGTCTCACTTAGCGACAGAAATGTTGGGCTCCGTTGTGGTCGTAGGTTGAGGATTACCTGTATTGGAGGGTGTTAAAATGGTTGACCACAATCCTTCCCCCCACACACACACTTACAAGCATTGCACCATCCCTGTGGTCGTGTGATCAAAATTCGGGGACTTGGTGACTGGTTCATATTTATGACGGGATTGGGCAAGGTGCCGGGATCAAGGTCAATGGGAAAGCAGATTCGTTTAACGACAGCATTACTAACTTAACAGCGGCAATGATTCGCTTAATAACTGTGGTGAGAAATGGAGCAGAACTCAGTTAGCAACTGAAATTTTGGGGTCCATTGTGGTCGTAAGTTGAGGACAGCCTGCATGCTCCTGGTCTCTTCAATTAAACAAGGTTATCTATCAGGACACACACACACACACACCAGTGACAATGTTCAGGAAATTGTTGAAAAACCCTTTTGCCAGGCTTTAGGACAGGGGGCTTCAAACTTGGCCCTTTTATGACTTATGGACTTCAACTCCCAGAATTCCTCAGCTAGCATGCCTGCCTGAGGAATTCTGGGAGTTGAAGTCCACAAGCAGGGGTCTTCAAACTTGGCCCTTTTATGACTTGTGGACTTCAACTCCCAGAATTCCTCAGCCAGCGTGCCCGCCTGAGGAATTCTGGGAGTTGAAGTCCACAAGCAGGGGTCTTCAAACTTGGCCCTTTTATGACTCGTGGACTTCAACTCCCAGAATTCCTCGGCCAGCATGCCTGGCTGAGGAATTCTGGGAGTTGAAGTCCACGAGTCATAAAAAGGCCAAGTTTGAAGACCCCTGTGCTAGAGAATATCAAAGATGTTGAAGATCATGAGTCTCCAAAATTGGCAACTTTAGGACTTGTGGACTTCAGCTCCCAGAATTCCGAGGTTTTGGGGAAAAGCCAAAGTCAGCTTAATGCTGTTATGAGGAACTGGAAATAGATGCTAGAGAATATCAAAGATATTAGATATCTATTAGATATTAGACATTAGTCTCCAAACTTGGCAACTTTAGGACTTGTGGACTTCAATTCCCAGAATCTCCCAGGAAGCCATGGGAATTCTGGGAGTTGAAGTCCACAAGTCTTAAAGTTGCCATCTTTGGAGACCCCTGAGGTAGACCTTGTCCATAACACACAAAACTACTTTTTCATGCATTCTTTGGTTATCCTTACCCACCTTCTCCATTTCTTTGAAGTCCTCATCCAGCTTCGTTCCTTCAGCCCCGCCGACTTTCTCGCTGACCAGCTGCGAAACAAAAACAAAAGTTTATTTTTTAAAAGAGGAAAAGGTATTTATTACAACAGGGCCTCATTTAGCGACTGCCTCGGAGACTGACCATTCACAGGTTATGACAGTGATTATTTTGTTTTAAAAAAAAGGAACTTTACGATCAGTCCTTCAATTTACAGCTCTGGCAGGCCGGCCAAGCACAGGAAAGCTGAATTAAGATTGTATGGATGGGAGCAGTTTCAGTTAGTGACTGCTTTGCTTAACGACCGTGTGGCTGGTCCAGCTGTGGCTGATAAACGAGGACAACCTATACAGGCATGTATTTATTACAGGTACTTTCAGACCACCCTAATCAACATTTGGCTTACGACAAATATAACAAAACCGCAACAATAGGCTTAATACAAAGGATCATCCAGTCAAAAAAAAAAAAAAAAAACCCACGCCCATCATTTAACCTAAATGCCTAATCAAACTGAATTATAAATTCTCATATACAGGAAGTCCTGGACTTACAACGTATTTGTTTAGTGGCCGAAGTTACAACAGCAGTGAAAAAGGTGTGTTATGACGGTTTCTCACACTTACAACCGTTGCAGCATCCCCACGACCACGTGATCAAAATTTGGATGCTTGGCAACTGACTCACATTTATGACGGTTGCAGTGTCCCGGGGTTGTGTGAAGGCTTTTTGCAACCTTCCAACCGGCAAAGTCAATGGGCAAGCCAGATTCGCTTAGCAACCGTGTTAATATTCACGGTTGCCCCAAAGGTGCTTTTTTTTTTCTTCCAGGAGGCGACTGGACTTTCTCGTTTTTCCCTTGAAGACGTTTCGCTTCTCCTCCAAGAAGCTTCTTCAGCTCTGACTGGGTGGTGGGGAATTGAAGGATTTATACTCCTTGCAGACAGCTGGTCATTTGCATCCTTTTTAGAGAGCTGTTGAGCCCACTTGGAGGCTTACCTGCGTCCTCAGGGTCACCCGAGTGGAGCAAATGGGTGTGGAGCCTTCTTGGAGCGGCTGAAAGGAAGCAGTTCCAAGAAGCTCTTTATAAAGCAGTTCTTTTCAGCCGCTCCGAGACGGCTCCACACCCATTTGCCCCACTCGGGTGACCCTGAGGACACAGAGAAGCCTCCAAGTGGGCTCAACGACCCTCTAAAAAGCATGCAAATGACCAGCGGTCTGCAAGGAGTATAAATCCTTCCATTCCCCACCACCATCCAGTCAGAGCCGGAGAAGCGAAATGTCTCAGGGGCTGCCCCAAAGAAGAGGGAGTCAAGCTATTCTCCAAAGCGCCCGAAGGCAGGACAAGAAGCAACGGATGGAAACTCATCAAGGAGAGAAGCAACCTGGAATTAAGGAGAAACTTCCTGACAGTGAGAACAATTCACCAGTGGAACAACCTGCCTCCAGAAGCTGTGGGTGCTCCAACCCTGGAAGTTTTTAAGAAGAGACTGGACAGCCATTTGTCTGAAATGGTATAGGGTTTCTTGCCTGAGCAGGGGGTTGGACTAGATGACCTCCAAAGTCCCTTCTAAATCTATTCTATTCTATTCTATTCTGATTCTACTCTACTCTATTCATTATCTTCAAAGGAAAAACATGAAAGTCCAGTTGCCTCCTGAAAAAAGCACCTTTGGCCCCACCGTGTTAATAACAACTGCAGTGATTCATTAACAACGGTAGCAAAAAAGTTGTAAAATTAAGACTACCTTGCTTTGCAACAGAGATCTTTGTCTCAATTGCGGTCGTAAGTTGAGGACTACCAGTATTGGATACTAAAATAGAATTAAGGGTTGGTTGTTTTTCTTTAAAATCTACATGTATGCATAATTTCAACATTTTAACAGTGGCAAATTTTCTGCTCCTGAGAATACAACTTGCACAAAAAACACGGTTCATCTTTTCTTTTTAAGTATTCGAAAACGAGTATTTATGTAGCAACATTTAAGCCCCATTAAAGCTTTTCTTTTTTTTGTTTCCATGTCACGGTGCCAAGGTTTTCATCCAATTCTTCACTACCGCACCGAGTTGTTAACCTTCAATTCTTTTTTAAACTGCTTGTTAAAATACTCTCCGGACAGAATATATAATAATATAATATAAGACCCCTAACGCATGTCTACACTTTGAGAGGAAGCAACTAAATTTCATTTTTAATGTGTCCCATTGTGCCCACAGGGGAAAAAAATGACAATAAACGTTATCTAATCTTTTTTTTAAAGGGGTAGTAGTGATTATTCTGCAGTTTTTAAAAGCTCATGGCATCGTCGTCGTCATCGTAACAGTAATAAAAGGAACGACAAAAAATATATCACAAAATACAAAGATCTGCAAATAGAAGTAGAACAGCGGTGCCAAAAGAAAGCAAAGGTAAGACCAACAGTGACTGGCGTCTTGAGTGCAATCCCAAAACATCTGGAGCATCCCTTGAACACCGTCTAATGCAGGGGGTATTCAAACTGGGCTCTTTTATGACTGGTGGACTTCAACTCCCAGAATTCCTGAGCCAGCCATGCTGAGGGGAAAGGGAGAGGTTTCCAAGCTGAGCCATGCCGGCTTAGGAATTCTGGGAGTTGAAGTCCACGAGTCATAAAAGAGCCAAGATTGCCTACCCCTGGCCTAGGCCTAGGCTGCTTTATGACTCATGGACTTCAACTCCCAGAATTCCTGAGCCAGCCATGCTGAGGGAAAAGGGAGAGGTTTCCAAGCTGGGCCATGCTGGCTGAGGAATTCTGGGAGTTGAAGTCCACGAGTCGTAAAAGAGCCAAGGTTGCCTACCCCTGGCCTAGGCCTAGGCCGCTTTATGACTCATGGACTTCAACTCCCAGAATTCATGAGCCAGCCACGCTGAGGAGAAAGGGAGAGGTTTCCAAGCTGGGCCATGCTGGCTGAGGAATTCTGGGAGTTGAAGTCCACGAGTCATAAAAGGGTCAAGATTGAAGACCCCTGGTCTAATGCAAAAGGCGGTTTGACTCAAAACACCTGACATCCTGTGACAATCCTTTTAACGCCTTCAAACACAGGGGGTCCTCAACCTACGACCACAACGCAGCTCAACATTTCTGTCGCTAAGCGAGACATTTTGCGAAGTGAGTTTTGCCCCGTTTTAAGGCCTTTCTTGCCACAGGGGTTAAGTGAATCTGGCTCCCCCCCATTGGCTTTGTTCGTCAGAAGGTCGCAAAAGGGGATATCTGCAACCGTCAGAAATAGGAGACAGTTGCCAAGTGTTTGAATTGGGAGCAGATGGCCCTGGGAGATGCTGCAATGGCCATTAAGTGTGAAAAACCGGTCGTAAGTCACTTTTTTTCAGTACCGTTGTAACTTTTGGACGGTCGCTAAGCGAACCGTTGTAAGCTGAGGACTGCCTGTAAGAGCAGCTGCCTATCCCAAGTCCTCAGGAAAGACTCAAGTCATTCGAATCCAGGCTAAACACCTGGCTGACTTTTCAACCATCCCTAAGGAGGATTTAATTTTAGTCAAAAGGATTAATCTAAGAAGGCCTGCTAATCTTCAGTAATTAGGATTAATTCAAACGTGCTTGGGATAAACACAGGTTTATCATCCGACAAAAACTTAAAAAAATAAAATGAGAAATGAGGACAGGCAGACCTCAGCTTACGACGGTTCACTTAATAAACTGTTCAGAGTTATGGCGGCACTGAAAGAAAGCCACTTATAACCCGTTTTTCACACTTGTGACCGTTGCAACATCCTCCACAGTCACGCGATTGAAATTCAGAGGCTTGAATTCAACTGACTCCTATTTATGACGGTTGCAGCGTCCCGAAGTCACTCAGTCCCCCTTTGCGACCTTCTGACAAACCACGGGGGGAAGGCCAGGTTCACTTAACAAACCGGGTTACTAATTTACCAGCTGCAGCGCTTCATTTATAACAACCGTGGCAAGAAAAGTCGCAAAATGGGACAAAGCTCGCTTCACAAATGTCTCACTGAGCGACAGAAATTCTGGGCTCAGTTGAGGTCCGTAGGTTGAGGACTACCTGTAATTGAAAATAAGAAATGAAAAGAAAACAAAAACGAACCAAAAAAAACTCACTGCCCCAGACTTGATGGACCGCTAGGTCAATTTTCTATGTTTTTAAAAGAATGACAGAGTTGAAAGGGACCTTGGAGGTCTTCTAGTCAACAGCTGCAGACCCTATTCCTTCCTTCCTTCTTTCTTTCCTTCCCTCCCTCCTTCCATCCATGTGTCTGTCTGTCTGTCTATCTATCTAAATTAACAGAATAAAAGAATTGGAAGGGACCTTGGAGGTCTTCTAGTCCAACCCCCTGCTCAGGCAGGAAACCCTATACCTTCCTTCCTTCCTTCCTTCCTTCCTTCCTTCCTTCCTTCCTTCCTTCCTTCCTTCCTTCCTCCCTCCCTCCCTCCCTCCCTCCCTCCCTCCTCCATCTATCTATCTATCTATCTATCTATCTATCTATCTATCTATCTATCTATCTATTTCTATCTATCTAAATAGAATAACAGAGTTGGAAGGGACCTTGGAGGTCTTCTAGTCCAACCCCCTGCTCAGGCAGGAAACCCTATACCTTCCTTCCTTCCTTCCTTCCTTCCTTCCTTCCTTCCTTCCTTCCTTCCTTCCTTCCTTCCTTCCTTCCTTCCTCTATCTATCTATCTATCTATCTATCTATCTATCTATCTATCTATCTATCTATCTATCTATCTATCTATCTATCACAGAATAGCTGAGTTGGAAGGGACCTTGGTGGTCTTCTAGTCCAACCCCCCTGCTCAGGCGGGAAGCCCTCTCCCCATTCAGACAAGCGGCTGTCCAGTTCTCTTCTTAAAAACCTCCACAACTTCAACAATTAATTATTTCAACTGATTAAAACTTGTAGGCCGGCTGACTCTCAACAACTCTGGCTGGCTATTAACCGTCAAACCGAGAAAATATCAATGTTTTCCTCGGCCACACTTGTCACACCCAAGAAGGCTTGTTCCACGTGACTCCTCTAAAACACACACTGTACAGTACACAACCCCAACGTTATCACAAGGGACGTTTGTATCGGTGGTTTAATAAATGAATCATTTGTGCACAGAGTGTGGAAGATAACTGGCCAACAAATTTCAGCTCAGCTGGGTGTAGATTTTTTTTTTTCCCAAAGCCTTGGGCTAAATATCCCAGCATTAGAAAAGGAGCGAAGTGGATGAAACAGAGGAAGTCCTCCACTTACAACAGTTCGTTTAGTGACCGCTCAAAGTTGCAACGGCACTGAAAAAATGTGACGTATGACTTAGGTTTTTAAGAAGAGACTGGACAGCTATTTGTCTGAAATGGTATAGGGTTTCCTGCCTGAGCAGGGGGTTGGACTAGATGACCTCCAAGGTCCCTTCCAACTTTATTATTATTATTAAGTTACCACCTTTGCAGCATCCCCCCCCCATGGTCACGTGATCAAAATTCGGATGCGGGGAGACTGCTTCGTACTTATGACCGTCGCAGTGTCCCTGAAGGCCACGTGATTCCCCTTTTGCGACCTTCTGACAAGCAAAGTCAATTGGGGGGGGGGAGGCCAGATTCGCTTAACAACCGGGTTACTCACTTATCAACTTCAATTTTTTTTCCGATTAGCAATTGTGTCAAGGAAGGTTGTAAAACGGGGGCGGGCAAAAGCTCACCTAACAAATGTCTCACTTAACGACGGAAGGTTTGGGCTCCGTTGTGGTCGTAAGCCGAGGACCACCTGTATATCCAATATCCATGACTGAGTTCGCATATTAAGCCATGATTTGCTGCGGAAGACAGAGTGGGCTGCTTTGAACTGGCCACTAAACTGATTAATGCTCGTTTCTAAGCCTGGTGTTTATGTAGCAACATTAATCCCACCCAATAAATCTTAGTTTTCATCGGTATTTCATACTGCCAAGAGTTTCACCCAATTTGTGAGTCAGAGCATCAGGTTTCCACAAGTGTGCACATTCAAAGTTTATGACCACAACTGGGAATCAGAATTTCTGTGGCAAAATCCCTGTGTTTGCATGATCAAAATCCGGCCCCTTGGCAACTAGCAAGTATTTATGACGACTGCAGGGTCCCCGGGGGTTGTGCGATCCCCTTCTGTAACCTTCTGACAAGCAAAGTCAACGGGGAAGCCAGATTCACTTTAACAACCGTGTTCCTAAACTTAACAACTGTGGCAAAAAAAAAATGTCACAAAGTGAGACAAAACTCAGTTGACTGTCGTGCTTAGCCACAGAAATTATGAGCTCCGTTGTAGTCGTAAGTTGAGAACTACCTATAATTTAAGGTGGGCTAGAAAACATCAGACAAACTAACCATCTATCCATCCATCTCATCCATCCATCCACCTGCCTATCCATTTATCTATCTACCCATCCATCCATCCACCTACCTACCCATTCATCTATCTATCCATTCCATCCATCCATCCACCTACCTATCCATCCATTTATCTATCTACCCATCCATCCATCCACCTATCCCATCCATCCATCCACCTAACTACCGACCTACCCATCCATCTATCCATCCATTCCATCCATCCATCCACCTAGCTATCCATCCATTTATCTATCTACCCATCCGTTTATCTACCTATTCCATCCATCCATCAATCCACCTATCCATCCATTTATCTATCTACCCATCCATCCATTTATCTACCTATTCCATCCATCTATCCATCCATCCATCTATCCATCCATCCTCCATCTATTTATCCATCCATCCATCCATCCATCCATCCATCCATCCATCATCTATCTATTTATCTATCCATCCATCAATCCATCGATCGGTCGATCCATCCATCCATCGCCCTAGTGGTTAGAATATAGTATTGCAGGCTGACTCTGCCCACAGCCAGGAGTTTGATCCTGGCCGACTCAAAGTCAAGCCTTCCGTCCTTCTGAGGTCAGTAAAGTGAGGACCCAGATCGTTGGGGGCCATAGGCTGACTCTGTAAACCGCTTAGAGAGGACTGTAATACACTCTGAAGCAATATATAAGTCTAAGTGCTATGGCTACTGCTAATGATTACATTTATTTGCCATCCATCTAGTTTCCTAACGTCACTGGGCAGCTTACACCATTAAAATCAAGCACAAAACAATGCCTTAATCAAGGAACCATCAAGGACAGAACCACACCCCCACCGACACACACAGGACCAGCCACTTGTGTATAAACAGGGAGTAAGCCACACCCTCCCCATTGCACTGATGATGCTACAAGGCTGGGCAATGAAACGTCTGCGAGAAAACAACCCAGCTCAGAGAGCACCAAGGATGCCACAGCTGCATATATTCTCTATTAGAATATCACAAACGTGTAGTCCTTGACTTATGACCAGTCACTTAAAGAGACAAATCTCCCCAGGCTTTATTTATGACCCAGTTCCAAAGTTCCAAGGGCCAGCCTCCTCCCACGACCACAGGCTGGGCATCTGGCAGCTGGCCCTGACTTACGGCCATTGGTGATGTTCTGACTGTGTTCGATGAGGCTTTTGCTGAAAATTGGCATTTTCTTCCGATTTTAGGCAAAACCAGCCCACAGCAAACAATTGTTCACTTAATGACCAATTAAAAAACAAAATGTCATCGAATGGGGTTGGTTTACATGGATGACCGGCTTTACCACTGTCATGGCCAAGCTCCATAATTGGGCGTAAGTCGAGGACTATCTGTCTAACCAGTGAATTGAGCGGGCCCGGGTGCTCTCTGAGCTTGCTTGCTTTCTTGCAGACGTTTCGTGACCCAGCCAGGTAACACCATCGGTGCTAGAAGGGAATGTGGGGTTTGGGGGAGAGGAGGAGGAGGAGGAGGAGGAGGAGGAGGAGGAGGAGGAGGAGGAGGAGGAGGAGGAGGAGGACTGTGGGGTCCTTGGTGCTCTCTGAGCTTGGTTGTTTTCTTGCAGACATTTCATGACCCAAACTAGATAAAATCACCAGTTACAGCAGATATGTCAAACACAAGGCCCAGGGCCCGGATCCGGCCCGCGAAGTGGTTTCATGCGGCCCGCGAAGCCATCCTGGAAACAGTGAGGGAATGGCCCCCACTGCCTTGGCCCTGGCCCAGAGACCCTCCTCCTGCCAGAGACCCTCAGATCTGTCCCACTCCTGCCCAGGTCCCCCCATAGGCACCCTTGATGCCAACGATGTAGAGCTGGCCACGCCCACCCAGTAGGCCATACGCACTCTAGCCACGCCCACCCAGTAGGCCACGCCCACCCAGGCCACACCCACCCGGCCCCCTGAGGGCAACCGTAATGCTGATGCGGCCCTCAATGAAATTGAGTTTGACACCCCTGAGTTACAGAGTCTTCCTCTTCCTCCGACTTTTAGCACTCATGACATTAGCTAGTTGGGTCACGAGAACGTCTGCAAGGAAACAAGGAAACTCAGAGAACACCAAGGTCGTTAAGTGGATCTGGCTTCCCCTCTGATGTTGCTTGTCAGAAGGTCGCAAAAGCCGATCACGTGACACACACACACGCACACACACACACACACACACACACCGGGACATGGTGACCATCATAAATATGAGTCGGTTGCCAAGCATTTGAATTTTGATCATGTGGCCGTGGGGAGGCTGCAATGGTCGTAAGGGTGAAAAACGGCCATGTCACTTTTTTCCATGCCGTTGTGACTTTGAACGGTCACTTAAATGAACTGCTGTAAATCGAGGACAACCTATGTGTCTGTCTGTCTGTCTGTCTGCCTGCCCGTCCGTCCGTCCGTCCGTCCATCCATCCATCCATCTATCCATCTATCTATCTATCTATCCATCTATCTATCTTGACAGCTAGAACAATTAACCAGTGGAACAACCTGCCTCCGGAAGTGGTGAATGCTCCAACACTGTAAGTTTTTCAGAAGAGACTGGACAGCCATTTGTCTGAAATGGTATAGGTATCCTGCCTGAGCAGGGGGTTGGACTAGATGACCTCCAAGGTCCCTTCCAACAACAACAACAACAACAACAACAACTACTACTTCTTCTTCTTCTTCTTCTTCTTCTTCTTCTTCTTCTTCTTCTTCTTCTTCTTCTTCTTCTTCTTCTTCTTCTTCTTCTTCTTCTCCTCTTTCTCCTCCTCCTCCTCTCCCTTCCTCCCTCTCTCGCTAAAGGAGGAGGAAGAAAGAGAAGAATGCTCTGCATCAGGGGTCCCCAACCCCCGGACCGGTACTGGTCCGCAGCATGCCAGCAACCGGTCCGCACAAACAAGCAAAGCCCCATCCGCGGGATGTAGGCAGCACACAAAACCACGCAACCCTCCGATCCGTGGAAAAACCTCCCTCCACAGAACCGGTGGTCTCTGGTGCCCCAAAGGTTGGAGACCTCTGCTCTACATGGCTCGATCCACTTCACGGCCCTGAAAGAGGCTTTCCCTGTTCGCTCTTCCGGCACTTTTACTCGCGCCTTGGAGAGAGCGAGAACAGAACAGAGACCACAAAAGTGCCAAGTGTGGGTGCCGCAAAGAGACGAGACAGACCAAGCTGCTGAACACTCGACCAGGCAACGCGCAGCCCTAGGAGACCTGACATTGAGATGAACGTGAAATGGAGGCGACGAGGCGCCACCGGTCCCCGCCCGGTTTAACCGCAGGTCTGGAGGAGAAGATCCAGCAATTTGGCATCTCGGCTGTCAACGAGAACGAAGGAAATGAAAGAGAGAGAGAGAGTTAAAATGCCTGCAAGATGCACGGTGGCCTTGCAATGGGTTGCAACGCAACGCGTTGCAAAGCCAAGCCAACCTCAGCTCCCACCCAACCTTTTGTGGGTTTTCTTTCTGGCAAACTCTGCACGTTCTCCCCGGCTCCTCGGGCTGGGGACGGGTCCAAGTGTGTCAAGGGGGAACGCCTACGGACCCCTCTCCTCCCCCCCCCCGCATTCCAGCCATTTCAGCTGGCAGAAGCCGGCTGAGTGTTTGCCAAGGAGGATCCGCGCTGCTGCTGTCTCTTGCAGCAGTTTGCACGCACAATCCTTTGCTGAGCAGGTTTTTTTTTTCCTGGAGGGTCCAAGAATCGAGAAGGTCGCCACGGATCAGCAGTGATCCCAGGAAGGGACCGGGCTCAAAGGAGGACTCGGCTTCATCCAGGATCTCTCTGGAAATGAGGGGGGGGGTTTCTTCAAACTTGGCACTTTCAAAGACTTGCAGACTTCAGCTCCCAGAATTCCTCAGCCATCATGGCTGGCTGAGGAATTCTGGGAGTTGGAAGTCTGCAGGTTTTCGGGGTTGCTAAATTTGTGGACCCCTGAGCTAGCAGGTTTTGCAGATCGGAAAGACGGGCTGCGGAGCAAACAATTGTGCAATTTGCCTTCCCTCTCCAGAGAAGGAGGCAGGAAAACCCGGGGTTCACATTATCACCCCATAGTTTTAGCAAACCACCTTGCCGATACTTGCTCCGGGCCCTCCTTGTAGGAGAAGAAATGTGCTTTGCTCGTAATAGCAATAGCTACTATTAGACTAATATACCACTTCACAGTGGTTTACAGCCCTCTCTAAAGCGGTTTTACAGAATCAGCCTGTTTTCCCCCCCTGCCCCCCCCCCCCCAACAATCTGGGTCCTCATTTTCCTGACCTCGGAAGGCCGAGTCAACTTTGAACCGGTCAGAAACGAACTCCTGAAGTGAGTCACAGTGAGTCAATGGCTAACATCCGGCAGCAAATATTATCTTTATTGATTGATTGGTTTTTTAATCTGCCTTTATTCCTTTAGAAGTGAATCCAAGTGGTGAACTAAAACTCCTTCCTCTTTCTATTTTCCCCACAACAACAACATTAGAGTTGGGTTAGCCTGAAAGAGAAGGATTGGCCAAAAGTCACCCAGCAGGCTTTCATGCCTAAGGCAGGACTAGAACTCACCATCTCCTGGTGATTGACCCAAAGTAATCCACCCAGTTTTCATGCCTAAGGCAGGACTAGAACTCACCGTCTCCTGGTGATTGACCCAAAGTAATCCACCCAGTTTTCATGCCTAAGGCAGGACTAGAACTCACAGTCTCCTGGTGATTGGCCTAAAGTCATCCAGCTGGTTTTCATGCCTAAGGCAGGACTAGAACTCGCCGTCTCCTGGTGATTGGCCCAAAGTCACCCAGCCACCTTCATTCTGAAGGCAGGACTAGAACTCAACGTCTCCTGGTGATTGACCGAAAGTAATCCACCCAGTTTTCATGCCTAAGGCGGGACTAGAACTCACCGCCTCCTGGTGGTTGGCCCAAAGTCATCCAGCCAGTTTTCATGTCTAAGGCGGGACTAGAACTCACCATCTCCTGGTGATTGTCGTAAAGTCACCCAATCACCCAAAGTCACCGTATGACCCCAGGACAGTGTCAAAAATATACGACAGCTGCCAAGAGTCTGAATTTTGATCACGCAACCGTGGGGATGCTGCAACGGTCGTTAAGTTTGAAAACTGGTCGTCACAAGTCTCTTTTCGCGGTACTGTGGTAACTTCGAACAGTGACTAAATGAACGGTTGCCTGGCTGAGGAATTCTGGGAGTTGAAGTCCACAAGTCTTAAAGTGAGCAAGTTGGAAGACCCCTGGTATAGTGGAAAACTGTTCCTTTTTCCACTAGGGAGAATGACCCAGTGAGCTCAACTCAATTATTTCAAGATTTGCAGAGATCCTCCTTCCCTGCAAACCAGGGGTAGGCAACCTTGGCTCTTTTGTGACTCGTGGACTTCAACTCCCAGAATTCCTGAGCCAGCATGGCTCAGCATGGAAGCCTCTCCCTTTCCCCTCAGCATGGCTGGCTCAGGAATTCTGGGAGTTGAAGTCCACGAGTCATCAAAGAGCCAAGGTTGCCTACCCGTGCCCCAAACTAACCAAGTTTGGAATGTGGGCTAATGCCTTCCCCTTTGCCTCATTTTTTCTCTCTCTCGTTCCATCCAGCTTGGAAAATCCTTGGAAAAGCCACCCATTTCTCTTCCCCCCACCTCCCTCAACTGACGAGAGGCCAGCAACACGAAGCGGGCAGAGTGTATATAAATAATAGATTTTTCATTGGTTTGGTCAGAAAAGTTGAGGAGATCGCACAAAGCTGCAGACCCACACAGCCGCCGCCAAAAAGCTCAAGCCGCGTGTTTCCTAGCAACGTCCCAGCAACTCGGGAGGGACCCTGGTTTTTGTAGGCCCATTTCTGTTGTGCTCCTTGGCAACCCAGCTGAGACTTTGGGCGAGCCGGACGTGGTCATTTTAACACACTTAGCAACTGCAAACAGGGGCAAAGACCTCGTCAGGGAACTTTTGTGCAAAATTTAGCAGCCAATTTGGACAGAGGAGAGAATGGCACCCTTTGCCGTGCAGAGGAGACAAAGGATTTTGCTCTTGCTTGTCCACCATTTTCTTTATTGATGTCACAAAGCCACACACCCTGGGAAAAATACACAACCCACACAGTTCTTGGGCGAACAGCACTGGACAGAGCCCAACAATGATTACTCCTCAACTTCATTTAGCGACCGTTCAAAGTTACAAAGGCACTGAAGAAAGAGACTTATGACCGTTTTTCACTGTAGCATCCCCGTGGTTACGGGATCAAAATTCGGATGCTTGGCAGCTGACCCGTACTTACGACGGTTGCAGGGTCCCCAGGCTCACATGATCCCCTTTTGCGACCTTCTGATAAGCGAAGTCCACGGGGAAGTCGGACTCGCTTAACCACCAGATGACTCACTCAATGACCGAAGCGATTCACTTAACAACCGTGACAAGGAAAAGTCGTAAAATGGGGCAAAACCCATTGAACAAATGCCTCAGTTAGCAACATACATTTTGGACCCAAATTGTGGTCGTGCGTTGAGGACTATCTGGCAAATTGGGCAAATTCCACCAGATAGAGCCTCGCCGTAATTACAGGCAGTCCTCAACAACCATTCGTTTAGTGACCGTTCAAAATTACAACAGCACTGGGGAAAAAAAAAGACTTAGGATCATTTTTCACACTTATGACCGTCGCAGCATCCCTGTGGTCAAGTGATCAAAATTCGGATGCTTGAGAACTGGTTCATATTTATGACGGTTGCAGGTGTGTGTGTGTGTGTGTGTGACGTGATCCCCTTTTGTGACCTTCTGACAAGCAGAGTCAATGGGGGGGGAGCCAGATTTACTTAACAGCCGTGCCACTAACTTAACAACTGCAGTGATTCCCTTAACAACTGTAGCAAAAAAGAGAAAAAGTCACAAAATTAAAACTATCTTGCTTAGCAATGGAAATCTTGTGCTCAATTGTGGTTGTAAGTTGGGGACGACCAGTTTCCAGTGATTCTCTTAAGAACTCTGGCTCGAAAGGTCGTAAAATGGGGCACGTCTTAGCAAGTGTCTCGCTTAGCAATGGAAGTTTGCTACTGCAGTCATAAGTTGAGGACTTCCTGCCTGATGGCTCAAACGGCAATGGTTATTTTACTGAAATGCAAGTTTCTGAGGGGGAAGCCAAACAGCTGACTTTCCTGGCCTGAGATTTTAGGGATTAAAGGCCAAATCTCTTTCGCACAGCTCACATCCTTCCCGTTTCCTTCCCTCCTTCCTGTCAACAAGAGACAATTTCAGAAAGCGATGAGTCTGCAATTTTAATGGAACTTGTGGAAGCAAACCGGCAGGAGATGTTTTTGAGATGTCTCTTATCGAAAACCGGCGGTGTGAAATTAAGAGCCACCGGGGTTGATTTCTAGGAAGAAAAGGGAATGAGTCATTATTTCGTCTTCTCAGCAGCTTTTTAATACCACTTGCAGAGCCAGGAAATTTATCAACTTACAACCCATTCATTTAGCGACCGGGAAAAGTGACTTACGGCCGGTTCTCGCACTTTCGACTGTAATGCTAGCCCCGCCATCGTGCGACCAAAAGTTCAGCTGCTTGGAAATGGGCGTGCATTTATGATGGCTGCGGCACTCTGGGGTGGTGGGATTGTGGCTTGTGATCTTGCCAGCGGTTTTCCGAAGAGCAAAAAAAATCAATGGGGAAAGCCCTGGGGAAAAGATCCGCCACTCGTTTAACAACTGTTTTGCTTAGCAACGGATATTGAGGTCCCAAGCACAAGGGAAGGTCAGCGGGAACAAATAAGGTTCACGTCAACCCTTTGGCCTTCTGCAGATCTGGATCAGGCCCTCCCAGTTGACAACTCCCTTGTGTCAAAAGTCTCAGGAAGAATCAGTCTGGTGCAGTGGTTAAGATGCTGGCTTAGAAACCAGGAGACGGTGAATTCTAGTCCCACCTTACAGTAGGCATGAAAGGCAGCTGGGTGACTTTGGTCCAATCACCAGGAGACGGTGATTTCTAGCCCCACCTTAGTCATGAAAGCCCACTGGGAGACTTTAGTCCAGTCACCAGGAGAGGGTGAGTTCTAGCCCCACCTTAGTCATGAAAGCCCACTGGATGACTTTGGGCCAATCACCAGGAGACTGTGAATTCTAGTCCCGCCTTAGGCATGAAAGCCGGCTGGGTGACTTTGATCCAATCAGCCGGAGACGGTGAGTTCTAGTCCTGTCTTAGTCATGAAAATCAGCTGGGTGACTTTGGGCCAATCACCAGGAGATGGTGAGTTGTAGTCCTGCCTTAGTCATGAAAGCCAGCTGGGTGACTTTGAGCCAATCAGCGGGAGACAGTTAAGTTCTAGTCCCGCCTTAGACATGAAAATCAGCTGGGTGACTTTGGGCCAATCACCGGGAGACGGTGAGTTCTAGCCCCGCCTTAGTCATGAAACCCCACTGGGTGACTTTGGGCCAATCACCAGGAGATGGTGAGTTCTAGTCCCGCCTTAGTCATGAAAGCCGGCTGGGTGACTTTGAGCCAATCAGCGGGAGACAGTAAATTCTAGTCCCGCCTTAGACATGAAAATCAGCTGGGTGACTTTGGTCCAATCACCAGGAGATGGTGAGTTCTAACCCTGCCTTAGTCATGAAACCCCACTGGGCGACTTTGGGCCAATCACCAGGAGATGGTGAGTTCTAGTTCTGCCTTAGTCATGAAAGCCAGTTGGGTGAATTTGATCCAATGAGCGGGAGACAGTAAATTCTAGTCCCGCCTTAGACATGAAAATCAGCTGGGTGACTTTGGGCCAATCACCGGGAGACGGTGAGTTCTAGCCCCGCCTTAGGCTTGAAGGCTAACTGGGTGACTTTGGGCCGGTGACTCTCTTTTAGCCCAACCCACTTCACAGGGTTGTTGCTATGGGGAATATAAGAGGAGGAAGGAGCACCAGGGGTGTTTGCCACCATGAGTTACTTATAAAAAGCAATAAAAGCCAGATAAAAGTCTAATAATGGGACGGAGACTTCCTTTTGTCCCCAGACAAACTAACATGCCTACGTCGTCGTTTCTAGATTCTTAAGATCACGCGGCGGCTTGTTGATCAGACCGAATCTTTTCAGGCGCCCCTGGGGGACGAGCCCCCTGTCCCACCCCCTCCATTGAGGCAGTCCTCAACTTTCCACAATTCACTTAGTGACCGTTCAAATTGACAAGGCCAGTGAGGAAAGTGACTTTTTCACACTGAGGACCGTTGCGGCATCCCCCTGGTCCCATGATCCAAACTCAGATGCTTGGCAACGTGATCCAGATTTATGACAGTCACAGTCTCCCGGGGTCACGCGATTCCCCTTTTGCGACCTTCTGGTAAGCGAAGTCCATGGGGAAGCCGGGTTCACTTAACAACCGTGGCAAGCAAGGCTGTAAAATGGGGCAAAAAAACTCACTTGACAACTGTCTCGCTTAGCAACAGAAATTCTGGGCTTAATTGGGGTCGTAAGTCGAGCACCACCTAACACTTCTGAATGTAGAAATAACACACCCAGGTTGAATTCACAGAGGCCAACTAGCTCGCTTACTGTGTTATGAAACTGCAGCCAAGGTGGTTAATTCAGGGTGCGAACTAATCCAGGTTTGCATTAGCCTGGATCAAATCCAAGCAGCTGAGGCTATCTAGTTGTGCAAACACTGGCGTGGCTAGCCGCAAGTAACTCACAACTCCAATTGTGGCTAATCCCTTTTTAAAGCCGTCCTTCCTTCACGTGAAGTGTTAATACCACTTTACAACGCCTTGGTAAGGCCACACTTGGAATACTGCATCCAGTTTTGGACACCACGATGTAGAAAAGATGTGGAGACTCTAGAAAGAGTGCAGAGAAGAACAACAAATCATGATCAAGGGACCGAAAAATAAAACATATGAAGAACGGTTTCTGGAATTGGGTCTGTCTAGTTTAATGGAGAGAAGGAGGAGGGGGGACAGGATAGCAGTCTTCCAGTATCTCAGGGGCTGTCCCAAAGAAGAGGGAGTCAAGCTATTCTCCAAAGCACCCCAAGACAGGACAAGAAGCAACGGGTGGAAACTAGTCAAGGAGAGAAGCAACCTAGAATATAAGGAGGAATTTCCTGACAGTGAGAACAATTAACCGGTGGAACAACCTGCCTCCAGAAGCTGTGAATGCTCCAACAGTGCAAGTTTTCAAGAAGAGATTGGACAACCATTTGTCTGAAATGGTATAGGGTTTCCTGACTGGACTAGATGACCTCCAAGGTCCCTTCCCACTTTGTTATTCTATTCTATTCCAATTTCGCAGGTCGGTAGGCAATGATGGCCTCTTTCACAACCTGTGGATTTCAACTCCCAGAATTCCTGAGCCAGCGATTAAGCGGCCGAGCATGTGACTGTGAAAGAAAGGAAGGAAGAAAGAAAGAAAGAAAAAGAAAGAAAGAAAAAGAAAGAAAGAAGGAGGGAGAGAAAAAAGAAAGAAAAAGAAAGAGAAAGAAAGAAAGAGGGAGGGAAGAAGGAAGGAAGGAAGGAAGGAAGGAAGGAAGGAAGAAAGAAAGAAAGAGAAAGAAAGAAAGAAAGAAAGAAAGAAAGAAAGAAAGAAAGAAAGAAAGAAAGAAAGAAAAAGAAAGAAAGAAAGAAAGAAAGAAAGAAAGAAAGAAAGAAAGAAAGAAAGAAAGAAAGAAAGAAAGGAGGGAGACAGGAAAGGAAGGACAATAAATGCAATATTTGACATGAGATGACTGGCAGATAGACAAACAGACAGACAGCTGGAATGTTCCAGCCCTCTCACAGAGAAACTAACTCCAGTCAAGCCACCATTGTGAACAGAAGCCAGGATCTCCTTGCTACCTTAGAGGCAATACAGATGGGTTACGAAAGCAAGGGCGCCCTAGATGGCAACTGAGTCACCTAAGAACAAATGTTGCACCGACACACCAGCTAGTTGTGGTCAACTGACCGAGGCTCAGTGAATGTGGACACAGCCAAAGTCTACACAACAACAACTCAGCCAACGGTGAATTGTTCAACAGGGAAGCCGATCCACGGCTCACCACGTTGTGCAAGACCGGCCTTCGTATTGAGCAATACCGGAGGTTTCTATAAAAACGGGGCTTCTTGCTCAAAAGCCAAAATACTTTTCATGGAAAAAGCAGGGATGAGAGATTTTCTGAGAACTGACCGCTTGGAACATATTCCACGCCACGTCACCGGATGTACAGATTTCTTAAAAGGCCAGAGCTAAACATGGCAACCGATCAGGGCTAGAAATTGCAATCTGCAAAACCCGGTCGTTGCCAGCAAGCCGGTTCCTGCTTCAGCAGCATTTCCTCAAGTACTGCAATGACCCAGGGGCTGCCAAAGGGAACATTCTATGGCCCGGGCACAAAACCATGATTTATTTATTTTTGCAAAGCAACGTGAACATTTGCAAATGTTTACCGGATTGTTTTCCAGTTCAAAAAAGTTTGCTTCTTCCATGAGAGATCTAGACCGTCAGCGAATTTAGAATAGAATGGAATAGAATTAGAATTAGAATTAGAATAGAATAGAATAGAACGGAATAGGAATATAATATAGAATAGAATAGAATAGAATAGAATAGAATAGAATAGAATAGAATAGAATAGAATAAATAGGAATAGAATAGAATAGAATATGGAATGAATAGAACCGAATAGAAAATATGGAATGGAATAGAATAGAAGCTAGAAGGGACCTTGGAGGTCTTCTAGTCCAGCCCCCTGCTCAAGCAGGAGAACCTATACCAGGGGTCGGCAACCGGAAAAAGGAAAAGAGCCACTCAGAACCAGTTCCATCACACAAACAAAAAAGTGGGAGCCGCAAAAAGTGTGTGCGTGTGCGTCCACTCATGCGCATGTGCAAAAAACATTTTGCGCATGCGCAAAATGGGAGACACCTACGCGGTGACGAGTCTCCCCTTTGGAGAGGTGCGCGCTGTCCCGTTCGGAGACCTGCCGCGTTCGTCAAACATGGACGAACGCGGCAGCTGTGCAAACGGAATGGCGGCGCTTTAGAGAGTGCGCGCGCACCTCTCCCAAGCTGCCGCCGTCCCGTTTGCACAGCTGCCGTGTTCGTCAATGTTTGACGAATGCGGCAGGTCTCCGGACGGGACGGCGGCGGCGTGGAGAGGTGTGCGCGCACCTCCGCCCTTCGGAAAGGTGCGCGCGCACCTCTCGGAATGGGCGGTGCCACTCTCCATTTGGAGAAACGCACCACTGCCCGTTCGAAGAGGTGCGCACGCACCGGGTGGCTGGGAGCCGCAAGAGACGGCTCAAAGAGCTGCATGCGGCTCCGGAGCCGCGGGTTGCCAACCCGTGACCTGTACTGTCTCAGACAGGTGAATGTCTAGTCTTTTCTTAAAAATTTCCAGCAATGGAGCGCCCAAGATTTCTGGTGGGAAGCTGTTCCACCGGTTAATTGTCCTCATTGTCAGGAACTTTCTCCTTAACTCCAGGTTGCTTCTCTCCTCGATCCAATTTCCAACCATTGTTTCTCGGTCCTTCCCTCTGGTCCTTTGGAGAATAGTTTGACCCCCCTCTTCTTTGGGGCAGCCCCTCAGATACGGGGAATAACTGCTATCATATTTCTTCTTTTCTTTAGATTGGCCAAACCCCCAGGTCCTGCAGACGTTCTTCGTATGTTTTAGTCTCCAGGCCTTTTGATCGTCTTAGCTGCTCTTCTCCGAACTACCTGCTTATTAAGTTTCAGAAAAGTTACCAAAGGCGAGTTTTACAGCGAGACCCCGAAGAGCAGGCGACACACGGGCAGGGAAAAATGGAAGGAGGGAACATTACGCGTGCGTGTTTCTTTGAGCTCCTGAACGTAAAAGCAGGATGTTAACTCCAGCAAATAAATGGCGTTTCTTAAAACCACACTTGACTGATTTCAGCAATGTTTTTCCCAGCCCAGCCCTGAAGTTGGAAATAAGATGATGGGAGGGTCAGTCTTCCAATCTGGGAAGGATTCAGGATGCAGTTTTGCAGACTCAGTAAAAAAAAAAAAGACCTGCCTGTTTGCCGTCAGAAAGAAAATATGGAAGTCTTTTAATAGAGTTTCCGTCCGTTATTTCTTGTCCTGCCTTTATATGCTTTGGAGCAGGGGTCTTCAAACTTGGTCCTTTTGTGGACTTCAACTCCCAGAATTCCTAAGAATTCATAAAGGGGGCCAGAGTTCCCCATGTTGGCTCAGGAATTCTGGGAGTTGAAGTCCACAAGTGATAAAAGGGGCCATAATTCCCTATGTTGGCTCAGGAATTCTGGGAGTTGAAGTCCACAATTCATAAAGGGGGCCATAGTTCCCCCCCATGCTGGCTCAGGAATTCTGGGAGTTGAAGTCCACAAGTGATAAAAGGGGCCATAATTCCCTATGTTGGCTCAGGAATTCTGGGAGTTGAAGTCCACAATTCATAAAGGGGGCCATAGTTCCCCCCCATGCTGGCACAGGAATTCTGGGAGTTGAAGTCCACAAGTCATAAAGGGGGCCATTGTTCCTCCCATGCTGGCTCAGGAATTCTGGGAGTTGAAGTCCACAATTCATAAAGGGGGCCATTGTTCCTCCCATGCTGGCTCAGGAATTCTGGGAGTTGAAGTCCACAATTCATAAAGGGGGCCACAGTTCCCCCCCATGCTGGCTCAGGAATTCTGGGAGTTGAAGTCCACAAGTCATAAAGGGGGCCACAGTTCCCCCCATGCTGGCTCAGGAATTCTGGGAGTTGAAGTCCACAAGTCATAAAGGGAGCCATAGTTCCCCCCCATGCTGGCTCAGGAATTCTGGGAGTTGAAGTCCACAAGTCATGAAGGGGCCACAGTTCCCCCACATGCTGGCTCAGGAATTCTGGGAGTTGAAGTCCACAAGTCATGAAGGGGCCACAGTTCCCCCCATGCTGGCTCAGGAATTCTGGGAGTTGAAGTCCACAAGTCATGAAGGGGCCACAGTTCCCCATGTTGGCCCAGGAATTCTGGGATTTGAAGTCCACAAGTCATAAAGTTCCTCACTCCTGGTCTGGGCCCATGCCAAGATCTGGAAGGACAGACCTGACGAGAAAGCCACGTTTTGCTGGTGGGCTGAAGAACAGAGGAATCTTGCAAAACCTGTCGAGGAGTTCCAACTTTATGGCGAAACAAATAACTATGCACCCTTGTTTGCGTGGTGCACACTCAACAGGGAGAGCTAACAGGCTCTGCAACCGCGGTCAAAGTGATGTAGGCCGAAGCTGGCTAAGCTTGTTTCAAGGGTTGGACACCTTTAAACCCAACAGCCTTCCTACTTTAATAATAGTTCTCTCCTTTTTCCAAACACAAAACAGGTAGTCCTTGACTTATGGCAGTTCATTTACTGACCGTCTGAAGTTACAAGGTACTGAAAATAGTGACTTGTGACAGTTTTTCTTGGTTATGATTATCCCCATAGTCATGGGATCAAAATTTGGATGCTTGACAACAGGCTCCTATGTATGACGGTTGGAATGTCCCGGGATCATGTGATTCCCTTTTGTGACCAGTGATCAGTGGGGGAAGCCAGATTCACTTAACAACGGTGTTAATAGAATAGAATAGAATAGAATATAGAGTATAGAATAGAATAGAATACAGAATAGAATAGAATAGAATAGAATAGAATAGAATAGAATAGAATAGAATAGAATAGAATAGAATAGAATAGAATAGAATATATAATAAAATAGAATAGAGAATAGAATAGAGAATAGAAAATAGAATAGAATAGAATCCAGGCGTCCTCCTGGATTCACGGCTCAGTTTGGAAGATCATATAGGAGCCGTGACCAGGGGGGCTTTTGCCCAGGTTCGCCTGGTGCGCCAGTTGCGACCCTATCTGGACCGAGATGCCCTACGCACAGTCACTCATGCGCTCATGACCTCCCGGTTAGACTACTGTAATGCTCTCTACATGGGGATGCCCTTGAGGACCACTCGGAGGCTTCAGCTGGTGCAGAATGCGGCGGCGCGAGTTGTGATGGGGGCTCCCCGATACTCCCATGTAACACCTCTACTCCGCGAGCTGCATTGGCTTCCAGTTGCCCTCCGGGTGAGATTCAAGGTGCTGGTGATGACCTATAAAGCCCTACATGGCTTGGGTCCGGATTATCTAAGGGAACACCTGCTGCCGGCATCAAGCTCCCTTCGTCCTGTGCACTCCCACAGGGAGGGTCTTCTCAGGGTGCCACCGGTAAGAGATTGCCGGCGGACGACACCCAGGGATAGGGCCTTCTCAGTGGGGGCGCCTGCCCTCTGGAACCAGCTGCCAGTGGAGCTGAGGACTGCCCCCGACCTCCGTTCATTCCGCCGGGACCTGAAGACCTGGCTCTTTGAGCTCTCCGGCCCAGGCTGAGAATTAATTTATTTTAACTGGGGTTTTATTTATACAGGGACAAATTTAATTTTTTTTAAACTTATTTTAACTTTTGTATTTTGGTTTTTAATTACCCTGTAAACCGCCCTGAGTCCTTCGGGAAAGGGCGGTATATAAATGTAATAAAATAAATAAAATAATACAATAGAATAAGAATAGAATATAGAATAGAATAGAATAGAATAGAATAGAATAGAATAGAATAGAATAGAATAGAATAGAACAGAATATAGAACAGAACAGAACAGAACAGAACAGAATAGAATACAATTCTTTTATTGGCCAAGTGTGGTTGGACACACAAGGAATTTGTCTCCGGTTCAGAAGCTCTCACTGTACATACAAGTAATAGTGGTAATCATGATCATATACAACGTGAAAATACATTCATCATAAATCATCAGATGCAACACTTAGTGATATTAACTTAACAACTGAAGGGATTCACTTAACAACTGTGGCAAGGAAGGTCGTAAAACGGGGCAACATCTCATTTAACGACTCTCTTGCTTAGCAATGGATGTTTGGGGGCTCGACTGCGATTGCAAGTTGAAGATTCCCTGCACAGATAGGTCAACTTTCTCACAGGTAGCTGTGGTTCAGAGGACCCCACAGTCACGACCCAGAGCTCCTTCTTCTGTGGGGATCAGACCTCAAAGTCTTATCCTTACTGGGCAGCTCCAACTAAAGGTCTCCAGGGCCTTTCCCAGGAGAAAGAGGAGGTTGTCTCCAGCCCACAGATACTTTGACGCACACGTTAATTCATCCCCACATAATTCTTCCCCACAAGTTTCAGTGCCGGTCAATGAATGGGTGAATCGAGTTTCGAAACCTCCCTCAAAAGTGGAAACACCAAAAAGGAGGACTGGGGTGCGTATGTGTGTCAAAAGAGAGCCGTCTTCCAACAATATAAATATATAAATATAAATATTTGAGGGGCTGCCAGAAAGAGGAGGGGATCAGGAGCCAAAGAAGAGGGAGTCAAGCTATTCTCCAAAGCACCTGAAGGGAGAAGAAGAAGCAATGGATGGAAACTCACCAAGGAGAGAAGCAACCTGGAAATTTCCTAACCATCAACCAGTGGAACAACTTGCCCCCAGAAGTTGTGAATGCTCCAACACTGCACGTTTTGAAGAAGAGATTGGATAGCCATTTGTTAATTGTGGTCGTTAAGTTGAGGACTTTCTGTAATGTGCCAATGACTGCTTTAAAACTGATTACTGCCTTATACAGAATATAGAATATAGAATATAGAATATAGAATATAGAATAGAATAGAATAGAATAGAATAGAATAGAATAGAATAGAATAGAATAGAATAGAATAGAAGGCACCTTGGAGGTCTTCTAGTCCAACCCCCCCATTCAGGCAGGAAACCCTACACCATTTCAGACAAATGGCTGTCCAGTCTCTTCTTAAAAACCTCCAGTATTGGAGCATTCACCACTTCTGGAGGCAGGTCGTTCCACTGGTTAGTTGTTCTAACTGTCAGGAAATTTCTCCTTAGTTCTAGGTTGCATCTCTCTTAACTTAAGTTTCCATCCGTTGCTTCTTGTCCTGCCCTCAGGCGCTTTGGAGAATAGCTTGACTGCCTCTTCTTTGGGGCAGCCCCTGAGATATTGGAGCACTGCTATCCTGTCACCCCTCGTCCTTCTCTTCATTAAACTAGACATCCCCAATTCCAACAACCGTTCCTTATATCTTTTAGCCTCCAGTCCCCTGATCAACTTTGTTGCTCTTCTCTGCACTCTTTCCAGAGTCTCAACATCTTTTCTACATCGTGGTGACCAACACTGGAGGCCGTATTCCAAGTGTGGCCTTACCAAGGCCTTGTAAAGTGGTATTAACACTTCACAGGATCTTGACTCTTATCTCTCTGTCCATGCGGCCAAGCCAGTTTTGTGGCAACTGCCAATCTGGCCTTCACACACTGTCCTGGCCTTGACTTGGTTTGTTTCGCACACTGTGCTCAGAACAGGAAACGGGGCCCCATCCCAGGAAGTCCCTTTTATCCTATCTGAACCTTGCTCCATAGGCATTTTTTAGTCAAACAAACACATTAAGAGGACCAAGAAAGAAAGAAAGAAAGAAAGAAAGAAAGAAAGAAAGAAAGAAAGAAAGAAAGAAAGAAAGAAAGAAAGAAAGAAAAGAAAGAATTAACAAGAGTTAAAAGGCACCAACTCGTATTAATAATAATAATAATAATAATAATTTAATTTTTATACCGCCCTTCTCCCGAAGGACTCAGGGCGGTGTACAGGGCAATACAATAAAATACAATATATAAAAATTAAAAGAAATATTAAATACAATAGCCCAATTCAATAGATTAATACAAAACATTAAAATACCCCTAAACCCATCAGACCAGGCCGGCTTGTTCAAATAAATATGTTAATGTATGTATTAATGAATCATGAACTCAGTTCGCGCGTTGTTTGGAAAATTAACATGTGTGTGTAAAGAATAAAAAAATAAAATATTAAAAAAATAAAAAAAATAATAAAAAAAGGCACCAACTCGTAAATGGATTCTGCCTTTCGGTCAAAACTGCGAATTGAGGAAGGGGGTTACCGGATCCCTCCGGATTTATTACCACCTCAGACCAACATGGGCTTCCGACAACGCTTAAGAGAGGATTCACACGCTGAATCCAAGTGATTCATATTTATGACGGTCACAGTGTCCCAGGGTCATGAGAAGTGACCAAAACCTGCTGCAACCACCCAGCAGACGGGGGGGGGGGGGACCAAACACCCCCCACCCCATCCCCGCTGCCAATCCTCAACAGAAATGCCCACAACAATGACAGGAGGAAGAGCGCTGCCGGGCGGGCAGGCAGGCGTCTTGCTCGGCTGTGGCTTGGGAGGCCATTTTTTTCCAGTGCCATTGTAACTTCGAACAGTCACTAAGCGAGCTGTTGTAATTTGAGGACTACCTGTACTTCATCACTTTTTTCCTCTTTTTTTTGTGGGGGGGGGGGTCATCAAGTTTCTTTAAGCAGCCAGAAACGCCTAGGTTCACAACCGTTCGTTTCCTGAAGTTAACGACGGCGCTGGGAAAAGCGACTTTACGAGACCAGTGTAGCGTCCTCAGGTCACGTGAGACCAGGCGCTTGGCCGCTGACTCAATTTACGACGGCTGCAGCCTCTTGAGATCACGCGATCCCTTTTTGTGACCTTCGAACAAGCAAAAGTCGACGGTGGGGGGAGCGCGGAAGCCTGATTTGCGTTAACAGCCGTGTTACCAACTGAACAGCTGCAGCGATTCGCTTAACAGCCGTGGCACAAATGTCCGTAAAGTGGGGCGAAACTCACTCAACGACTGCCCGGCTTAGCAATGGACATTTTTTCAGTTCAATTGTGGTTACAATCCACCCCCCCCCCCCACGGACTTTGCTTTTTTTCAGAAGGTCGCAAAAAGGGGATCCCACGATCCCAGGATGCTGCAGCCGTCATAAATACGATCCCACTTGCCACGGGTCCGAATTTTGATCCCCTGACCGTGGGGGATGCTGTATCGGTCGTTAAATGTGACAACAGGCCCCAAGTCATTTCTTTTTCAGGGCGGTGGCAACTGCGAACCGTCACTAAACTCAGAGTTAGGTTGAAGATTACCTGTGTAGAGAATTAGGAACTCTCCAGCACTTTTTAATTTGCATGTTGGGCAGTTGCGAGTCACAGAAGGTTAAACTATAAACCATAATCTCCGAGTCTGCCTGATATATGAAATCCTAGTTTTTCAATCTCGGCAACTTTTAAGACTTTGTCCGTACATCTTAAAAGTTGCCCAAGATTGAAAAACTAGGATTTCATATATCAGGCAGATATATATTACGGACTTCAAGAAGTCCGAATAATCTTAAAAGTTGCTGAAGTTGAGAAACGCTGCACTAAATTAAAACAAACCCAGTTAGGGATTAAGACAGAGTCCAGATGTAGCCCACTACCCGACCAGGATCAACTGGCTCTTTAAATCTGATTTTCTCAGATTTAATCCAAGTCCTAATTGCTTCCCTCCATTACAATCCTTTGCCCTCTGCACGGATCTGACTTGCCTGCGTGTTTTTTTGGTTGTTTTTTTTTTAATCAGATCTGTTTTATTTGATAAGGAAAGCTTCCCCGCCCTCTCTTTCATCAATACTTCAAACAGACTCCAGGAAGAAGGGCGGAAATCTGGGCATTGCATAACTGTTTTTTTTAAAAAAAATAAAATAAAATAAAATAAAATAAATAAATCCAATTGCAAGTCCCATGCAAAAAAAATAATAATAATAAAAAAATGTGATCGGGGATCTCTCTGCACAAAGCCAGGGGATTAAACGTCCCTGCTGCCTCCAGAGACTGCGAGAAATTAATTAATTAATCTTGGGACTGAGATGCAAACCACGATAACAACGAACTCCCGCAAACACACACGCCACTGGCAAGCTTCCACTTCCCTGTAATGCAATAGAGGGGTAAGAAAATTGCGGCAAAGACACACAACCAAAGCGACTGCAGTCACACTGAAGTCACACCGTGCTAGAAAAACCTGTTTCGTCTTCCTGGTGTTTGTAAACAGCATCTGTAGCTGTTTTTTTTTCCCCAACGCCCTCCTGATTTTGCTCTTCCCACACCACTCGTTTTAAACTACAATTAAAACTGGGTTAAGTTATCCTCGCCAAAAGCAGTTTGCTTTCCGCTCTTTGGCAATAAAGCGGATTGCCTGCCTGTTAAGGTTTCATCCTGCAACGTAAATAGAGGTAAAGAGGCGGGGAGGGAAGAGGAAAGAACTGCACACTCTTTAAAGGAGATATAATTGGAATTTCACGGCAGGGTGGCTGGCCCTAATCTTCACAACCGAATAAAAATGAGTTTTTCCTCAGTTCCCTCTTCAATCTGGACCTGATACTCTTGTTTTTAACAAGGCTTTGCGAGAATCACCAGCCTGCCTGACCGGTTTGTTACCTCAAAATGATTGTTGCTTAACCAAGCAATCCCTCAGGAATTTGTGACTGGTGTGAGAAATGTTTTCCTTTGTTGCCAGATTAAATTCAGAAACGGGAGCCAGCCACCTCCCCTTAAAAGTACAGGGAATCCTTGACTTACACAACACCCGCTTAGTGACTGTTTGAAATATTACAAGGGCCCTGGGGGGAAAAAAAGCAACTTACGACCGTTCTTCACACTTACGACGGTTGCAGCGTCCCCACGGTCACGGGATCAAACCTGGACGCTTGGCAACTGGCTCACACTTACGACGGTTGCAGAGTCCCGGGGTCACGGGATGCCCTTCTGCGACCTTTTGACAATTAAAGCCAAGGGGGAGGCGAGCCCGGTCCACTCGGTCACGTGACGGTGGGATGCTGTAAACGCCGCCATGTTGCCAAGAGACAGATGTGTGTATGTGTTGTGTGTGTGTGTGTGTGTGTGTGTGTGAGAGAGAGAGAGAGAGAGAGAGAGAGAGAGAGACCGTGAGAAGTTCAAATCGTAAGTAGACCCAAGACATAGGTAGACCCAAGGTAAGTCCATCGTAACTTGCAAGTTGTCACTAAAGGACCGGTCGTAAGTCAAGGACTGCCTGTACCAGGTACAACCCATGATGTGTCTAGGAAGAACTTAAGCTACTGGAAGTCAACCTAAGGGGTTCTAGAGAGATGGACCTTGTCCAGGCCAATATCCCTCAACCTTAGCAAGCCAAACAAACCATGGTTTAGCCCAGGGGTAGGCAATCTTGGCTCTTTTATGGCTCGTGGACTTCAACTCCCAAAATTTCTGAGCCAGCCATGCTGAGGGGAAAGGGAGAGGTTTCCAAGCTGAGCCAGGCTGGCTCAGGAATTCTGGGAGTTGAAGTCCACCAGTCATAAAAGAGCCAAGGTTGGCTCAGGAATTCTGGGAATTGAAGTCCACGAGTCATAAAAGAGCCAAGGTTGGCTCAGGAATTCTGGGAGCTGAAGTCCACGAGTCATAAAAGAGCCAAGATTGGCTCAGGAATTCTGGGAGCTGAAGTCCACGAGTCATAAAAGAGCCAAGGTTGGCTCAGGAATTCTGGGAGTTGAAGTCCACGAGTCATAAAAGAGCCAGGGTTGGCTCAGGAATTCTGGGAGTTGAAGTCCATGAGTCATAAAAGAGCCAAGGTTGCCTACCCCTGGTTTAGCCCAACAGAAGGCCAACAAATCGGCTGAGGGGCTGAGCATCCAGGATGGATGTTGCCAGATGTGAAAATTCAGCTGTGAAAGTTAAACTGATCTATTGATGAAAATGCCTTTGTGTGTAAATCTTTCCAATTCAGCATTAGCCTCCACTAGGAGCTAGATAAGGGTCAATGTTTATGGAGATTCTCCATCATCCAGGTCAAGGAGTTTTTCAGGAGGCAACTGGACTTTCTTTTTTATTTTATTTTTTTATTTTTTTTTAAATTTTAATTCCATTTATATCCCGCCCTTCTCCGAAGACTCAGGGCGGCTTTACAAACTTTTCTTTGAAGACATTTCGCTTCTCCTCCGAGAAGCTTCTGCAGCTCTGACTGGGATGGTGGGGAATGGAAGGATTTATGTTCCTCGCAGACAGCTGGTCATTCGCATCCTTTTAGAGAGTTGTTGAGGCCACTTGGAGGTTTGTCTGTGTCCTCGGGGTCACCTGAGTGGTGCAAATGGGTGTGAAGCCTTCTTGGAGCTGCTGAAAGAGCTGTGCTGTAGACGGGAGACAGACGTATCACAGATAAACCTCCAAGTGGCCTCAACGACTATCTAAAAGGATGCAAATGACCAGCTGTCTGTAAGGAGTATAAATCCTTCCCTTCCCCACCATCCAGTCAGAGCTGAAGAAGCTTCTTGGAGGAGAAGCGAAACGTCTTCAAAGAAAAAAAAAAGAAAGTCCAGTTGCCTCCTGGAAAAGCACCTTTGCGATCAGGGTCAATGGAATTCAAGGGAGACTGGATTTAGTTCGCTTGCGACTATGTAGGGATTCTACATTGATCCCTCTCTTGACTCTGACCCCAGATTCTGCCACTCCTTCCTCTACAGGTGTGCAACCTTTCCTTCTGGCAATGGCTGCAAATACAGGAGGTCCTCGACTCACAGCCATTCGTTTAGTGACTGTTCCAAGTTACAACAGCAGTGGAAAAAGGGACTTAATTTCACACTTACCACAGTTGCGGCATCTCCACCCTCAGGTAATCAAAAATCCAGAGGCTCGGCAGCTGGCGTGTACTTAGGACAGTTTTTAGTGTCCCGGGGCGATGCGATCCCCTTTTCCCACGAGCCAAGTCCACGGGGAAGTCAGATTCACTGAACCACCACGTTCCTAACTTGACAACTGCAGTGACTCACCGAACAACCGTGGCAAGAAGGGTCGTAAAATGCGGCAATGCTCATTTAACAGGCGTCTCGCTTAGCAACGGAAATTGGGGGCTCAACTGTGGGCGTGTCCTGGTTCTGACAGATGAAACTCCTCAAAGGACTTTGAGGCCTTGTTTACCTTAAAGAACCTTTATTTGAGTAGCATAGCAACCGCACTGACATAGTCGAAGCCAAAACCTGAGCACATAGTATCAAAATACAATTCCCTCCCTCAGTTAACAGTCATAAATCACATTCCCCAATTAGTTTGAAAAGCAGGCAGCCCGCCAGTTCTTTATCATCTCTTATTTCAATAACCTTGATTCTCACACTAGGTCCAGTGTTATTACGTCCAGCTAGACTCTCATGCAGATTCCTCCCAACTCTCCAGCCCACCAATTCCTTATCATCTCTTATTTCAACAACCTTGGTTCTCACACTAGGTCCAGTGTTATGTCTAGCTAGACTATCCTGCACATTCCTCCTCCCCCCAGCATCATCTGACTCTAATTCTAAGAGTAAAAGCATAAGAAAATGCTTGCATCTCCATCTGTTGTCAAAGCAAAAACATCCAGCCGTTAGCAGCATTGACAGGTCGTACGTCGAAGACCACCTGTAGATTTGGTGAGAGAGCCCTACCTGTTACGTGTTTTGTGCCAGCCATGGCAGTTCCCCAAATAGGTTATCAGATGAAGCAAAGAGGCTTCTTTGCTTCCCTGCAGCAGCCCCATTGGCGAGAGAGTTTTATGGCTAGGGAGGGGCCGAGACCCCCCATAAATACCTCTGCCCAGGGGCTGCCTCTTTGTTCCTGTTCTGCTTCTCTTTTCTATCTTCTCACTTGCATGCATTCTCTATCATACAAGCATGGATGCTTCCATGCCATATAGCTCTTTTTATATAACCTGTCGATGAATAAAGCTTCATAATGACTGCATTTCTGCATTCTGCCTATTTTACTTGGAAGCACCTTAACGTCCCATCGATCTCTTGTGAAAGCTGCTTCACACTACCAATCTCTCTCCATCGGGGTTTCTGCCCAGAGTTGCACATCCATTAATGCAACACGGCCTTTCATCCTTGGGAAACCCAAAAGCATCCTTTGCCCGCCTCCAACCCTCCCGCCGCCCCCACCTTCCTGGTTATCTCAAAACTCTGCTGCACGATGCTAGGAGGTGACCACTTCCTCCGTTGTTGTCGCCGGAGCCACAAAGATCTGCAAATGCTTTCGTAAAAACCTGGGGAACACAGACCCCTTTTGATTTTCTGAAGTTAAGAGGGGGTGGGGGAAACGCAACATTTAAATCTTCTCCAAACACCGTCAAGTTTCCGAACCTATGTGATTAGCGGTTCCTAACAGATAGAAAGGACAGATGGTTTGGTTCATTCATTCCTTCACACACACACACACACACACACACACACACACACACGTGTGTGCACGCGCGCACACACGCACTCACGCAGCAAAGATGGAGATTCACTCAGGAGGAGGAGGAGGAGGAACATGACAAGTAAACAATTGGTAGCCATCTGCTCAAACGGCGGCCCACTCTCAAATCCAGGCAGCAGAAGCAAAGATGGTTAAATTAAGATTCTGCACGGGGTCACAGAAGAGCCATGGGAAGACTGATGGGGAGCATCTGTCAGCACTAAAGCCAACTGGCATCCGAGGTCTGGGGTCTCAGGTCTGGAAGGGGGGGGCTCCCTCCCCATTGCAATTTGCAAGTAGCCAGGCAGCCCACATGGCACCAAAGTCAGGCTGGAAGGAGGGAGAGTCAAAGCAGAATCTTCCCATCAAGATTAACGCTAAGAATAACAGAGTTGGAAGGGACCTTGGAGGTCATCTAGTCCAGCCCCCTGCTCGAGCAGGAGACCCTATACCATTTCAGACCAGCAGCTGTCCAGTCTCTTCTTAAAGACTTCCAGCATTGGAGCATCCACAGCTTCTGGAGGCAGGTAGTTCCACTGGCTAACTGTCCTCACTGTTGGGAAGTTTCTCCTTAGTTCTAGGTTGCTTCTCTCCTTGGTTAGTTTCCATCTGTTGCTTCTTGTCCTGCCTTCTGGTGCTTTGCAGAATAGGTGGAACCCCCCCCCCCACACACACACACACTTTTTTGTGACAGCCTCTCAAGTACTGGAAGACTGCAAACAATCAATGATCAAGAACTAAATCATATGATGAGTGGTTATGGGAAATGGGGACGTCTAATCTAATGAAGGACTAGGAGGGACATGATAGCAGTATTCCAGGATTTTGGGGGAGCTGCCCCAAAGAAGAAAGGGGGTCAACCTATTTTCCAAAGCACCTGAAGGCAGGATTTTACAATGCCTAAGGCCACACTTGGAATACTGTGTCCAGTTTTGGTCACCACGATGTAAAAAAGATGTGGAGACTCTAGAAAGAGTGCAGAGAAGAGCAACAAAGATGATCAGGGGACTGGAGGCCAAAACATAGAAGGAACGGTTGCTGGAATTGGGGATGTCTAGTTCAGGGGTAGGCAACCTCGGCTCTTTTATGACTCATGGACTTCAACTCCCAGAATTCCTGAGTCAGCTATGCTGACTCAGGAATTCTGGTCATTGAAGTCCATGAGTCATAAAAGAGCTGAGGTTGCCTACCCCTGGTCGAGTTTAATGAAGAGAAGGACGAGGGGGGGACAAGATAGCAGTTTTCCAATATCTCAGGGGCTGCCACAAAGGCTGGACAGCCGTTTGTCTGAAATGAGTTTCCTGCCTGAGCAGGGGGTTGGAGTAGATGACCTCCAAGGTCCCTTCCAACATAATAATAATAATAATAATAATAATAATAATAATAATAATAATAATAATAATAATAATAATAATAATAGCAGCAACAGATGCAAACTAATCAAGGAGAGAAGCAATCCAGAACTAAAGAGAAATTTCCTGACAGTGTCTGAATTTTGATCGCAGAATCAACGGGGATGCGACAAAGGTCGTTAAGTGTGAAAAACGGTGATAAGTTACTTTTTTTCAGTGCCATTGTAACATTGAACAGTCACTAAATGAATTGTTGTAAGTTGAGAACTATGTGGACTTCTCTGAATTAAAGATACCAAGATCTAAGTTTGTTGTTAGTTGCGAAGTCGTGTCCGACCCCTCGCGACCCCATGGACAACGTTCCTCCAGGCCTTCCTGTCCTCTACCATCTTCTGGAGTCCATTTAGGCTCACGCCTACTGCTTCAGTGACTCCATCCAGCCACCTTATTCTCCATCGTCCCCTTCTTCTCTTGCCCTCAACCTTTCCCAGCATTAGGCTCTTCTCCAGTGAGTCCTTCCTTCTCATTAGGTGGCCAAAGTATTTGAGTTTTAGCTTCAGGATCTGGCCTTCTAAAGAGCAGTCAGGGTTGATCTCCTCTAGGACTGACCGGTTTGATCGCCTTGCAGTCCAAGGGACTCGCAGGAGTCTTCTCCAGCACCAGAGTTCAAAGGCCTCAATTCTTTGGCGCTCAGCCTTTCTTATGGTCCAACTTTCACAGCCATACATTGCAACGGGGAAGACCATAGCCTTGGTTATAAACTAAATATTCTGTCCATTTTTCTTGGTTATTACAATCCAGTAACTTCCTACAAATGCCATCGTCATAATCTATGCCAAACCCCACTCAAACCCTGTGGATTCCCCCTGCACAAAATCTATTTATTTATTTAGTCAATTTCACAAGAAGCTCATGGCAGTTAAAATACTTCAAAAGCACCGTGTTGTCTGGGTTTACATTTAAAAAAAACAATCAATAACAATTATTTCCTATAATTCTGTAGTCCACATAGTAGCTTTGCTTGGTTTTCTCTTCTCCCAATAATATTCTTACAATTCTTATTATTTTGATAAATGACAATTACATACAAACACTTTTGTAACATTTCTGCAAATAATAACCACGTCAGTATAAAGCTTCTTTTCATCTTGATTGCTGTTTAAAAAATTCTTATGGAAATTTATTTTCCCCACAATATTCAAAACATTCTTACCGGTTAAGATTTTCTCAAAGTTAATTACACTTAAGTATTTAAGTCTTTGTCCTCATACAGGCCACCCCAACACTTTTACATTTCTCATGTCTTTAAAAAAAAGAAGAAAAAGAAATAAGAAGATAGTATACTACTTAAAATTTTAAAGTATTTAAAGTATTTTAAAGTATTTAATTAAATTATATTAAATTATATTAAATTAATTTTAAAATTTTAATTTTATTGTTCTTATGAATTGTGGGCCTGTACTAATTTAATTCCATTTTATTCTTTTTTGTACTGTTTTAACTGCCCTGTGAACCGCCCTGAGTCCTTCGGGAATAGGGCGGTATATAAATTCAACTAATAAATAAATAAATAAATAATAAAATACACGTCCCTCTTAGGCTAATGTACATTTATGTCCAGAATTTTTCCTCTTCTTTTTAACCATATTCAAATATGTGTTTAATCTTTAAACGTGGTATTTAATAAATCAAATTATTTAAACTTTTATGTCTGTTCAAAACATTTTTATCCACTGAAATTTTCTCAAGATCAATTTACACTGAAGCAAAACGTTATCTAAATCATCCCAACATTTTTATATTTCTCGTGTCAAAAGAAAGAAAAAAAAAGAAAAAATACTATGTTACTTGAAGGGCTCATCCCTCTTAAATTAAAATTCATTTTATATCCAAAATCTTAAGCCATATTCAAACAGATGTTTAATTTTTAAATATTCCCTCTGATAAATCCCATCATCTAATTCCTTAATTCTCTCTTTAGCCTTTTATTTATTTATTTTTGCCAAACATCTTTCCTGATCAACAGTCAAAAAGTCTTCCCATAGTCTTGCAGATGCTGTTGTAGGTAACAAAAGGCAAATCAAGTAAGGTGTTTTTATGGGAATAAAAATATTTTACCAAATATTAAGGTGATTAGGTTAAAAAAAACCTCAATAAAGCATTTTTTTAAAAAAAAATACTTCAAAAACGAGATTAAAAAATACAACGCAATCCTGTAAAAACACACTCAAATCAATCAGGAAAGTGTCATCCCGGAATAATACAGTCATGGCCGAAATTGTTGGCACCCCAGAAATTTTTCCAGAAAATCAAGTATTTCTCATAGAAAAGTATTGCAGGAACACATGTTTTGCTATACACAGGTTTATTCCCTTTGTGTGTATTGGAACACAACAAAAAAGGGAGGAAAAAAAGCATATTGGACATAATGTCAAACAAAACTCCAAAAATGGGCTGGACAAAATTATTGGCACCCTTTCAAAATTGTGGATAAATAAGATTGTTTCAAGCATGTGATGCTCCTTTAAACTCACCTGGGACAAGTAAAAGGTGTGGGCAATATAAAAATCACACCTGAAAGCAGATAAAAAGGAGAGAAGTTCACTTAGTCTTTGCATTGTGTGTCTGTGTGTGCCATCTGTGTGTGCCACACGAAGCATGGACAACAGAAAGAGGAGAAGAGAACTGTCTGAGAATTTTGAGAACCAAAATTGTGGACAAATATCAACAATCTCAAGGTTACAAGTCCATCTCCAGAGATCTAGATTTGCCTTTGTCCACAGTGCACAACATTATCAAGACGTTTGCAACCCATGGCACTGTAGCGAATCTCCCTGGTCGTGGACGGAAGAGAAAAATTGATGAAAGGTTGCAACGCAGGATAGTCTGGATGGTGGATAAGCAGCCCCAAACAAGTTCCAAAGGAATGCAAGCTGTCCTGCAGGCTCAGGGAGCATCAGTGTCAGCGCAAACTATCCGTCGACATTTAAATGAAATGAAATGCTATGGCAGGAGACCCAGGAGGACCCCACTGCTGACACAGAGACATAAAAAAGCAAGATTACAGTTTGCCAAAATGTACTTGGGTAAGCCAAAATCCTTCTGGGAAAACGTCTTGTGGACAGATGAGACCAAGATAGAGCTTTTTGGTAAAGCACATCATTCTACTGTTTACCAAAAACGAAATGAGGCCTACAAAGAAAAGAACACAGTACCTACAGTGAAATATGGTGGAGGTTCAATGATGTTTTGGGGTTGTTTTGCTGCCTCTGGCACTGGATGCCTTGAATGTGTGTAAGGCATCATGAAATCTGAGGATTACCAAAGGATTTTGGGTTGCACTGTAGAGCCCAGTGTCAGAAAGCTGGGTTTGCGTTCGAGATCTTGGGTGTTCCAGCAGGACAATGACCCCAAACATACGTCAAAAAGCACCCAGAAATGGATGGCAAGAAAGCGCTGGAGAGTTCTGAAGTGGCCAGCAATGAGTCCAGATCTGAATCCCATTGAACACCTGTGGAGAGAACTTAAAATTGCTGTTGGGAAAAGGCGCCCTTCCAATAAGAGAGACCTGGAGCAGTTTGCAAAGGAAGAGTGGTCCACAATTCCAGGTGAGAGGTGTAAGAAGCTTATTGATGGTTATAGGAAGTGACTGATTTCAGTTATTTTTTCCAAAGGGTGTGCAACCAAATATTAAGTTAAGGGTGCCAATAATTTTGTCCGGCCCATTTTTGGAGTTTTGTTTGACATTAGGTCCAATTTGCTTTTTTTCCTCCCTTTTTTTGTTGTGTTCCAATACACACAAAGGGAATAAACCTGTGTATAGCAAAACATGTGTTCCTGCAATACTTTTCTATGAGAAATACTTGATTTTCTGGAAAAATTTCTAGGGTGCCAACAATTTCGGCCATGACTGTATAACAAGGCTTGGAAACAGAGGTTGACCCTGAGTGAACTTGGGTTAATAATATCTCTGCAATTAAGACACAAGTTAAATTATAAGGGTGGGCTGTGATCGCTTTCCTAATGAATCAGATTTGAGATGAAAATAGCCGGGGATTTGGACTTGCAGGAAAGAGGAACTGCAGATGGCAAAGTGTTGGGAGCAATGATATGATATAAAAACTAATCCAGAGGTAAGAGGGAGGCAGGACTGAAATATTATTATTTTTTCTTCTTTTCGCTAAATAACCGGAATTAAACAGGAAGCCATGGTAGGAAATAAAACTCGGGGGACAAACTCGCCGCGTTACGTGATATGTCGCGATGTATTGCAACTTTTTTCGCATTGTTGGAGCTGGGGTGGGCGCGGCCTCCGCACGATGCAACCGGCCCGCATTAAAAGATGCTACAATAACAGTGCGTGTGTGTGTCTCTCTCTATATATATGTATGTATGTATGTATGTATGTATGTATAAATGTGTGTGTGTATCTATCTATCTAACAATAGGCCCTATCCAACAAAATGAGTTTCAGTGTGCAGAAAAGCAAAGTTTTACATTTAGGCAGGAAAAACCAAAGATATATAAGTACAGATTAGGTGAGACCAGGTTTAAAAACAGTAACTGTGAGAGGGATCTCGGAGTCCTAGTGGACGATCACTTGACTATGAGCCAGCAGTGTGCAGCAGCAGCAACCAAAAAGCTAATGCAATCCTTGGTTGTATAAACAGAGGCATAAAATCAAGGTCACATGGTATGAACAGAACAGAACAGAACAGAAGCTGGAAGGGACCTTGGAGGTCTTCTAGTCCAGCCCCTCGCTCAAGCAGGAGAACCTCTACCATCTCAGACAAGTGACTGTCTAGTACGGCTTTATAAAACCCTAGTAAGACCACATCTGGAATACTGCAACCAATTTTGGTCACACATGACAAAAAAAGATATTGAGAGTCTGGGGAAAATTCAGAGAAGAGCAGTTTATTTATTTATTTATTAAATTTGTATACCGCCCTTCTCCCGAAGGACTCAGGGCGGTGAACAGGGCAATACATATCAAAAACAAGATACAAAAATTAAAACCGATTAAACAATATGCCCACGAATAAGTTAAAACACATTAAAAGTAGGTTAAGACACATTAATAAAACCCAACCCCATCCCATCAGGCCAGGCCAGCTTGTTCGAAAAGGTAGGTTTTGAGATCGCGCCGGAAGGAGCGGAGGTCAGGCGCCATCCGGAGCTCGACCGGAAGATGGTTCCATAAATCCGGCGCGCCCACAGAGAACGCCCTCCCCCTGTGGGCCACCAGTCGGCATTCTCTGACTGGAGGCACCCTGAGGAGGCCCTCTCTGTGGGAGCGTACTGGGCGGAGGGAAGTTGACGCCGGCCGCAGGTGCTCCCCAAGGTATTCCGGACCCATGCCATGTAGGGCTTTGTAGGTCATTACCAACACCTTGAATCTCACCCGGAAGACAACTGGGAGCCAATGCAGCTCGCGGAGCAGAGGTGTGACATGGGAGTGTCGGGAAACTCCCAACACAACTCTCGCGGCTGCATTCTGTACCAGCTGGAGCCTCCGAGTGGTCTTCAAGGGTAGCCCCATGTAGAGAGCGTTGCAGTAGTTAAAATGATCAAAGGCCCGGAGACTAAAATACACAAAGAACGGCTGCAGGATTTAGGTTTGGCCAGTCTAAAGAAAAGAAGAAATAGGGGAGACATGACAGCAGTGTTCCGGTATTTGAGGGGCTGCCACAAAGGAGAGGGGGTCAAATTATTCTCCAAAGCACCAGAGGGCAGGAGAAGAGACAATGGATGGAAATTGATCAAAGAGAGAAACAACCTGGAATTAAGGAGAAACTTCCTGACAGTGAGGACAATTAACCAGTGGAACTCCTTGCCTCCAGAAGTGGTGAATGCTTCAACACTGGAAGTTTTTAAGAAGAGACTGGACAGCCATTTGCCTGAAATGGTATAGGGTTTCCTGCCTGAGCAGGGGGTTGGACTAGAAGACCTCCAAGGTCCCTTCCAGCTCTATTCTAATACACACACACACGTTTTCCCAAAAATAAGACCAGGTCTTATATTAATTTTTGCTCCAAAAGACTCATTAGGGCTTATTTCCCAGCTAGGTCTTATTTTCAGGGAAACACGGTATGTGTAATCCTCAAACCTACAACAGTTCATTTAGTCACTGTTCAAAGTTACAGCGGCACGGGAAAAAAGTCATTGATGGTCATTTCTAACACTCCCCAGCCACTTCAGCATCCCCATGGTCAGGTGATCAAGCTTCAGACATTTGGCAAATTACTCATCTTTACGACGGTTGCAGTTTCCCAGGTTCCTGTCATCACCTTTTGCAGCCTTCTGACAAGCAACGTCCAGGGGGAAAGTTAGATTCACGCAACCGCTGTGTTAGTAACTTAACAACTGCAGGGTTCACTTAATAATTACGGCAAGAGAAGCCATAATATGCGGCAAAAACTCACTTAACAAATGGCTCACTTAGCAAAAGAACTTTTGGGTCTCAATTGCAGTTATAAGTGGAAGGCTACCTGTATATCTTGCTTCCAACTATTATTATATTATTATTATTATTATTATATTTGCGCGCGCACACACACACACAGAGAGAGAGAGAGAGAGAGAGAGAGAGAGAGAGAGAGAGAGAGAGATGTAGACAGATACCGTGTTTCCCCGTAAGTAAGGCCTAAACCAACAACAAGCCATAGCTTGATTTTTAGGGGTGGGCCTGATATAAACCCTACCTCAAAAATCAGGCCTAGTTTTGGGGTGAGGCACGCACCTAAAAATTAAGCTAGGGCGGATGTGAGGTGTGTGGAGCTGCCCCACCCACCCCGCCCCTGCTTCCCTTGCAGCCAGGCCTCTCCTCGCCGGCCCATTTCTTCTTCTGAGGCCTCTTCTGCGGCCATGCCTGCATTTCTCAGTCACGGGCCTTTCCGGAAGGCCTCTGCAGCCGAGACCCGAGCTATGGATTGAATCCATAGCTCGGTACTCAGCTGCAGAAGCCTTCCGGAAAGGCCTGACTGCAAAATCCAGGCCCAAGTGCAGCTGCAGAACTTCGGTCCCAGAAGAAGTGGACCGGCTGGGTAGGGTTGTCGGTGCCAGAGGTGCGGTAAGGCCTACCTTGAAAATAAGACTTGGTGCCTCTTTTGGAGGCAAAAAAAAGACCGAGTCTTATTTTGGGGAAAATACAGTAGATAAAAATACAGTAATATATAGAGGGGGGGCACAATGACTCAGCGGTGGAAGATGCTGAGCTTGTCAGCTGGAGACCGAAACCCTAACCTGACAGCCCAGGTTTGAGCCCAAGCTCTGTACAAAGGGATGAGCTCCCATTCCTTGCTCCAGCTCCTGCCTCCGACCTAGCAGTTCAAAAGTATGCAAATGCGAGTAGATCAATAGGTACCACTTCAGTGGGAAGGTAACAGCGTTCCATGTGCCTTTGACGTATAGTCATGTTGGCCACATGACCACGGAAATTCTCTTCGGACAACACTGGATCCCTCGGACCTTTTTTTAAAAAATACATATATATGCATATAAATATGTTTAAAAAACAGGAGCATGACGATTCTGGAGCTCGTTACAGGTAGTTCTCGACTTACGAACACAACTGAGACCAAAATTTCCCTTGCTAAGTCAGACAGTTGTGAAGTGAGCCTGGCCCCATTTTACAACCTCTCTCGGCCACCAGTCTTAAGTGAATCGCCACGTTGTTAAGTGAGTCACACGGCTTTTCAGCCAATCTGGCTCTCCCACGGACTTGGCATGTCAGACGGTCGCAAAAGGGGGAATCACGTGACCCCCCCCCAGGATGCTGCAACCGTCATCAATACAGGCCAGTGGCCGAGCATGTAAATTTTGGTCACAGGGATGCTGGAACGGTCGCAAGTGTGGAAAAACGGTCGCAAGTCAATTTTTCAGTGCCACTGTAACTTTGAACCGTCACTAAAGGAACAATTGTAAATCAAGGACTACCTGTATATATTAAAAGTAGGGACACAACAACTCGGGGGCTCATTCTACACATGGACAGAAGTCACGCGTTACTTTCCAAAGAGGACTAAAATTCAATCTAGAGCTTATACAGCAGGAGTCTTCAAACTTGGTCCTATTATGACTTGTGGACTTCAACTCCCAGAATCCCTGAGCCAGGCACGCCATCTGAGGAATTCTGGAAGTTGAAGTCCACAAGCAAGGGTCTTCAAACTTGGCCCTTTTATGATGTGTGGACTTCAACTCCCAGAATTCCTTAGCCAGGCACGCCAGCTGAGGAATTCTGGGAGTTGAAGTCCACAAGCAAGGGTCTTCAAACTTGGCCCTTTTATGACTTGTGGACTTCAGCTGCCAGAATTCCTCAGCCAGGCACGCTAGCTGAGGAATTCTGGGAGTTGAAGTCCACAAGTCATAAAAGGGCCATACAGCCTACAGGAAGAATTGTCACCTCATCCCCGTGTGGGAGAATGAACTCCGATGGATTTATCAAAGGTGTGGGAAATAATTTAGTGGAGAAGGAACTGTGAGCTCAAAAGTCTAGCGCCTATCCCGAAGAGAGGCCACCAACTTAGACAAGCGTGATACTCTGGATTTGCAGGAGATTAAACCAGATTAAGCCACTCCCCAATCTGGCTACTTTCCTGAATGCTTCCAGGGTTTTGGCATGAATGAAATTTAATTTTTGTTTCGATGCTAAGAACACTCCATACTTTTGGGATTTCCCGATGCACATCTGCTTCTCCCGCTGCGCATCTTTGCATTTGTCTTCACATAAGCCCATTTTGTCTTCACATAAGCCCACTCTAATGGCAGAAAGTGAAGAACTAAAGAGCCTTGTGTTACGTGTGAAGAAGGAGAGTGCAAAACTTGGGTTGAAACTTAACATTAAGAAAACCAAGATCATGGCATCCGGCCCTCTCAGTTCCTGGCAAATAGATGGGGAAGAAATGGAGGTAGTGATAGATTTTATTTTCCTGGGCTCCAAGATCACTGCAGATGGGGACTGTAGCCAAGAAATTAAAAGACGCTTGCTCCTGGGGAGGAAAGCCATGGCAAATCTAGACAGCACACTAAAAAGCAGAGACATCACCCTGTCAACAAAAGTGCGTATAGTCAAGGCTATGGTCTTCCCAGTTGCAATGTATGGCTGTGAAAGTTGGACCATAAAAAAGGCTGAGCGCCAAAGAATGGAGGCCTTTGAACTTTGGTGCTGGAGAAGACTCCTGCGAGTCCCTTGGACTGCAAGGCGATCAAACCGGTCAGTCCTAGAGGAGATCAACCCTGACTGCTCTTTAGAAGGCCAGATCCTGAAGCTGAAACTCAAATCCTTTGGCCACCTAATGAGAAGGAAGGACTCACTGGAGAAGAGCCTAATGCTGGGAAAGGTGGAGGGCAAGAGAAGAAGGGGACGACAGAGAACGAGGTGGCTGGATGGAGTCACTGAAGCAGTAGGCGTGAGCTTAAAGGGACTCCGGAAGATGGTGGAGGACAGGAAGGCCTGGAGGAACGTTGTCCATGGGGTCGCAATAGGTCGGATACGACTTCGCAGCTAACAACAACAACAACCCCATTTTAAGCTTCTACGGAAAACCTCACCCCTTCTTCTGCCACCTCAGCTCTACGAGGCTCCGACATTTAGCCACCTGCCCCCTTTCCCAAGACTAACCTACTTGGGAATCGTCTCAAAAGTTAACGTCTTCATATCATCTTTGGTGGACATGCCCTAAAGCCGAAAGTTTTTGGTCAAGAATACATATACGGCTAGAGAAAATGATTAAAAAAACATAATAGAATTACCTACGGAGGAAGAGTTAATCAAAAAAAATAAAAATAAATCCAGACTGTGCAGAAATGGACAGACTGACACGGAATATGAAAGAGAAAGAAGATTCAGAATACTTTTAGAACATGGGATATATTTTTTTATCAATGGTTAGAAAAAACGAGGTAGAGAGAAAGGAACTTAATATGTATTAGTAAGTTAAATATTGGAACCCAGATAATATGCTGCTGATAAAATATTAAGGACTTGTGATTATAAAAAATTAACACCCAGACCCACAGAGGGTGGAGTTGTAGCGACTGAATGGAACTGAGCATTTACTGGCTGGATGCCCTTCCTGTTGCCTACACAGAGTTTGCAGCAAATATTTTCCCTTTGGTTTCCCTGTTAGAGAAACATTTGTCGCTGCCTAGGATCGAACCCTCGACCTCTCAAGTGTGAGGCAAGTAGTGTGAGGCCAGTGCACCGCTTGGTGGGCTGCAACCAATACAGTGTCTAAATCAGGCGTGTCCAACCCACAGCCGCACGAGGCCCTGGACAGCTAGTAACGCAGCCCCTCAGGATAGTAAAAAAATGTGACAAAAATAAAGGAAGTTTGTTAATTACATCCATTAACTGTATTCTATATTTTATATGCGGCCCAAGACAATTCCACTTCACTCATTGTGCCCCAGGCAAGCCAAAAGGTTGGAAGACCCTGCTCTAAACTATGGTTGTTATTTATTTTTATCCCACCTTGATAATTATTTTTAGAAATAAGCCAAGTTGGCAAGCATAGCTGATACTCCTTCCTATTTTCCCCATAACATCAACCCTGTCAGGTGGGTTGAGCTGAGAATGACTGGCCCAAAGTTACCCAGCCAGCTTTCATGCCTAAGGTGAGACTAGAACTCACCGTCTCCTGGTGATTGGCCCAAAGTCCCCCACCTGCCTTTCATGCTTAAGGCAGGACTAGAACTCACTCTCACCTGGTGATTGGCCCAAAGTTACCCAGCCAGCTTTCATGCCTAAGGCGGGACTAGAACTCACCCTCACCTGGTGATTGGCTCAAAGTTACCCAGCCAGCTTTCATGCCTAAGGCGGGACTAGAACTCACCCTCTCCTAGTGATTGGCTCAAAGTTACCTAGCCAGCTTTCATGCCTAAGGCGGGACTAGAACTCACCGTCTCCTGGCGATTGGCAAAAAGTAACCCTACTGGCTTTCATGCCTAAAGCAGGACTAGAATACTCTGTCTCCTGGTTTAGTTCAAAGTCACCCAGACAGCATTCATGCCTAAAGTAAGACTAGAATTCACAGTCTCCTGGTGACTGGCGAAAAGTCACCCAGCTGGCTTTCATGCCTAAGATGGGACTAGAACTCTCCATCCTTTGGTGATTGGCCCAGTGTCACCCCAGCCAACTTTCATGTCTAAAGTGAGACTAGAACTCTCCGTCTCCTGGTCAAAGTCACCCCAGCCCTTTTCATGTCTAAAGTGGGACTAGAACTCTCCGTCTCCTGGTTTTGATGCCTTAACAACCAGACCAAACTGGCTCTCCAAGGCTTTAACTCTTGAGCTCCGGATTAGCTGTGCAAAGAAGCAAAAGGCCCATTAGGTATTGCGGAAAGAATTCAGAGACAACCACTCCGAGGAATTTAAAACAAGAAAGCGGAAGGTTGCACTCAAGTTAGTGGGTCAAAAGTCCTCCCCACGATGGACGCGTGTTTAGAAAATCCTGCTTGCAGTTTTGTGTAAAGGAAGAGAAAGCAGCAAACAAACAGACTTTGGCCTCGCCACGTGGACATGCCGGACGAGAGGCAGCAGAGTTTACTCCAGCCCAAGAATGGCGATTTAAGGGACAAAGGCACCATCCTTCCGCCTGCCTTATTTCAGACGGCCATCAAACAAGCCGGATTTGGACTGCGAAACTGCAATCCAAGAAGAGGAAGGAGAGAGGGCCCCCCACACACACACAACTCCTGGAGAAAGTTTTTCCCCCCCCCAAAAAAAAGGAAAGAATTCCTGTGTGCCGAGAAAGGGAGAGCGCGCACGGTCTCGCACCCAGGCCTCTGGTTTAATTTGGAAACGCTGTCTGAAGCTTTGGCCCTGCCGTTGACGGTTGCTCCCTTGGATGATTTGGGAATGTTATTTCGCGAGGGGGTGGGCTCCTAGGCTCTGAAAAGGATTAGGACAGTTGAAAGAGAAAGATTTTTCGAAAGAAAAGAAAAAAAAGAATGAGGAGGAGGAGGGAGAAAGGGAGAGGAGAGAGAGAGAATGAGAGAGAGGGAAAGAGAATGGGAGTGAGAATGAAAGAGAGGAATGAGAGAGAGAGAGAGAGAGAGAGAGAGAATGTGAGAAAGAGAGGAAGAAAGAGAAAGACAGATATTGAAAATGAGAGAGGGAGAATGACGGACAGACAGACAAAAATGAGGGAGCGCGAGGGAGAAAGAAAAAGAATGAATGAATGAATGAATGAATGAATGAATGAAAGAAAGAAAGAAGGGAGGGAGGGAGGGAGAATGAGAAAAAGAAAATGAGAATGAAAAGAGGAGGAAGAGAATGAAAGAGAAAAAGAAAGAAGGAGTGAGAGAGGGAGAATGAGAGAATAAAAAAGAGAACGAAAGAATGAGAGAAAGTGAGAATGAGGGAAAAGGAGAGAGAAAAGGAGAGAAAGAGAAAAAGAGAATGAGACAGAGAATGAAAGAGAGCGAGCTTTCATTAAACAACCAATGAATAAGTAAGTGTTTAAAGTAAATTTACAATATTAAATATAACCGAACTGACAACTGCTGTGAAGAATATTGGACTTTTAGATCATTCTCTCTCTTTATTTTTGTCCTTTGTTCACTTTTCTATCAGCTTTGTCTGCTATTTCTATCTTTTTTCGTTCCCCCCCCCCCCCCGTTTCTAATTCAGGGGGAAAAACAGACAAAGCAAAAGATAGAAATAACACTTGGTTTGTCTTAGTGCTCTTAAAACCTCAAATAAAAATTACATGCAACAAGAAAATAAAAACCACTGTACCGTTTTAGAAAAACCTGCACAATATAATGGTAAGCCCATTTTTATTTATTAAACCTATTCAGTGATTGATTGATTGATTGATTGATTGCTGGGGTCTCCTCACAGTTCACTCACTCACACAGAGAGAGAGAGAGAGAGAGAGAGAGAGAGAGAGAGAGAGAAATAACCCCTAGAGCCACAATAAAAAGAGAGAGAGAGAGAGAGAGAGAGAGAGAGAGAGAGAGAGAGAGAGAGAGAGAAAGAAATAACCCCTATAGCCACAATAAAAATTGATAAGACAAGCAGTTAAGCAGATAACTAAATCCCTGTACTAAGCAGCGTGGTGTTTCTTAAAACAGGTTCAAAAGCCAGAGACAGGATACAACCCAGCAGGGAGCAGATTTTTCAGAAAACCAGGAGCAACGCTAATCATGAGGAATTAATCCGGCGGCCACATTGGGGAGCCCCTTCAGACAACCTCAAGGAAAAGGAGAGATTAAGGAAAGGTAGAGAGAGGGGGAAAAAAATCTCTAAAGTCATGCAGATTTAAATTGGGCTGGACTTCCAAGTTATCCTTCAGGATTTGTCCTTCAGCTGGTGCCAAGCATGTAGTTCCAGTAGAAAAGAGCCCGTTTGGTTAAGGCACCAGGCTACACACTGGGAGATTGTGAGTTCTAGTACCACTATGAAAGCCAGCTGGGTGACCGTGGGCCAATCACCAGGAGATGGTGAGTTCTAGTCCGGCCTTAGGGATGAAAGCCAGCTGGGTGGCTTGGAGCCAATCACCAGGAACCTGGGAATTCTAGTTCTGCTTTAGGCCTAAAAGTTGGCTGAGTGATCTTGGGCCAATCACCAGCAGACCGTGAGTTCTAGTCCCGCCTTAGGCATGAAAGCCAGCTGGATGACCTTGGGCCAATCACCAGGAACCTGGGAATTCTAGTTCTGCTTTAGGCCTAAAAGTTGGCTGAGAGATCTTGGGCCAATCACCAGCAGACGGTGAGTTCTAGTCCCGCCTTAGGCATGAAAGCCAGCTGGATGACCTTGGGCCAATCACCAGGAACCTGGGAATTCTAGTTCTGCTTTAGGCCTAAAAGTTGGCTGAGTGATCTTGGGTCAATCACCAGCAGACGGTGAGTTCTAGTCCCGCCTTAGGCACGAAAGCCAGCTGGATGACCTTGGGCCAATCACCAGGAGACTGGGAATTCTAGTCCCGCTTTAGGCATAAAAAGCCGGTTGGGTGACTTGGGGCCAATCACCAGGAGACGGTGAGTTCTAGTCCCTCCTTAGGCATGAAAACTTGCTGAGCGACGTTGGGTCAGTCCCTTTCTCTCAACCCAACCCACAGGGTTGTTGTATTTGGGGAAAATAGGCAGTAGGGAAGTGTGTCGGCTACGTTGGCCGCCTAACGTTATTTGTAAAAAGGCCTCACACACACACAAACACACACAAAATAAAAATCAACGTGTAAGATGCCCCTCCTCTTTGAACTCTTCCAGAGGCCAGCTTAACTGCTGAACTCGGTGCCAACCAAGGTCTGGGCACAAGAATGCAATTACTACACTGGAGGAATCAACTATGGAGGTCACCGCTGCGAACAGAGGCACAGATCAACACCCGTCTGGCACCCGACAGCGTGTTGTCGTCTCCGGTGGAAACCTTCACCCGCTGAATAATTGAAGACTTATTGATTTGGACATGAAACGGAGCCACCTGACCGAAGGTGTTTCCCCACAGATGCAGGAGAAAATGAATTCAGAAGAGACAAGACAGCAACAGGGGAAAAAAGAAAAAAAAGGCCGGGGCAGACTGGCTTCAGTTCAGCCCCGAGCAGCTTATATACAGCAGATCCTCAGCTTACGACCAGTTGGGAACAGAATTCCCACGGCTAAGCCAGGCAGCGTCCGAGCGAGCCCAGCCCGATTTGACGACCGTTTTTGCCACACGTATTCAGCGAATCGCTGCCGACGTTAAGCGAGCCACATGGCCGTTAAGGGAATCTGGCTCCCCACCCCACCCCTTCGACCGCTTTGACTCTGCTCGTCGGAAGCCGACCGAGAAGGCCGCAAGCGAGAATCACGCCACCCTAGGATAGTGCAACCGTCTTAAACGAGGGCCGGTTGCCAAGGGCCTGAATTTTGATCGCCTGATCGTGGGGATGCTGCAAGGGTGGTTAAGTGTGAGAATCGGTTGCGAGTCCCTTTCTTCACTGCCGTTGTAGCTCTGAATGGTCGTTAGACAAATGGTTGTAAGATGAGGACTACCTGGAGGAGGAGGAGGAGGAGGAGGAAGGGGACTGTGGGGTCCTGGGTGCTCTCTGAGCTTGTTTTCTTGCAGACGTTTCATGACCCAACTAGGCAACATCATCGTTGCTAGCAGGGAGTGGGGTTTGTGGAGAGGAGGAGGAGGAGGAGGAGGAGGAGGAGGAGGAGGAGGAGGAGGAGGAGGAGGAGGAGGAGACGACGATGACAATTCTCTGGAATACTTTTCAGCACCTCCTACTTAGGGGTGCAAATATATGCAAGCAATTGTGTAAAGAACCGAGAAACACCTTCATTTTGCCTTTTGGCGGTGATATTCCTAGAAATTAGGAATAACGACTCATATTATACACTGCATGCACTTTGGCACGGTCCAGTCTCTTGCAGAATAAGATTTGTCCTGTTGTCCTCCCCTATCCGTCACTTTGGCGTAATTTGGACACAGGATGGAGGCAGGAGAGAGAGAGTAAAACGAAAGGTTTGGGGAAACAGCACTCAAAAATCCCGAGATGGCCTTAGAAAATGCTGCCATTGTGGCTACAGGGGAGGTGGGTTTACAAAATACTGCAGTTCAGTATATCAGACTTGTAGCAGTGAGCCCCGAGTTCAAATCCAACCTAGCTGCAGAGAATCTCAACCTACTGTTGGTAGTCTGCAAAACAGGAGACACGATCCAACATTTTATTCTGCCTTCGCAAAGATTTGGCATTATTTATGCCAGTGTCCCAATGATTCATTTTTTAGAGTGTTGTTATACCGTATAGTCAATAATTCAGCAAGTTTATGATGGGTAAACTTCCAAGTCCCAGAATCCCCTAGCCAGCATCTGTGGACTTCAACTCCCAGAATTCCCCAGACACTAACTATGGACTTCAACTCCCAGAATCCCCCAGCCAACATTTGCAGACTTCAACTGCCAGAATTCTCCACTCAGCATCTGTGGACTTCAACTCCCAGAATTCTGAGAATTGAAGTCCACCCATCTTAAAAGTTGCCGAAGTTGAGCAACACTTTGAGGAAGTTGAGATATTTGCAGAAATGAACTTGCAAAGATGGCTAAAACTGTTTACTTGCCGAAAAGGGCTTCTGAGGAGAACGGCAGAAAGAAAAGAGTTTACAAGTTGAGTGTCTGGAACGAGGACTACACACCCCACGATGCTCGTCCATAAGCCCCACGTCTGGAGGGATGGCTCACCTACTGCCTAATTTTTCTCTGGAAAGCGGTGTTCTGTACCAGCCTGCTACCGGCCCTGCAGAAAAGGCAGGGACAACCCCTTTACAAACCGCAAGAGGCTGGAATTACGCCTGCCAAATTTATAGCTACAAAAACAAACAAGACACGAACCAAGAAACAAGAACTTTAAGAAACACGAACTATCCAAGCGGTTGCCTTCAGCAAACCAGCCCTCCCCACACATTCCCCTTATATAGAGTTCAGGGCGTGGCTTCTCTCTGCCTCCTTCCGAGAAGCCCAATTGCCTTCCTCTGTTTACCCCTGATTGACTGCCTCCTGCGTCGGGCGTCCTTGAACAGGGCCAGCTGCGGGTCATCTTCATCCACGCTGTCAGGCTCACACAGCTGGGTCTCCGTCGTGACCAGGTGGGAGGGGCCTGGCTGAGGGCTCTGCAGAGCCTCAAGGCCATCATCAGCAAGCTCTTCAACACCCCCCTCCTCCTCCTCTGAGTCGTCCGACCCAACTGCCGACCCCACAGGCTGACCCTGAATCACAACAAGCGGAAGTTCATGGCTCTGGCAATGGCCAGGCGGGATTCTCCTATTTGCAGGCGGCACACGTGTCTACGTGCAGGACACCAACAAGAGGAGGGGCGGGAATATTTCTAGATATTGATGGAAATGAATGTATTTTGCTTCTAAATAGCCCTCTCTCCCTTTCCCTCTCCCCCCTCACCTTCATTCCCTCCCTCTCCTCCCCTCTCTCCCTTACTCCTCTCCTCCTCTCTCTCCTCCTCTTCCCCTCTTCCTCTCCTTCTCCCTCACCTTCTTTCCCTCTCTCTCTCTCCTCTCCCCCCTCTCCTTCTCCCCTTTCCCTCTCCCCCGTCCCCTTCATTCCCTCTCTCCTCTCCTCTCTCTCCCTTTCTCTCCTACTCCTCTCCTCTCTCCCCTTCTTTCCCTCTTCCTCCTCCTCTCCCTCTCCTTCTCCCTCTCACCTTCTTTCCCTCTCCCTCTTTCCCCCTCCCCTTCTTTCCCTCCCTCTCTACTCCTCTCCTCTCTCTCCTTCTCCCCCTTCCCCTTCTTTCCCTCTCCCTCTCCCTCTCCCCCTTCCTCTCTCCCCACTCCCTCTCCTTTTCCTCTCCCCTTCTTTACCCCGCTCTCCTCCTCTCCTCTCTCCCCTTCTTTCCCTCTTCCTCCTCCTCTCCTTCTCCCTCTCACCTTTCCCTCTCTCCTCTCCTCTCCTCTCTCTCTCTCTCCTCCTCCTCTCCTCTCTCTCCCCTTCTTTCCCTCTTCCTCCTCCTCTCCTTCTCCCTCTCACCTTCTTTCCCTCTCCCTCTCTCCTCTCTCCCCCTCCCCTTCTTTCCCTCCCTCTCTCCCCCTCTCCTCTCTCTCTCCCCTCTTTCTCCCCCCCTCCCCTTCTTTCCCTCCCTCTCTACTCCTCTCCTCTCTCTCCTTCTCCCCCTTCCCCTTCTTTCCCTCTCCCTCTCCCCTTCCTCTCTCCCCACTCCCTCTCCTTTTCCCCTCTCCTTCTTTACCCCGCTCTCCTCCTCTCCTCTCTCCCCCTTCTCTCTCTCTCTCTCTCTCTCTCCCCACCCCTCCCAATTTTCAATGTAGAAATAATTATAGCACTCTTCCTCACAGGGCTGACAAAAGGATTACTGAGGTGTCTTGCCGGGAAGCTTCAAAGACTTCGCAGCACGTGATTAAAAACAAGCTTGCATTTCACGGGCCCTTTCAGACAAAATGGTAGGCTTGGCATCTTTGGGAGACCAGAATCAGCAAACGGTGCTTTAAGCGTGCTCAGGAACGGCAGGGTGCGAAGAGGAGGAGGAGGAAGGGAAGGCGTCCATTTAGGGCCCATTTGCAACTGAGCGTGTAGCGGGCACACTCACAAAATGGTTGCCACAGGAGACTTACCTATTCAAAAAATAGCCTCACCGTCTCAAAATGTTTATTGGCTAGAAAGTGAATTACACACCTTCCTTGGCATTTTTTTCTACCCATCCAGAAGGAACTTCCCACAGCCCGAATTTATTGCTACAAATAAACGGCATAAAGACAGATGCGGGACATCACCCCAACTTCCGATTATGGCCTCCACAATTCTTCCCCAAAATAACGAAGGGCTACATTTAGGATCCAGATGAGAGTAGACTTTTGGTCTACTGTTAAGGCACCGGGCTAGAAAGCGGGGGACCGCGAGTTCAAGTTCCGCTTTAGGCAGGAAAGCCAGCTGGGTGACTTTGGGGCCAAACTCCAGGAGAGGGTGAGTTCTAGTCCCGTCTTAAGCACGAGAGAGGACTGGGTGACTGTGCCAATCACCAGGAGAGAGTGAATTCTAGTTCCATCTTAGGTAGCAGTTGGGTGACTTTGGGCCAATCACCAGGAGACGGTGAGTTCTAGTCCCGCCTTAGGCATGAAAGGCGGCTGGGTGACTTTGGGCCAATCACCAGGAGAGGGCGAGTTCTAGTGCTGCCTTAGGCATGAAAGGAAGCTGGGTGACTTTGGGCCAATCACCAGGGGACGGTGAGTTCTAGTCCCGCCTTAGGCATGAAAGCCAGCTGGGTGACTTTGGGCCAATCACCAGGAGACGGTGAGTTCTAGTCCCACCTTAGTCATGAAAGCCAGCTGGGTGACTTTCGACCAATCACCAGGAGACGGTGAGTTCTAGTCCTGCTTTACACATGAAAGCCAGCTGGGTGACTTTGGGCCAATCACCAGGAGACGGTGAGTTCTAGTCCCGCCTTAAGTCATGAAAGCCAGCTGGATGACTATGGGCCAATCACCAGGAGACAGTGAGTTCTAGTCCCGCCTTAGTCATGAAAGCTGGCCGGGTGACTCACCAGGGGATGGCGAGTTCTAGTCCTGCCTTAGGCATGAAAGCCGGCTGGGTGACTTTGGGCCAGTTGCCAGGAGACGAAGAGTTCTAGGGCAATGTTAGGAATGCAAACCAGCTGGGTGACTTTGAGTCAATCCTTCTCTTTCTCAGCCAACCCTGCCCCAAAGTTGTGGTAGTTGTGGTGAAAATAACAGGAAGAAAGAGTATTGGGACTTTTTAGACCCAACTAAACTAGGGATGTTTGCCTTCTTGAGTCATTTGTCAAAATAATAAAGTTGGGATATAAACAAATAAATTCATCTCAACAGAACTTTGGCACGTTGCTAATACCGCCCCAATTCTTAGAAAACTTGTCTCAGTAGAGCCATTTAGAGTTCACGGCTTAGGCTTGGAAACACCATTTCACAAAAGTGATTGTGAGTTTCACCCACCCACCCACCTCACTTTTGCTTGATCCAATGCCTGGAGAGGGTCCCAAATAATAATTCAGCTGCTTTGCAAAAGGAACCATGCCTAGCTCGCTCTCTCCTGCCCAAACAACCCTTTGTAAAGCTTTACACAGCACGGTGGAAAAATTTGAATTCTCACTGCCAGGTAACTGTGTCACAAATTGCCAGCATTCCCCAACAGGAAACAGGTGTATTTACAAACCTGTTTGAAAGCTGCACTGATGCAACTCAGGATATTTGGGGGAAGGAGTGGGGTTCAAGACACTTTTCACCAAGCCTAACTTTCACTGCATCCCCTCTTGGGATGCTACACAAAGACCACTGCGTGCAAACACACACACACACACACAGAGGGGGAAAAAAGCTTCCCAAATTGTTCCTCCCTGTTCCTGCAGACCAAACTAACATCTTTTTGCAAAACAAGAGCTTTGGATCCTGGTGGCCCATCCCGAGACCAGATTCTCTCTCTCTCTCTCTCTCTCTTCCCCCCCAATCCCATCCCAGCAAACCACGGTTTGGAAAAGTCACCGCACAGGAGGGCAGACTAGAGTTTTGGGAACTTTTCAGGAAGAAAGAGCCGAACATCTGGAAGCAAAACAAAAACAAAAACAAATCTCAGCCACCTCATCTGGAAATCTGCAATTTGGGTTTTGCTCACCTGGCTGGCTTTGTAGAACTGCTTCTTCAACCCTGCCACAGACATGACGACGAGGAAGAGGATGGTCCTCGGGTGTTTGCCAAATCTGGGGTCTGCGGAGGAAGCTGGACCCCACTTTGGGGCAAGACGATGGTGGGCTGGTGGTGATGGGGGGGGGGCACAGCAGCTTTGAGATCAGAGGGGGGCAGAAAAAGTGGGGCAGGAGGATCCCAGCTCTGGCACGAAGGGGTCAGCAGCCAGGCAGGGGTGGGTGGGTGGGTGTCAGGCAGATCCTGGCCACCCAGCAGAGATGCTCTAGCCTTGGGGAGTCTATAGGGTGGCTCCCCCAAAAGAGGCTGGAGTCCGGATCAGAGCAGCCCAGAAGCACCCCACAGAGCAGAGCAGCCCCTTCCCCAGTCAATCAAGGACCCCAGCTCTCTCCCAGCTCAAGGGCAAAACAGCCCCCCCAAAAAACACACACACACACACACACACCCAATTTAACAGCCAAAAACCAGCGTCCAATTCATGGAGAAGCTTCGAGTGGGGGCTCTGCCAAAGACGGAGAGAGACTGCCTGCCTGCGAGGGCTGCTTTAAAGAAGCCGAGAAAGGCAGCCACTGCCCCCCCCACCCCCAAATCAAACTGGCTGGCGGTTTTGCAACGGCTCAAGAGACTAGTCCTCAACGAGGCCAAAGGGAGAGCAGAGTCGTCCGGCGGGCGGAGGAGCCGGCTTCAAAGAAGTGATGTTTTGAGCAGGGAGGGTGGGAGCTGTCCCTTTCTCCCTTCTCCCTTTCCCCGGGTAGGGCAGCCGAAGAGAGGGAACGAGAAAGAGAAGCAGAAGGAGGAGAGCAGACGGGGCGGAGGGAGGAGGAGGGAGGGAGGGAGGGCGGACGGACACACAAAGTAGCCCCCGGAGTAGACGGACCAACGGGCAGGGGAAAAAGGGAAGGAGGGAGACGAACGACGCCCTTCGGCTCCCGCGGAGCTCCGAGCTCAGCCCCGCTCGCTCTCCGCGCCCCTCGGGACGTTACACGGCCCGATTGCCCATTTCCGTCCCTCTCTGCGCCTGCGCAAAAGCGCTCTTCTTTCCCTCGGCGGAGGGATTCCATTTAAAAAGACCAGAGAGGTAGGAGGGGGGGGGAGTAAAAAAAAGAGGATCCGGTTCCACGCTTTCCACCATAGATAAATAATTCCCGTCCTTTCGCGAGAGGCAGAGAGAGCATCAAGGAAAGCGCCAGAGCGCCCCCTGGCGCTTTTAACCCACGACGCACACGTGGGGCGGTACTGTTGTATTTGCAGTCCGCCCAGCCACGTGTTTCGGTACAGAATAACAGAATAACCCAGTTGGAAGGGACCTCAGAGGTCGTCTAGTCCAACCCCCTGCTCAAGCAGGAAACCCTATGCCCTCAAAGGCCTCGACTTACAATAGTTCATTTAGTGAACGTTTCAAAGTTACAACGGCAGTGGAGGAAAAAAAGTAACTTACACCACCTTTTTAGTGGCCCTATGATCATCATCAAAGGATTGCCCGCGGGTAACACCCAGAGGGAGGGCCTTCTCTGTGGGTGCGCCTGCCCTTTGGAACCAGCTGCCCGTAGAGCTCAGGACTGCCCCTGACCTTTGTTCATTCCGCCGGGGACCTGAAGACCTGGCTCTTTGAGCTTTCTGGCCAGGACTGAGAATTTTAATTTGTAATTTTATTTAATTGGGTTTTAATTGGACTTTAATAGGGGTTTTATTTTATTCAAGGACTACATTTAATTATTTTAATTGTTCTTAACTTTTGTAATGTGTATTGTTATTTTAAATTCCTTGTGAACCGCCCTGAGTCCCACGGGAGAAGGCGGTATATAAGTCCAATAAACATAAACATAAACATGTCATCAAAATTCAGATGCTTGGCAACTGGTTCATACTTATGACCGTTGCTGTGTCCTGAGGTCACGCGATTCCCCATTGGTGACCTTTTGGCAAGCAAGCAAAATCCAATGGGAAAGCCAGATTCACTTAACAGCCGCGTTACTAACTTAACAATGGCAGTGATTCACTTAACAACTGTGGCAAGAAAGGTCGTAAAATGGGACAAAGATCACTTAACTGTATCGCTTAGCAATGGAAATACTGGGTTCGACTAACCATAAATCAAGGACTACTGTATGTGACACTTAAGAGAACGTGTTTATGAGATATTTGTATGTGTGCGTGGGTGTGCGTGCACCTTCAAGTCAGTGCTGAGTTCTGGGGACTGCCTAGAGTCCCAGGGGTGTCAAACTCGCAACGTCATGTGACGTATCACGACTTTTTTCCCCATTGCCAGCAATGGGATGGGCACAGTTTTACTAAGATGCATCCAGCCCTCTGGCCGGCAGTTTGTCACCCCTGGCCTAGCCCAAGGCTAGGCAGCCTTGGCTCTTTTATGGCTCGTGGACTTCAATTCCCAGAATTCCTCAGCCAGCCACGCTGAGGGGACAGGGAGAGGTTTCCAAGCTGAGCCATGCCGGCTTAGGAATTCTGGGAGTTGAAGTCCACGAATCCTAAAAGAGCCAAGGTTGCCTACCCCTGGTCTAGGTTGGCAGAAGAAGCCTTCATTCTGACAGTGGCTGATGATGATGACAAAAAGTAATCTTATCTTTACTATGTCAATGTCGGTACGACTTCTACAGAGTGGGCAGTCAACTTAAGAAGCCGATTTTGACAGGAAAAGGCAGCGATCTCATGGGTGATTTATCTTTTAGATTTTTATTTGACTTTCACCACATCCAGGCCATAAAAGACCGCCCTCAGCTCATGACATCACCTGCCTCCTTCGGGGTTGCCCAGCCACATTAATTTAAAAAATTGCAAATACATAAACTAAACCCATTAGTGAGTACCTTATTATCATATGTGGTGTGTTAAAGCAAGGAGCATTGGACAAAAATCCACACTTGGTTAGAAAAAATGTTAGAGAAACACATAGACCAGGAGTAAGCAACCTCGGCTCTGTTATGACTCATGGACTTCAACTCCCAGAATTCCTGAGCCAGCTGGCTCAGGAATTCTGGGAGTTGAAGTCCAGGTATAATGCCAAAAAAACCTGTTAAGCAAAGTACAATATTTGATTCTACCTGTGATAACAGCGGCAAGAATTATATTTGCACAATATTGGAAGAATGAAGAAATACCCCCAGAAGAAGAAATAATCAAAAAAATATTAGACTGTGCGGAAATGGACAGACTTACTTTAAAGTTGAAAGAAAAAGAAGAAACAGAATATTTTCAACCTTGGGACCTGTTTTATCAATGGCGAGAGAAAAGATTTAGGGCAGGGGTCTTCAAACTTGGCCCTTTTATGACTTGTGGACTTCAACTCCCAGAATTCCTCAGCCAGGCATGCTGCCTGAGGAATTCTGGGAGTTGAAGTCCACAAGTCATAAAAGGGCCAAGTTTGAAGACCCCTGATTTAGGGGTTAGGAATTTAATTTGTATTAGTGAATAAGATACTCAGACAACACATTTTTGTTGAATAATTATTATTGAACTCTGTTTAAAAATAATAATAAAAAAGCTTTTTTAAAAAAATTAAACCCCTTAGTGAGACTTATTTCTCCCTAGAGTCCACTTACCCTGACTCCCTCCATAGAGCCTTTAAAACCTGGTTTATTCACACCCTGGTTTAGAATAAGTGGCTAGACTCCTTGGGTTTTGTTTTTTTAAATAGCAGCCTGAGTTTCCATGAATGGACTTCAACTCCCAGAATTCCTCAGCCACATGGCTGGCTGAGGAATTCTGGGAGCTGAAGTCCACAGGACTTAAAGGTTGAAGAAAAATTTCTCCGGTTCCCCAATAGGCACATAAAGGATCCACGTGCAGACCATTCATTTCATCGGGAAATGAACCGCGGAGATTCCACTTTCCGCCTTCACTTTAGAAACTTTGCATTCCGACCAATCAGGAGCACTCATCTCTGCGCTGGCCAATAGAAAGGCAGCGGATTGGACCAATCAGCAGCGCCACTGGTTTGCCCTTTCAAGTTTCAGGCTGCGGACTGAGCCATAGAGGTAAAGTTAAAAAAAAAAAAAGGAATTAAAGCGGCAGATTCATAGAATGGGGCAAACCTCACCTAACGACCGTCTTGCTTAGCAACGTCAATTTTGCGCTCAGTGGTGGTTGTAGGTCAAGGATTACTTGTACAGGATCAGAAAGGGAGAGAAAATGCCACAATGCCTACGTTTTCTCTGATAAGGTAACCTTTATTGTTATTTATAAGATAAAATAATCTCTATTGTCATTTTTTTTTACCGGGGATTGTTTACTTGGGGGCTGCCCCAAAGAAGAGGCAGTGAAGCTATTCTCCAAAGCCCCTGAAGGCAGGAGAAGAAGCAACGGATGGAAACTAATTAAGGAGAGAAGCAACCTTGAATTAAGGAGAAACTTCCTGATTGTTAGAACAATTAACCAGTGGAACAACCTGCCTCCAGAAGCTGTGAATGCTCCAACACTGGAAGTTTTTAAGAAGAGACTGGACAGCCATTTGTCCAAAATGGTATAGGGTTTCCTGCCTGAGCAGGGGGTTGGACTAGATGACCTCCAAGATCCCTTCCAACTTTATTATTAGTAGTATTGTGGGCACACTGGCACGCATTAAAAATGAAATTGTTACCTGATCTCAAAAATGTGCTCATACATAACACACGTTAACAGGCTATATACAACATATGTATATATCTACACCCTTATATATAAATACATATAAATATTAATCACTGTCCATCTTGAATACACAGCAGAAAGAGGAAGCTTGTCACTTCACAAAGTAATACTATGAGAACTATCAAAAGGGAGAAACTTTCCAAAGAGTCTCAAAAGATGTTGAGTGCAGAGAAGAGGAACAAAAATGATTAAGGGAACACATAAACATATAAAGCACAGTTGCTGGAATTGGGCATGTCTAGTTTAATGAAGGACGAGGGGGGACATGATAACAATGCTCCAATATTTGAGGGGATGCCCCAAAGAAGAGGGAGTCAAGCTATTCTCCAAAGCACCCCAAGGCAGGACAAGAAGCAACGGATGGAAACTCATCAAGGAGAGAAGCAGCCTAGAACTAAGGAGAAACTTCCTGACAGTGAGCACAATTAACCAGTGGAACAACCTGCCTCCAGAAGCGGTGAATGCTCCAATACTGGAGGTTTTTAAGAAGAGATCAGACAGCCATTTGTCTGAAATGGTACAGGGTTTCCTGCCTGAGCAGGGTTGGACTAGAAGACCTCCAAGGTCCCTTCCAGATTCTATCCTGTCCTATCCTATCCTATCCTATTGTGTAATTCTATTCTATTCTATTCTATTCTATTCTATTCTATTCTATTCTATTCTATTCTATTCTATTCTATATTCTATATTCTGTATAAGGCAGTAATCAGTTTTAAAGCAGTCATTGGCACATTACAGAAAGTCCTCAACTTAACGACCACAATTAACAAATGGCTATCCAATCTCTTCTTCAAAACGTGCAGTGTTGGAGCATTCACAACTTCTGGGGGCAACAGATGGAAACCAATCAAGGAGAGAAGCAACCTAGAACTAAGGAGGAATTTCCTGACAGTTAGAACAATTAATTAGTGGAATAACCTGCCTCCAGAATAGAATAGAGCTGGAAGGGACCTTGGAGGTCTTCTAGTCCAGCCCCTCCCTTAAGCAGGAGAACCTATACCATCTCCGACAAGTAACTGTCTAGCCTTTTCTTGAAGTTGTGAATGCTCCAGCATTAAGAAGAGATTGGACAACTATTTGTCTGAAATGATATAGGGTCTCTTGCTTGAGCAGGGGGTTGGGCTAGAAGACCTTCAAGGTCCCTTCCAGCTCTGTTAGTCTGTTAAATGAAACGTGCCTCCAACTTTCAGGGATAAAAACAACAATGATAATAATAATAAAGTTGGAAGGGATCTTGGAGGTCATCTAGTCCAAACCCCCCCTCGCTCAGGCAGGAAACCCTATATACCATTTCAGACAAATAGCTGTCCAGTCTCTTCTTAAAGACTTCCAGTGTTGGAGCATTCACAGCTTCTGGAGGCTGGTCGTTCAACTGGTTAATTGGAGAAAAATTTCTCCTTAGTTTTAGGTTGCTTCTCTCCTTGCTTAGTTTCCATCCCTTGCTTCTCGTCCTGCCTTCAGGCGCTTTGGAGAATACTTGACTCCCTCTTCTTTGGGGCAGCCCCTGAGATATTGGAAGACGGCTATCCTGTCACCCCTTCTCAGGCAGGAAAACCCTATACCAGGGGTAGGCAACCTCGGCTCTTTTATGACTCATGGACTTCAACTCCCAGAATTCCTGAGTCAGCATAGCTAACTCAGGAATTCTGGGAGTTGAAGTCGATGAGTCATAAAAGAGCCGAGGTTGCCTACCCCTGCCCTATACCATTCAGGTAAATGGCTGTCCAGTCTCTTCTTAAAAACTTCCAGTGTTGGAGCATTCACCACTTCTGGAGGCAGGTAGTTCCACTGGTTAATTGTTCTAACTGTCAGGAAGTTTCTCCTTAGTTCTAGGTTGCTTCTCTCCTTGACTAGTTTCCATCCATCATCATCATCATCATCATAAGAAGAAGTTGGAAGGGACCTTGGAGGTCATCTAGTCCAACCCCCTGCTCAGGCAGGAAACCCTATACCATTACAGGCAAATGGCTGTCCAGTCTCTTCTTAAAGACTTCCAGTGTTGGAGCATTCACCGCTTCTGGAGGCAGGTCGTTCCACTGGTTAATTGTCTCCCCTCCCCCCCCCCCCACTTTCCCAAGTCTTGGGATGCAGCCCCTTTTTCTGGAAATTTGGAAAGATCAAAGCCACCCAGCAGTGGGCGGGCGCCCGGCTGCAGACGAGAGAAAGCGCTCTCTTTGCTCCCCCCCTCCTTCATTCCCTTCTCCAGAACCCGAAGTAGACACGCGTCGCTTTTTTCCCTCTCTCTCTCTCTCTCTCTCTCTCTCTCTCTCTCGCAGGGGTCTTCAAACTTGGCCCTTTTATGTCTTGTGGACTTCAACTCCCAGAATTCCTCAGCCACCATGCCTGGCTGAGGAACTCTGGGAGTTGAAGTCCAAAAGACATAAAAGCGCCAAGTTTGAAGACCCCCTGCTCTACAGCCTCCCGGGAGAGGCGGAGCCAGGCGGAGCGTTCGGGCCTGGTTCTCGCGAGACCTCGAGGCGCCGCTTCCCGCTCCCTCCGCGCGCCTCCCTCCCTCGCGCCCAGCCGGCAGGGTCACGTGGGCGCGGCGTCCCGCCCTATCAGGGCGCCGGAGCGCGAAGGTCGGCCGAACTCCCGCCAAATACGAGCGAGCCGACGGGCGGTTGGGCGCAGGGCGAGCCGGACGGGGCCGGCCGCGGCGAGGCTTCGCTGTCCCCGGGGATGTGACGGGAAGCGTCGGCTTCCCGCCGCCGGGCCGCTCTTCTCCTCGGGCAGGTGAGGGGCTAGAGCGAGCCGCGGGGGGGGGGGCGGAGGGGGAGGGGGAAGGAAGGAACCCCGACGGGAAATTGAGGCAGGGAAGGAAGAAAAAGGAAAGGAGGGGGGTCTCTCAGCGGGTACTGAGGGGAAACGGAGGCAGGGAGGGGAGAGTTCTGTGAGGGGAAACTGAGGCAGGGAGGGCAGGGGTCTGAGGGGGAAACTGAGGCAGGGAGGGGAGGGGCCTGTGAGGGGAAACAGGCAGGGAGAAGAGGGGTCTCTAAAGGGAAACTGAGGCAGGGAGGGCAGGAGTCTGTGAGGGGAAACTGAGGCAGGGAGGGGAGGGGTCTGTGAGGGGAAACGGGCAGGGAGGGGAGGGGTCTGTGAGGGGAAACTGAGGCAGGGAGGGGAGGGGTCTCTGGGGGAAACTGAGGCAGGGAGGAGAGGGGTCTCGGGGAAACTGAGGCAGGGAGGGGAGGGGTCTGTGAGGGGAAACAGGCAGGGAGGGGGGTCTCTAAAGGGAAACAGGCAGGGAGGAGAGGGGTCTGTGAGGGGAAACTGAGGCAGGAAGGGCAGGGGTCTGAGGGGGAAACAGGCAGGGAGAAGAGGGGTCTCTAAAGGGAAACTGAGGCAGGGAGGGCAGGGGTCTGTCTGGCGGAAACTGAGGCAGGGAGGGGAGGGGTCTGTGAGGGGAAACTGAGGCAGGGAGGGGAGGGGTCTCTGGGAAACTGAGGCAGGGAGGAGAGAGGTCTCTGGGGGAAACAGGCAGGGAGGGGAGGGGTCTGTGAGGGGAAACTGAGGCAGGGAGGAGAGGGGTCTCTGGAGGAAACTGAGGCAGGGAGGAGAGGGGTCTCCGGGAAACGGAGGGGAGGGGTCTCTGAGGGAACTGAGACGAGGGAGGGGGTCTCTAAAGGGAAACTGAGGCAGGGAGGGGAGGGGTCTGTGAGGGGAAACAGTCAGGGAGGGGTGGGGTCTCTAAAGGGAAACAGGCAGGGAGGGCAGGGGTCTCTGGGGGAATCAGGCAGGGAGGGGAGGGGTCTGAGGGAACTGAGACAGGAGGGAGGGAGAAGGGAGGGGGTCTCTAAAGGGAAACTGAGGCAGGAGGGAGGGGTCTCTGAGGTGGTAGGGAGAGGGGGGGTTCTGTGAGGCAGGGAGGGAAGGGCTCTTGAAGCAAAACTGAGGCAAGCAGGAGGGTCTCAGGGGAAACTGAGGCAGGGAGGAGGAGTTGCTGAGGGGAAATGAAGCACGGTGGGCAGGGACCTCTGAAGGGAAACAAGAAGTAGTATGGGTCTCTGAGGGGAAACTGAGGCAGGCAGGGACCACAAAGAGGGCAGAAGGGCCTTGGATCGGAGGCCTCATCAGCTTTGGGGGGGGAGGGCTTCACCTGGAGGCTCGAGACTGGGGTTCGAGGCATTGTGTGAACCCTGAGCAGGGCTTAAATCCTGGGACAGGTTAAAAGTATTGGGGGAAACCCCACTTGCACATCAGGGGAGAAGTCACAGAGCTGGGGGCACTGAGCAAAGGAAACTTTGGCCCAGGGAGGAGAATAGTAGCCAAATTGGATGCTGGGGGGGCGGGGCGGGGGTTTCACATTGAAATGCTGCACCCCAGGGGTTCCTTCAACGCTTTCAATCATGGCTTGCAAATTTCAGTGGCTGGCTTAAACTAAATCCAACCAAGGTACGGTACTTGATAGGTGAATCAGAAACTGTTAATGTGTTTGTGTGTGTGTATGTGTAGTGTGTAGTTTAATGATAAGGGGGACTTGGCATGGGGTGGCTAGAACTGAGTGATCACAAGAAGGAATGGGTGAAGGCCGACGGCCGTTATTAATCTGAGGTGAACAATATCACATTTGTTCTGAATATCTACAGAAATTTAATTATTATCTGCCTTTGCTAGGCAACTATGGAGTGTCGAAATAAAACTGGAGTTCCAGCCCGGAAGCTAATCCAAGGTAACTTGTTTTTCTCTTCAAATATGTAATCTGCTTTTTCAACTTTTTATGTTTTTCTTATTACTTGGATTTGTAATGCTGTTTGTATTCAATTCTGTGTTTCCTACCTTTATCCTTTCACAGAGTTGCAGAAACTAGAATGCAAAGGCCCAAAGGGAAGGGCGGTTCTTTTATGCTATTAACTTCGTTGAATGGTGTGGCGGATATTAATTCATCTTGGGTTTGTTGAACTGCGGTCCTGAACAGCGCTGATCTAGTCAGCGACTTGAGAATAGTCCCCATTAGTGCATCTGCAGCCAGGAGCCTGGGTCTCCTTTAAAACTGCAATTTTGAAGAGCATATAGGAGTTGTGGCCAGGGGGGCATTTGCCCAGGTTTGCCTGGTGCGCCAGTTGTGCCCCTATCTGGACCGAGATGCTCTACGTACGGTCACTCACGCGCTCGTTACCTCCCGTATAGATTACTGCAATGCTCTCTACATGGGGCTGCCCTTGAAGACCACCCGGAGGCTCCAGCTGGTGCAGAATGCGGCCGCGCGGGTTGTGATGGGGGTTTCCCGATACTCCCATATTACACCCCTCCTGCGTGAGCTGCATTGGTTACCGGTTGCCCTCCGGATGAGATTTAAGGTGCTGGTACTTACCTTTAAAGCCCTACATGGCTTAGGCCCGGGATATTTGCAGGACCGTCTGCTGCCAGGAACAACTTCCCATCGCCCGGTGCGCTTACACAGGGAGGGCCTCCTCAGGGTGCCGTCGGCTAGACAATGTCGGCTGGCGACCCCCATGGGGAGGGCCTTCTCTGTGGGAGTGCCAGCCCTATGGAACCAACTCCCCCTTGAGCTCCGGATGGCCCCGGATCTCCGGTCCTTTCGTTGCGGCCTTAAAACATTTCTTTTACATCAGGCTGACCTGGACTGACGATAGGGTTTTTTTTTAAAAAAAATGTTTTTAATATTTTATCACTGGGGCTTGTTAGTTTAATCTTTTTGTTAACATTTGTATTATTGTGTTTTATTGTTGTTAGCCGCCCTGAGTCCTTCGGGAGATAGGGCGGCATATAAGTCCCAATAACAAATAAATAAATAAATACTGGTAGTCCTCAGCTTACAATCAAAATTGAGCCCCAAAATTTCTGTTGCTAAGTGAGACCGTTAAGTGAATTTTGCCCCATTTTATGACCTTTCTTGCCACAGTTATTAAGTGAACCAATGCAGTTGTTAAGTGACTCTGGCTTCCTCATTGACTTTTCTTGTCAGAAGGTTGCAAAAGGAGATCACGTGGCCCCGGGACACTGCGACTGCCATAAATACATGCCAGTTTCCAAGTGTGTAAATTTTGATCATGTGACTATGTTGATGCTGCAACAGTTGCAAGTCTGAAAAATGGCCATAAATTAGTGCCGCTAGAACTTTGGTCACTAAACAAATGGTTGTAAGTCAAGGACTATGTAGTTGCTTGAGCTGTGGGATGGGTGATGATAGCTCACTGTAAGAATCTAAGGACTCATATTAACAGGTCAAACATTACATTATGTCATAATTTATGTAAGTATGTGGAATAACTAGAGTAGGTTGGGTTCATTCCTGTCACTAAGCAGTATTAAATCATGGTTTAATAATGCCTGTGTCCTAGTTCATATAACAGTCAAAAGGAAGCAATTATATGGCTTAATGTTATGCCTGAATTCAGCTATATTAGTTGCCTCAGGTACTGGAGAAAATGTGGATACAGAACTACCAAACCCATGGCTGGTATTGATAGTTTTATGTTTTTGAATTTGTCAAAATTCCCATTTGGAGCTAAATTAACAGCATTCTCTGTGTCTTATAGTAATAAATTTAATTGTCAATTATGTTTGGGTACATTTGCATGGCTATTAATAGATTCCTGGGTGGCTTACAAAGCCAAAGGCCAAAATACAATTTAAACATTCAATACTATTACCTTCTAAATGAAGACAGAATCAAACAGTTGTTCCAGAATGAGAAACTACAGTAAATAGAATCTAGGCTTGGTTTAAATTTAAATTATGTTCTAAAAGGCTCCGGTGATTTGAAAGATACACGTGCTCTCAGAAAGCACTTCTTTTGTCTCCAATTTTCCATGTTTCAAACCAAAAGCCTTTCTCATCCAGCGTTTTCCCCCCGCATTGTTCGGGCAGATGCTGTGGGAAGCCCAGTGTGATACTCTCCCACTTGTGTTCCCTAGTTAACTCCTACTAAGAAGCTTTAATGATAATGTGCATCTGTCATCCTTTAACAGCCTTCAACCTCTTTGTTTTTCCTGAATTTGTCTCATTCCCCCTTCAGAGTTATCCAGTTGCCATTGCTCCATTTGATAGAAGTGAATTCCATGGTTTAATTATGCCTCATTTTTTTTAAAAGTACCTGTTCAGACTCTTTAATTACTTCGAATGACTCTAGTTTCTAATATTTTAAGAGAAAAAAGGTTGCCCACATTTGAACCGTGGGCCCCTTAGCCTTACACTATAAAAATTTGTCAGACATTTTCCTCATATTCAAATTTAGTTATCCGTAGTCTGTGGTCCAGGGTCCACTGATGGGCTGTGAGAATACATCCATAAATAAAGGTTGCCAGGCTGACAAAGAATCTGGGGACTGTACTCTTAACAGCTACTGCAAGCTTCTCTATCGTTAGTGAATAAATCTATCTCCCTGATGGATTGCAGGTAGAAAGAAATCAGAAACTTTTGTCAGGCCCCACAAACCAAGAATGACACATGGGGTTACTTCTGAGTAGTTTTGTTTGCCTACAGGCAGAATCTTGCCAGACTAACGCAGCTATCTGCGCAACTATAGATACATCTGTGAACTGTTAGGGAGGGTCCGTCTTTGCCCCCTTCCTAACAGACTTTCCAAGCTTTGCTGCCCTCTGGAAAGCCACCCTTCCCTCTGTGACTCCAGGCCACATTTCACTACGCATACACACTGCCACAATATACATGAAACTAGATTGTTTTAAATGGGAGACGGTTCTGTGGCTAGAATTCTTGCCATCCCGTCTTTTCTCAATAAAACTTGCTAATGAGAAACCCTGTTTAGAATTCTGCTTGGAAAAAAAGCTTGACAATTTAAGTAGCCCCGGATATGGGTGTCAAGCAACTAAAATATTATTAGTCTAGGTGGGAACACAAAAGATCTCCAGGGATTTGGCCACAATGTCAATTTATGGTCTTGAAAAATAAAATGTTTAATTTGAAACTTTGCGTGAAGCTTGGATGTCAGTTGAGAAGGACGTATGTGTAATATCTGCAGGCTTTCTGTTGCCGATTTTTAGCTTGTGTGATAATCCTCCAAAGCAGGGGTAGGCAACCTTGGCTCTTTTTATGATTCGTGGACTTCAACTCCCAGAATTCCTGAGCCAGCCATGTTGCCTACCCCTGCTCTAAAGCTTTTGATGACATTGGCGATAGTCCGTCTAAAGAAAAAGGTTGTGAATCTGTCTTAACACCATTTAGTTGCCTTATTTTGATAGTAGTCTCTTTATCGAGCATTTGTACAAGAGTGATAAATGTTGACAGATTCCATTCATGATCCCCAGTGTGGCATTTTCCTTTTTAAGGAGCTTGTAGCTTTTAGTGAGCATTTTTTTCCCCACTACAAGATTCCTTTCTTGGTCAGATGTCAAGGGACTGTCCTGTGCCAGAAAGGTATATATTTTGAAGTAAGAATTATTAACATCATTACTTTTTTATTCAGTCTTTTTGTATAACTCAAGGTGGCAAATACAGCAATAGCACTTGGACTTACATCCCGCTTCACAGTACTTTACAGAGTCAACGTATTGGCCCCAGCAATCTGGGTCCTCATTTTACTGACCTTGGGAGGATGGGAGGCTGAGTCAACCTTGAGCCCGTGAGGATCGAACTACTGGCAGTGAGCAGAGTTAGCCTGCAATGCTGCTTTCTAACCACTGCATCACCACAGCTCATGAACATACCTAATACCTTATTTCCCTGAGAACAACCACTCTTTGAGGTGAGTTGGGCTGAGAGAGAGAGAGAGACTGGCTCAAAATCAGCTTTCATGCCCAAGGAATCAAGTTCTCTAACCCATATAGGAAATAGTGTGATGCTGGTTGTTTAATTTTCCATTTTTATAAAGGTGATGGACCTTAAGGTAAAGGTTCCCCCGCACATGCGTGCTAGTCGTTTCCGACTCTAGGGGCCGGTGCTCATCTCCGTTTCAAAGCCGAAGAGCCAGCGCTTGTCCGAGGACGTCTCCGTGGTCATGTGGCCGGCATGACTAGACGCCAAAGGCGCACGGAACGCTGTTACCTTCCCACCGTAGTGGTCCCTATTTTTCTACTTGCATTTTTACGTGCTTTCGAACTGCTAGGTTGGCAGAAGCTGGGACGAGTAACAGGCGCTCACTCTGTTACGTGGCACTCGGGATTCGACCCGCCAAACTGCCGACCTTCAGATCGACAAGCTCAGCGTCCTAACCCACTGAGCCACCACGTCCCTTTTTGATGGACCTTACACACAAGTAATTTGAGGTAGGAAATAAAAATAATTGCAAACCACCCCATGGACTGAGCGGATAAAATAACGGCTGCTGCTGCTGATCGCAGTTCTTTTAAAAGGATTTGCATGTTGGTTTGTTTTAAACCGGTTTTATCGGATCGTTGCTTTTATCTGTTGTGAGCTGCTTAGACGTGATGGGCAGCCATACAAATTACATAACAATAATATTCATTTTATTGATCATTATTCCAGCTCGACTGCCCTTCAAGCGCTTGAATCCCATACCAAAGGAGAAACACGACACAAACCCCGAAGTGAAGAAAGCCAGGAGCGTGCAGCACGTCCTCCATCAAAACACATCCCACCCTGCCTCACCGCATCCGTTATCGGACAATGTGGAAAACAGTTGCGAGGAAGCGTCGGAGTCACACGTTCCACAACTGGTCAATGGCAAGGGTCCTCTGGATAACTTTGTGCAGAAAAGCAAAAAGAAGGATGCAAGTCAGTCTCCGCTCTTAATAGACTTGACAGACGACCCACCTGACAGACCGAATGAGAACACGGGCGCCATCCATTCCAACATCAGAGTAGCATCTTTGGGGGAAACCCCGAAGGAGGAAGAAGGCCAGGCCGGTTCCCCAAATTCCTCTAGTGACACCCAGCTAGATCCTTGTTTAGAAACTTGCTTAGATGTAACAGATAAGGAACTTCCAAGTGCGGGGTCAGCTGGGATTGAAACCAACATTCCCAAGGAGGATAAACCTCAGAATGTCATATTTGAACGGAAAATGCCGGTCGTGGTTCTGGAGGACATCTTGGCCACGAGATCTCAAGCTGCAGCTTTGGAACGGAGCGCACCTTCTGAAGACGAAACCATGGAGTCTTGTCCCGAAGAGGACACGCCTTGTACAAATTCCTCCTCGAGTTCTCTCTCTCTCACCAGCTCTCCCGAGTCTCCGGTTACCAAGGAGCACGACGTTACTCCGATAGCTGCTTCAACACCGCTTTGGAAGGTTGGTATCCGCTTCAGGAAAGCCACACCATGGTAAATATAACAGGGAGTCCTTTTAGTGACCGCTCGGAGTTACAACAGCAGTGAAAAAAGTGATCTATGACGGTTTTTCACACCAGCATTGCAGCATCAGTCACGGGATCAAATTTTAGAGGCTTGGCCACAGGCTCACATTTGTGATGGTTGCAGCGTCCTGGGGTCATGTGATCCCCTTTTGTGACATATATATATATATATATATATATATATATATATATATATATATATATATATATGGATCTTTGGTTATTCGGGTTTTTCCCCGCGTAGAACTAAAGGTGTAGGGGCGACGTTTCGACGGAATCCCATCCGTCATCATCAGGTTGGTGGCTTCTGCTTCCTTCTTCTGGGAGAAGCATGTGGCTGTTTGTTCCTCTTTTTTAAACTGCCAGAGGGGGTGTGTTCTGTGGGTGGAGGTGTGCTCTGATTGGGTGGGGGATTAAGTGTGTTCTGATTGGGTGGGAGTGTGTTTTGAATGGTGGGTGTGTTCTGATTGGGTGGGGGTGTGTTTTGAGTGGATGGGCTGGTCTCAGCTGCCAGCCTTAGACCTGAGCTGGTGAGTTGTATGTGTGTGTGTGTGTGTGTGTATGTATTTAGATTACTCTTACCAGTCATAATTTTCCCAAAGTTAATTGCCTTTAAATATCCAAACTTTTCATTCACTTACACCATCCCAATATTTTTACATTTCATATAAAAAATACTATACTACTTGTGTTCTGTACCAGCCTGCTACCAGCCCTGCAACAAAAGCACGGACGACCCCTTTACAAACGGCAAGAGGCTGGAATAACGTCTGCCACATTTATTACTACAAAAACAAACAAGACACGAACCAAGATACAGGAGCTTTGAAACACTATCCGAGCGGTTGCTTTCAGCAAACCAGCCCTCCCCACACATTCCCTTTATAAAGAGTTCAGGGCGTGGCTTCTCTCTCCCTCCTTCCGAGAAGCCCCAATGCCTTCCTCTGTTTACTCCTAATTGACTGCCTCCTGCGTCGGGCGTCCTTGAACAGGGCCAGCTGTGGGTCATCTTCATCCACACTGTCAGGCTCACACAGCTGGGTCTCCATGGTGACCAAGTGGGAGGGGCCTGCCTGAGGGCAATCATCAGCAAGATCTTCAACCCCCTCAGCAAGGTCTTCAACATCCCCCCTCCTCCTCTGAGTCGTCCGACCGAACTGTCGAACCCACAGGCTGACCCTGAATCACAACAACTTGTATATCTTATCCCACTCACTGTAGGGCTCTTTTATGTCCATAATTTATCTATTCTTTTAACCATATTCAAACCGGTGTTTAATCATATAGTACTCCATCTGGTAAGTCGCATTAAATCTCTTGAATCTAACTCTAATTCTCTTCTTTTGCCAAGTAGCTTTCTGAGTCAATGTGTTCAGCTTGCCAGGGGATTCTTCCTATATTTTTGTAAATGATGTTGGGAATTGGAAAGACAAGTTAAGTAGGATGTCCGTTTTTTTTCTCCCAATCTCTAATGATTCTCCTGGCTGCTCTACAATCCATTTTGTTAGATCTGCTTTCTTATAATAATAAGTTGGAAGGGACCTTGGAGGTCATCTAGTCCAACCCCCTGCTTAGGCAGGAAACCCTATACCATTTCAGACAAACTGGCTGTCCAGTCTCTTCTTAAAAACTTCCAGTGTTGGAGCATTCAACACTTCTGGAGGCAAGGAGTTCCACTGGTTAATTGTTCTAACTATCAGGAAGTTTCTCCTTAGTTCTAGGTTGCTTCTCTCCTTGACTATCTTCATGTTTGTTTGGAAGCCCTGTAAAATAAAATTATCTTTTCCATTTCCATTGTTGTAGCAAAATAAAATTATCTTTTCCATTTCCATTGTTGTAGCAAAATCTTGTAAGTTTTCTTTCTCTTCTGAAAAAAACTGTTGCATGGAGAGAAGCCTGCTAAGATACTATGGGATATGATGATGCTTTTTTTTTTAAACTTGGAAATTGATTTTGGCTTCTTGCTAAGTGTGATAAGATCTTTTATGAAAGGGTTTCAACAGTTCTACAAGAAAGCACCCTTTTAAAAACTGAAAAACATTTTCTGGATATTTCTGTGGGAAAAATAACACAGAATGGAAATGTTTTCACAGTTAACACATAGGATTAGAAAACGTATCAAATCTGAGCCCTTCCGTAGAATAATAATTTATTAAATTTATATGCTGCCTGACTCCCAGCAACGAAAACGGCTCAGAGTTTCTGAGCTGGCCTCGACCTGTTGCAAGGATTGGATTTGATCTGGAGAATGAGCATGGATTTTATGGCGCAAGAAGGAATACGGTTTGAGTGACATCTTGAAAATCTGCAGTGGAGGCGGTGCACTGTATTAACAAAGTGTTTGCGTGGGCACTCGCCTTCCAGTCAGCGTTGACTCTGCCTGGATAAGTCTCTGCCCTTTTTTTTCCCCAAAAAAAATTTCAGAAGTGGTTGCCGTTGCTTCCTTCCTAGGGCTGAAAGTGACTGATCCAAGGCCACCCGCCTGGATTCCTGCCCAGGACAGGACTAGAACTCATGATCTCCTAGTTTCTAGCCTGTTGTTTTAACTACTAAACTAAATCAACTGTCGATATGGCATTAGTGTTCATAAAAGAAAAATTAACACAGCAAGTGTGCCCCGTTGAGCACAAAGCCTCAAAAACTTCCGTTTCCGCACGGTTACTAGTGGGATAATATTGGAAGAAGGATAGTTTGCCTACTATAGAAGAATGGGTACTTAAGGTATCGAATCTTGCAGAAATGTCTAAGATTTCTGCTTATTTGAAGGATCATTCGCAGGAAAGATATATTTCAGTTTGGAGGAGATGGATAGATTATATTCAGAATAAATATGGGACTAAAAAGTTCCATTTAGCTTATGAGTAGATTTTAGATTGTTATTAATTTTAGTATTAGTATTGATTATATTTTTGTTTAAGTTATTATGTTTTTAATAATTTGAATGTATGTTAAAGGGGAGTTAAAGCACATTATGAATTTGATTAATTTTATAATGGATTATCTTAGTTAGAATATGATTATTATATCTATAACCCTGTATTCAGCTCTGGGAAGGGGGGTGGTTTGGGGCGGGTGGGCTTTGGGGATATGTATTGTAAAAAAAATTTTTTTGTAAAACTCTTTAATAATAAAAAAACTTCCGTTTCCCTGGATTATACCGCAGGAAGTTTCCATAGAACTAGCTGTTCCACAGAAAAGATATGCATGATAGGGAAGGAAACAGCCCCAAGTGAACAGGTTATGGTGTGGAATTTCCTTTTAATCCCAGAGATTATGGCCATTAAATACTATTTATAGATAACTTTCTAGGGGAATGATGCGACTCAGTACTTTTTTTAAAAAAAAATATTTCAGGAAACAATTAGGAAATTCCTTTGTAGGAATGTCTGAGCTACCAGCCAAAAATTACTAGGTGAGGAATAAGAGGATTGTGTGCTACAATACAGCCTGATAGGTTTGGGTTTTAGGGTTTGTTTTTCTCTAGAAAGGTCTATAGCAGGGGTGTCAAACTGCCCGCCCGCGGGCCAGATGCATCATAGAAAAACTGCGCCCACCCCGTTGCCAGCAATGGGGAAAAAAAAGTCAACGATACGTTGCGACACGTCACGTGACGTTGCGAGTTTGACACCCCTGGTCTATAGAGAACGTAGTGCTAAGTCAACAGATGTACTCTCTTCGTTTACAACCACAATTCAGCCCCCAAATCCTGTTGCTAAGCAAGGCAGTTGTTAGTGAGTTGTGCCTCATTTTAAAACAAAGATGATCAGTGGGCTGGAGGGCAAAACATATAGGGAACGGTTGCTGGAATTGGGCATGTCTAGTCTAATGAAGAGAAGGACGAGGGGGGACATGATAGCAGTGTACTAATATCTCAGGGGCTGCCCCAAAGAAGAGGGAGTCAAGCTGTTGTCCAAAGCGCCTGAAAGCAGGGCAAGAAGCAACGGATGGAAACTAGTCAAGGAGAGAAGCAACCTGGAATTAAGGAGAAACTTCCTGACAGTGAGAACAATTAATCAGTGGAACTCCTTGCCTCCAGAGGTGGTGAATGCTCCAACACGAAGTTTTTAAGAAGAGACTGGACAGCCATTTGTCTGAAATGGTGTAGGGTTTCCTGCCTGAGCAGGGGGTTGGACTAGATGACCTCCAAGGTCCTTTCCAACTACTACTACTACTACTACTTTATTATTATTATTATTATTATTATTATTATTATTATTATTATTATTATTATTATTAGCGACAGTTAAGTGAAACTGCAGTTATAAGTGAATCATGCACTCATTAAGCAAGTCTGGCTTCCCCCATTGACTTTGCTTGTTGGAAGCCAGCTGGAACGTTACAAATGGTGATCACGTGACCCCGAACAGGGCAGCCGTCATAAATATGTGCCAGTTGCCAAGCATCCGAATTCTAATCATGACCATGGAGATGCTGCCACACTGGAAAAATACGAAAAACGGTCCTGTCCTTTTTTTCCACCGCTGTTATGATTTGAATGGTCGCTAAATGAATGGTTGCAAGTCAAGGGCTATGGGCATCAGAAAAGCCCAAACTCCAGTTGCTAAATGTCTTCCTGTACAATGTGAAATGAAATTTACACAAAAGGCATCTACTGCTAACTAGTAGACACCTGTGGCTATGTTCTACTACACTAAAACCATACTTTTTTGCTCCTTAAAACCTTCCCCTTTATAGCAGAAACACTCAAAAGGCTTGAAAATTACATCCCTAAGCTAACTCCGAAGGGACGCGGTGGCTCAGTGGGTTAGGACGCTGAGCCTGTCGATCAGAAGGTCGGCAGTTTGGCGGGTTGAATCCCGAGTGCCGCGTAGCAGAGTGAGCACCTGTTACTCGTCCTAGCTTCTGCCAACCTAGCAGTTCGGAAGCACGTAAAAAATGCAAGTAGAAAAATAGGGACCGCTACGGTGGGAAGGTAACAGCATTCCGTGCGCCTTTGGCGTCCAGTCATGCCGGCCACATGACCACGGAGACGTCCTCGGACAAGCGCTGGCTCTTCGGCTTTGAAACGGAGATGAGCACCGGCCCCTAGAGTCGGAAACGACTAGCACGCATGTGTGGGGGAACCTTTACCTTTACCTTTTAAGCTAACTCCATAAGCAGACAGGCAGCTGGATCCACTGAATATGAGCCAAGGGTTAGAGATGCTGTCATAGTGTATTGCACAAATTGGTATGTTGCATTTCAACTTCTCCAAAGTCGTCCTGTATTGCAGTGTGTGTGTGTGTGTGTGTTAAACTGTTTTGTCTCTGAATTGCCTGCGTAATGTGGCATATTGCCCGTTGTGTACGTGTGTGGGTTTTGTTTCAAGATACCTATTATATTATGAAGCTCTCCAGGTTATACTTAAAGCGTCCTGTATTGTTTCTGGGAAATAGTTTACTCACAGGCCTTTGGGATTTGTTTGTTGCTGTTCCTTCGTTTGAAACAAAGACCTGAACTGTTCTGTTGGCCAAAACGTAGTTAACTGGCAAGTCTTGTTTTCTTGATTTCAAATAAGAATGGGAAAGTCTTGGAGGGAAGCCGTGGTGCCAGTACAGTTTGCACTTTGTGCCAATCCTAAGTTGGTTTACTGCCTTTTTTGTTCTTGTTCTTCAACAACTCATGGGTCCAGGGCTGGAATTAACAAGCTTCATGGAAAGAATTGGGGAAGATTCTTACCAGGGTATAAATTCAGATCAAGTTGTGTTGGGTTAGTTCTTTGCTGCAATCCGAAATATAGCTTTTCTCCTGGCCCCGTTTAAAGTTAAAAGGTTTAAAGTTAAACGGGTATGTTTTCTCATTCCAAACAACTAGAATTGGGAGGTGGGGCTATTTTTTTCATTTGAAAGATTTTTATTTTATTTTTATTTTAATTCCATTTATATCCCGCCCTTCTCCGAAGACTCAGGGCGGCTTACAAGCTTAGCAGTAGCCTTCATTCTATGTATATGCCTGCTTATTAGGGCTTTCACACACACACCCCAAGCGGCATTATTACAAAGTCAGCTTAATTGCCCCCAACAATCTGGGTCCTCAAGCATTGCAGAACATAATCTCTATTCATCACCCTCCAAAACAGTTTGATTTCAAACCCAATTCAGATAAGTGTGTTTAGTTTGCCTAATTGCCGTGATGATAAAACGGAACTTGTATCTTATTTATATAGATTTTTGCGTTCACTTTACAGCATGGTGACTCGGCTGATGGTTGTTATAAAAATGGTTGTAAGTTATGAGTCCGGTCACTTGGTGCCTCGACTTACGACCCCAATGACTTACAATCAAAATTCCAGGCTCCGTTGTGGTCATAAGTAGGTGCTAAGTACGAATTGTGGGAGATGTAGTGCCAGCCCAACTCTGATCGCTTTTAGGTTTTCTTATCCACGTTGTAGGGCTGGAATTCATTGCAGACTTAATCATAATCATAATAGTAAAGTTGGAAGGGACCTTGGAGGTCATCTAGTCCAACCCCCTGCTCAGGCAGGAAAGCTTACACCATTTCAGACAAATGGCTGTCCAGTCTCTTCTTAAAAACTTCCAGTGTTGGAGCATTCACCACTTCTGGAGGCAGGTAGTTCCACTGAGTAATTGTTCTCACTGCCAGGAAGTTTCTCCTTAGTTCTAGGTTGCTTCTCTCCTCGATGAGTTTCCATCCGTTGCTCTTGTCCTGCCTTTTGACACTTCATGTGTCAGAGTTGCTTTTCTAATATATCTTACCTAAAATTCAGCTTTTTTTTTCTATTATGATTTCTGAAAATAGCTAGAAAACAATGACTCTAACCTCAGCTGACTCTGGGCTTCCCCTGTTTCCTTAAAGAACAGATGAGGAAATCAGATCCCTTGCATTACGCCGTAATCTATCTGTCCGTCTTTTAACATGCCAAAAGTGACTCTTTGGTCTAACTCAGGGATGGAGAACCTTTTAGAGACCGAGTGCCAAGACTGCAACCCAAACCCACTTATGTCTCGTTGGGTGCCAGGTGGGCGTGGCCTATTGGGTGGGTGTGGCTGCAGTGGTAACGGCAGACTGGATGGGACTAAAAAGTTCAGTCAATCAGTTCCAACTTTGCAAGATGAAAAGTTGAAATTGATTGATTGAACCCTTTTTTTTGTGCACACGGCAGCGGAGGCCTAAAGCGAAAAAGTTCTATAAAACCCAGCTGAAGGCCTAGGACTGGGGCGTGCCCACAGAGGGGGCACCTCTGCGTGCTACCTGTGGCACGCGTGCCATAGGTTCGCCACCACGGGTCTAACTCATGCTAAGCCAGAATTCCATTAACTAAAGTTTGTTGAATTATGCTGTAAGCTACGGCTTGCAGAAGGGCAGGACCCCAGACCTCCCATTATGATTTGTGCTCTGTATAAATCCTACTCTCGGTTTTGATTGCTTAAAGAAGTGCTGATGGCATAACTTGCTCCATCCTTGCTATTTCAGGCTTCTCCAAAAGTGCATCGAAGTTCTGAGGAGAAGGAGAAACTCAAGCTACAAAGGGTGAGATGACTCCGCTGACTAACTGAATTCGCTTGATGACAACTGAAAGTGTTCAGGCCTTAGAAAGCGACGTGGAAGGCAGCATTAAGTGGTTTTAATGACAATGTCTCTTTGATCATCACTGAAGCAGCCTGAGGGGGGGGTGCTTTGTTTTTTTGTTTTTTTGTAAAGCTTTCAGGAAAGCCCACTAAAATTTGAGCTACTTTAATTATCAGTCACCATCCTGGAGAAGAATTATCTCTGGTTGCTAAGAGATGATGACACATAACCAGTTACTTTGGCACTCTGGCTGTCCAAGCCCAGAAGCCCGAGAAATATCTGCTTTAATCAGTAACAGACATTTTCTATTTATTTGAGGTCTGAAGTGCTTGTCCCACCCCATTTTTCAGGCACGCGCCTCCCTAATTGTAAATATTGTCCACCGCAACAGCTCGGCAGAGCTACCTGCAGGCAGAAAAAGCCCTAGTTTCTTATCTATGCCAACATCTCCAGCCAGGCCAGAAAAGATCTAAATTCCGGGGAAGACGATCTTAAATCAGATGGAATGTGGCCTGACTTAAAAGGCCTTTTCCATCATCCCATATCTTCCAAGTATTCATGGATAAAATACTTGGCAATATCCAGAGATATTGGGAAATCACCTGTTTTAGTCTGTTTGGGGGGGTTGGCTGTTCTAGTGTTTGGATGCTGTAATTGCCAATCAAAGCAAGACACCTGCTAAACCAGGGGTAGGCAAGCTTGGCTCTTTGATGACTGGTGGACTTCAACTCCCAGAATTCCTGAGCCAGCCACACTGAGGGGTAACGGAGAGGTTTCCATGCTGAGCCATGCTGGCTCAGGAATTCTGGGAGTTGAAGTCCAGGAGTCATAAAGGAGCCAAGGTTGCCTACCCCTGGCCTAGGCTGCTTTATGACTCATGGACTTCAACTCCCAGAATTCCTGAGCCAGCCATGCCGAGGGAAAAGGGAGAGGTTTCCAAGCTGAGCCATGCCTGGCTGAGGAATTCTGGGAGATGAAGTCCAGGAGTCATCAAAGAGCCAAGCTTGCCTACCCCTGTCCTAATCTGACTGCTTTGTGTAAAGAAAAGACCGTTGTTTCTGTTTGAAACCATTGATGGGCCTCTTGCTAGAAATGGAAAGAAATGAAGATTTAATTTTGGGATTTGATGGCCCGCACTGTTTATGATTATAGAGACACTGCATTGTTGGTTTTATAAGAGGTCAATGTATTTTACATCTGTCTCTGTACCGAAGAAAGTGTGTGTGTGTGTGGGGGGGTATTTATTTCCTTTTCCTTTTTTCTTCTTTTGCACTCCTGGTTTTGCTTGCTTTTTAACCTCTGTTTTGCTTTTTTGTATCTTATCTCTTGCCAAAACAATACATTTTTTTAAAGCAAGATGCCTCCTTCTTGAGGATACTACAGAAACAATTATTTGGGGAGTGAGGGTGGGGTTGGAAGGACAGGCTGGAATGAGCTTCAGAGTGAAAACTTCCTCCTATGAGAGTGATGGGGTTAAGAATATCTTTAGTGTTACACCAGGAATCAAAATCTGTAACCCCTTTTAAGTTACTTAATTATTTCTTTGTTTCAATGTTAACAAAGTGGCAAGTGTTGGTCTGAGTCTTCCCTACCTTCCAGCTACAGTAGCCATGTTACTTCCCACAGCTGTAAAAACGGAGAATTTTTCAAAAAATAGCAAACCAGGAAAAGATTTGAGGGTGGCAACTATGCCAATGCTTCTTTCAAGATCCCCCAGTGTCAATAGAATTTCATTTGAAATTTGAAGGGCAGGTACTTTTAAAAAGAGGACAGAAGGAATAGGTGAGTTTGTGTGAGTTTAAACCTTTCCATTGGGTTACGGTATAGGACAAGGGTAGGCAACCTTGGCTCTTTTATGACTCATGGACTTCAACTCCCAGAATTCCTGAGCCAGCGTGGCTCAGCTTGAAAACCTCTCCCTTTCCCCTCAGCGTGGCTGGCTCAGGAATTCTAGGAGTTGAAGTCCACGAGTCATAAAAGAGCCAAGGTTGCCTACCCCTGGTATAGGGTTTCCTGCCTGAGCAGGGGGTTGGACTAGATGACCTCCAAGGCACCTTCCAACTCTGTTATTCTGCTATCTATAATGTGGAAAGTTTTATTCATTCAGTCTATGAACATGCAGGTAATCCCCACTTAATGACCTTCTGTTCAGTGGCCAGAGTTAAAACAGCACTGAATGAAGAGAATTGCATCCATTCCTCTAAGTTCTGCCCGTTGCACCACCCACACAGTTAGGCAAACAAAATTTGGGCCTGGCTGCATTTACGACTGCCTGGCCCGTCTCCCCCAGCTGACTTGCTTCATTCTCCATCTGATTTCCCTCCGTTGGGCTCACCATCCTGGTCACGCAGAGGGGAGGAGCTTGGGAAACATATACAGGCAGTCCTCGACTTAACGACCGCAATTGGGGTCAGAATTTCCACTGCTTAAGCAAGGCCGTTAAGCGAGCCATGCTTGATTTTACGACTTGCCGTGGTTGTTAACTGAATCACACGTTTCTTAAGCCAGTCCAGCTTCCTCCGTTGTCTTGGCATATTGGAAGGCGGCTGGGAAGGCCGCAAATGGTGATCACGTGACCCCCGGGATCTTGCAGTTGTTACAAACGGATCCCGGTTGCCAAGTACCCAGGTTTGGATGATGTAACCGTGGCTGTAAGTCTGAGGACTGGCGATAAGTCACATTTTTCAGTGCAGTCGCAACACTGAACGGTCGCTAAACGGATGGTTGTAAATTGAGGACTACCTGTGACCCGTCAACACATATTGCACTGCTTGACCGTGGGGGAACGTGACAGTGTCAAGAATTCCTCCTAAAGACACTTCTGGGGTTTCTCTCTCTCTCTCTCTCTCTCTTTTTTTTAAAAAAGGACCAAGAACGCGCAGAAAAACTTCAGAAACTGCAAGCTGAACAGGAGGAGAAGAGACAGCTGAAAAAGGAAGCCAAGGCTGCCAAAGAACGTGCCCGCGAGGAGGCGAAGAGGAAGAAAGAAGAAGAGAAGGAGCTGAAGGATAAAGAAAGGAGAGAGAAAAAAGAGAAAGACGAAAAGGAGAAAGCTGAAAAACAACGGGCGAAAGAGGAAAAACGGAAAGAGAGACAGGAAGCTCTGGAGTAAGTAAATTATCACGTGGGATTGCCAATCAACACAGCTTTCCCTTGCTCTGATATGCTCTGGGCGTTTCGCTAGCTGGACTTGGCTGCTCTTTTCTCTTGATGGGATCGTATTCTACTGATTGGCTGCTTTGCTTTAATGCTGCTCAGAGTACCATTGACGAGGATCCTTCCTTCCTTCCTTCCTTCCTTCCTTCCTTCCTTCCTTCCTTCCTTCCTTCCTTCCTTCCTTCCTTCCTTCCTTCCTTCCTTCCTTTCCTTCCTTCCTTTCCTTCCCTTCCCTTCCCTTCCCTTCCTTCCTTCCTTCCTTTCCTTCCTTCCTTTCCTTTCCTTCCTTCCTTCCTTTCCTTCCTTCCTTTCCTTTCCTTCCTTCCTTTCCTTCCCTTCCCTTCCCTTCCTTCCTTCCTTCCTTCCTTCCTTCCTTCCTTCCTTCCTTTCCTTCCTTCCTTCCTTCCTTCCTTTCCTTTCCTTTCCTTTCCTTCCTTCCTTCCTTCCTTCCCTTCCTCCCTCCCTCCCTTCCTTCCTTCCTTCCTTCCTTCCTTCCTTCCTTCCTCCCTTCCCTTCCCTTCCCTTCCCTTCCCTTCCCTTCCCGTCCCTTCCCTTCCCTTCCCTTCCCTTCCCTTCCTTCCTTCCTTCCTCCCTCCCTCCCTTCCTTCCTTCCTTCCTTCCTTCCTTCCTTCCTTCCTCCCTTCCCTTCCCTTCCCTTCCCTTCCCGTCCCTTCCCTTCCCTTCCCTTCCCTTCCCTTCCCTTCCCTTCCTTCCTTCCTTCCTTCCTTCCTTCCTTCCTTCCTTCCTTCCTTCCTTCCTTCCTTCCTTCCTTCCCCAAGGTGTGAGGTCTGATCTGTGCTCCACTGCCATTTGCTATCCAGTTGTGATGGATATTTCCAAGGCTGCCTTTCGGATCTCTTGATCGTACGATGGATTTGAATTAGAAATTCAGATGGAAGCTTTTCGCACAAAAAGTGCCTTAAAGGATCTGCGAAATGTTCCTGGACTGGAACACCCTTACCCCGTGTTTTGGGGTGTGGAGGAGACTAACTGAGTCATGTTTGAATGCTCCCGATGCTGGGGTGTTTTTTTTTTTTGTTTGGTTTTGTTTTTTGTAAACCCCGGATTATATTTTCCTAAACCTGGGCTTTATTTTGAAGGGCAAAATTAGAAGAGAAAAGAAAAAAAGAAGAAGAAAAACGCTTAAAAGAGGAAGAGAAGGTAAAAATAGCAGCACTTTTTTGTTGTTGTTCTGTTTCAGCAAGAACGCAGAGCTCGAAAAGACCTGTTTCTGACCTCACACAATGTTTGCCTTCTCTGTGTTAGAGGAGGCTTTGTTTGCAATGATGTTCTTCATCTCATGGATTGTAACCTATAATCTTGTCAATTTTCTGATTCTAGCGTCTCAAAGCAGAAAAGGCTGAAATCACCCGGTTCTTTCAAAAACCAAAAACCCAACCTGCTCCAAAAGTAAGTCTTCTAATCATTTTTCTATACCGTTGAGGTGTTTAAAACTATTAGTGTTTTTCCTGGCTGGTTGTTGTTAGCTGCGAAGTCATGTCTGACCCATCGCGACCCCGTGGACAACGTTCCTCCAGGCCTTCCTGTCCTCTACCATCTTCTGGAGTCCATTTAGGCTCACGCCTCCTGCTTCAGTGACTCCATCCAGCCACCTCATTCTCTGTCGTCCCCTTCTTCTCTTGCCCTCAATCTTTCCCAGCATTAGGCTCTTCTCCAGTGAGTCCTTCCTTCTCATTAGGTGGCCAAAGGATTTGAGTTTTAGCTTCAGGATCTGGCCTTCTAAAGAGCAGTCAGGGTTGATCTCCTCTAGGACTGACCGGTTTGATCGCCTTGCAGTCCAAGGGACTCGCAGGAGTCTTCTCCAGCACCAGAGTTCAAAGGCTTCAATTCTTTTGGTGCTCAGCCTTTTTTATGGTCCAACTTTCACAGCCATACATTGCAACTGGGAAGACCATAGCCTTGACTATGCGCACTTTTGTTGGCAGGGTCCTGTGTCTGCTTTTTAGTGTGCTGTCTAGATTTGCCATGGCTTTCCTCCCCAGGAGCAAGCGTCTTTTAACTTCTTGGCTGCAGTCCCCATCCTGGCTAACACCATAAAATACCTGAACTAGAAGGTCATTGTGAGGTTTGGAAACTGTTAACAATTGTGTGCCAAAATAGCACGAATATTGCAATGTAGCTAAAATAAGAGGAATTAAGAGGCTGCGGGCCCATGTCCCCACACTCTGAATGTTGTATAATAGCCTATTAGCATCTATAATTAATTTAATTAAACAATATTTAATTAATTTAATTAATATAATAAATAAATAATTTAATTAAACACATTTTTTTTAAAAAGTCCTCGACCATAATTGAGCCCAAAATTTCCATTGCTAAACAAGACAGTTGTTAAGTGAGTTTTGCCCCATTTTATGATCTTTCTTGCCACAGTTATTAAAATGAATCACTGCAGTTGTTAAATTAGTAACATGGTGGTTAAGTGAATCTGGCTTCCCCACTGACTTTGCTCATCAGAAGGTTGCAAAATGTGGTCAGATGACCCCGGGACATTGCGACCGTCATAAATAGGAACCAGCTGACAAACACCTCCATCCATAAACACAGGGATGCGGCAACGGCTGTAAGGGTGAAAAACGGTCATACGTCAGTTTTTTCAATGTGTTTGTCAAGGTTCCGATCGATGAGACCAAATGAATCAGAACTCTGAGGCAGGAAAGTTCCTCAAAGAACATGTTTATTGGGTACTTAATATCGGCACGAACAAAAGTGAAACCAGATCTAAACATCCCCCCCCAAAGAATCAAAGTAAATACAATGTAACAATTCCCACCCCTCGACTCATGCTGTCCAATAGCACAATTTGGGGGGCTTTCTGACTAAGTGATCCTCTTTCTCCCCTCCGGTATGGGAATGACCTTGGTTCCCACAAGATTTGCTCAACGTTGTATACAAAATACAAATACAAAATACATAAATGGCTGCAGCCAGGTTCGTTGTAGAGTTGGCAAGCGTTATAACTTCGAACGGTCACTAAACAAATGGTTGCAAGTCGAGGACTACCTGTAAGCATCATGTAACTATCGTCCACAACTACTCCCTTCGCAGACACCAGGGGAGGTAGTTTGTCTCATTCAGACGAGATACTACAAAACCTCCTCCCATTACGCTGACAGAGTCCATGTTGCCTGCTACCACCACAAACCACAAGCCCTAACTCCTCTGGCTCTAGGTCACGCTCTCACTGGGTTTCTCCTCTCTCTGGGTCCGATCGATGAGACCAAATGAATCAGAACTCCGAGGCAGGAAAGTTCCTCAAAGAACATGTTTATTTATCTTTATTACCTGTTGGAACATGCACAGTCTTATTGCGCGAGATAACCCAGGAGTAAACACAATAAACAGTGGTCTATAGTAAATGGTGGTTTGTCTTACACTATCTACAATATCATACACCAGGAACAGTATACATACATGTGCTAATACAGCAGGATCCAACAAACCACAGTTACAGCAGGAAACGGAAGAGAGAGAACACAGCAGCAGAGCCTTCCCTTTTGTAAAAAGGCTCTTAAAGGGACGCAGACCCTGCTGGGTCATTCCCATTATTACCTCTTAAATTACATAAGATGGTTAGCTGTTAAATCAGTATGAACATTTCATTACCAGGCTAGGTAACATCTTTAGCGGAGTTTGGAGGGTGTCAGTGTTGGTGTTGTTCCGTTTACAAGGGCTTCAGGTGTGGGTGTGTAGCATATATTTTTTGGAAGTGTGTGGTTTTTCTGGGCTTCAAAGATGAAACTTCCATCCCAGGTTACGAACAGCGTGATAAAGTTGGCCTCTTGTTTTCAGACTCTTGCGGGCTGGTGTGGAAAGTTTGCTCCCTTTGAGATCAAGGAGAACATGGTCCTCGCTCCGCTTTGCCGGGTGCCCTTCGATCAGGACCTCTCCGACCGAATAGACCAGTCCGTGCAAGAGCAGAGCTGTGACACTTCTTTCTTGGAAGAACTGAAGAGTCGGGATCCTAGGAAATCGGAGCCCACCCTTGTCTGCAGCCCCGATGCTGACAGGATTAACAGGTGAGTTAACCTTCCTGGAATGGAGGTCTGTCCTGGGACAGACGTGGCTTTAGCGAAACACTTTGGATAAAAATAACGGTTCAGGAACAAAAGAGCAATAGCCATAGCACTTAGACTTACTGTATATATACCACTTGACAGTGCTTTATAGCCCTCTCTAAGCAGAGTCAGCCTCTTCCCCCCCACCCAAACAATCTGGGTCCTCATTTTACCTACCTCAGAAGGATGGAAGGCTGAGTCAACCTTGAGCCAGTCATCATCAAACTGCTGGCAGTGGGCAGAGTCAGCCTTCAATGCTGCATTCTAGCCACTGCTTCTCTGTGGGCCACCAGATAAGCGCTCCTGGGATTTAAGGAGGGTGAGGTCTCCATCACTTCCTCCTCAAAGGGACTCCATGCCAGCCACTCTCTTAACTCCACCCCCCGACTTCAGTTGCTGATTCCACCACAGGCCGTGATGCTTAGGGTGGAAAGGCAAGCCAGGAGACCTGCCACCTTCTTCCATTGGAGCATCACGGCTTCTCTAACCTGGCACAAATGAATAGCAAGAGCACTTAGACTTATACAGTATACTGCTTCACAGTGCTTTACAGCCCTCTCTAAGCAGAGTCAGCCTCTTCCCCCCCCCCCCAAACAATCTGGGTCCTCATTTTACCGACCTCAGAAGGATGGAAGGCTGAGTCAACCTTGAGCCGGTCAGGATCGAACTGCTGGCAATCAGCAGAGTAGCCTGCAATACTGCACTCTAACCACTGCGCCACCACGGCTGCTGTTCCTATAGAGCAGGGGTAGGCAACCTCGGCTCTTTTATGACTCATGGACTTCAACTCCCAGAATTCCTGAGTCAGCATAGCTGACTCAGGAATTCTGGGAGTTGAAGTCCATGAGTCATAAAAGAGCCGAGGTTGCCTACCCCTGCTATAGGGATTTGTAACCCAGAGTAGGAATAAATGGGCAACTTTCTCAATCAACACAGGGGGGAAAAGGTGCCTTCTCAAGGCTCTATCTTGGCCCTGTTCGTAATTTATCTTGACTTAAATGTGGGCTACTTGAAAGTGAGGTTGAGTAGTGAAAAACCAGATGTGTTTGTAAAAAAAAGCTCCAGATTGGTCCAGTGGCTTACAAGGGTGGTTTAAGTAATAAGCGTACACACAGAGAGGGACGCCCTATTTTTGTGTGTTTTTATATACACGTTAAAAGGGACGCGGTGGCTCAGTGGGTTAGGACGCTGAGCCTGTCGATCAGAAGGTCGGCAGTTTGGCGGGTCGAATCCCGAGTGCCGCGTAACAGAGTGAGCGCCTGTTACTCGTCCCAGCTTCTGCCAACCTAGCAGTTCGAAAGCATGTAAAAATGCAAGTAGAAAAATAGGGACCACTCCGGCGGGAAGGTAACAGCGTTCCGTGCGCCTTTGGCGTCCAGTCATGCCGGCCACATGACCATGGAGACGTCCTCGGACAAACGCTGGATCTTCAGCTATGAAACGGAGATGAGCACCAGCCCCTAGAGTCGGAAACGACTAGCACGCATGTGCGGGGGAACCTTTACCTTTACTTTATATACACATTGGTGAGATGATCTGTCTGTAATTAATAAGGCAAGAAAACCTGGGGTCACAATGGACAGTTGTTGGGATTGGCAACAGGAAGACCTATTCCTAAAGCTCCTATCAGTCCCTGAATGTGACTGGGTGACTAACCAATTATCAAGGTAGTCCTCAACTTGCAACCATCCGTTTAGTGACCAAAGTTACAACAGCACTGAAAGAAGTGACTTACGGCCCTTTTCCAAACTCGCCATCGTGGCGGCATCCCCAGGTCACGTGATCAGAATTCAGACTCTCGACCGCTGGCTCATATTTACAACAGGTTTCCGTGTCCTGGGGTCACGTGATTCCCCTTTGGCGACTTTCTGACAAGCAAACTGAATAGGGAAGCCAGATTCACTGAACAACCTTCTTAGTAAATGAACAACTGCAGCGATTCACTTAACAGCTGTGGCGAGAAAAAAGCGCAAAATGGGCCGAAACCCGCACAAAAACTGTCTTTGTTTATCAACAGAAATTTTGGGCTCAATTGTCATAAGTCAAGCACTGTCTGTGTTTAGAACAACTTACCTCATAGGTAAGAGAAAATGAGAGTTTCAGTTCCTGAATGAAAGGTTGGGATGTAAATAAGCCTTGTTCGTGTCCCTGGCTGGGCTCACATTGAGACCTGATGCCGATTGTTCTGTTCTAGCCTACGACCAGACCTGTTTGTGTGTCAGGGACAACCCCTTTTTCCTTTTTACAGTCAATAGGTTGGAAAAACCCAACCCAAATTTATTTACAGTTCAAACAAAAAAGCAACAGAATATTTCCTTCAATAAATGAATCAAAATATCAAACAAGAGTCAACAAACAAGAGTTAAACAGAAGTATCAAGAACAGACCAGGATTCCCTTAGAACGTCTCCGAACGGTTGCCTTCAGTAACCAGCCCTGCCCACACCATCCCCTTTTATTCTCAGTCCCAAGGCGTGGTTTCTCACTGGCTTCTCCTCCTCTCACTGAGTTGCCTCATTGATTTGCTCTGCTCTGCTGGATTGTTTTCTGCTTCTAGCGTCTCTGAACAGAGTCAGCTGTGACTCCTCTGAGTCCGACACCACCTCCTGACACAGCTGAGCCTCGTGAGGAACACAACTGGAGGGGCAACTGAGAGTCCTACAGTGCATCAGAGCCTCCCTTCCACACCAAAGGCTCTCCAACCCCCCCACTCCTCCTCAGATTCATCAAACTCAGCTGCTGGGAGCACAGGCTGACACTGAATCACAACACCGATCTCATATATAGAATAAGGGTGTTATAGGCTCCTTCAGCGATCCCCTCAAATCAAACTCCCCAAATTCATACCCACTGAGGCTTCCTGAGTCACTTGTGCGTGGTGATGGGGGGGTCACCCAACACCAGTGGAATTGCACTCACCTGAAGTTGAGGCGCACTGCATACATATCGCCCTGGTCCGAGGACCCATGTTTCCCTTGCTCAGCGTTTAAGCTCCAGCTTGTCTTGGCTACAGGCAAACTGCTGTCTACCATCCAGAGGAAAAACTCGTTAAAGACTGAAAACAGCACGCCACAAAAAGCCTCACTTTAGGACCCCAGAGGTTTATTGAATTTTAGAACACAGAACACATAATACTTACCAAGTCCCGTTGCAATCAGGACCAAATGCACAAGCAGTCGGCGAGCGATGGCTGGTGATCAGATGGCCCCGATCCTTTTTCAGTGTTACTCTTTAATACCTTAAAAACCACAAGCGCATGGCTTCTGGGAGTCTAACAATAGCTAAATCAGTTCCTTGTTCTTTCTTCTGACTGTATCTTTCCAGATTACCATCATAACATGTGTTGTTGTGAAACCTACATCATAGACTAGAATAGAACAGAGCTGGAAGGGACCTTGGAGGTCTTCTAGTCCAGCCCCCTGCTCAGGCAGGAAACCCTATACCACTTCAGACAAATGGTTGTCCCGTCTCTTCTTAAAAACTTCCAGTGTTGGAGCATTCACAGCTTCTGGTGGCAAGGAGTTCCTCTGTTTAATTGTTCTGACTCTCACCCTACACCATCTCAGACAGGTGATTGTCTAGTCTCTTAAAGATCTCCAGTGATGGGGCCCCCACAATTTCTGGTGGCAAGCTGTTCCACTGGTCAATTGAAGTTTCTCCTTAATTCCAGATTGCTTCTCTCCTTGATTAGCTTCTATCCGTCGTTTCTCGTCCTGCCCTCTGGCGCTTTGGAGAATAATTTGACCCCCTCTTCCTTGGGGCAGCCCCTCAGATACTGGAACACGGCTATCATGTCTCCCCTATTTCTTCTTTTCTTTAGACATGCCAGTTCCTTAATTCCCTTAACGTTCAAGTTTCATATTTTAAATACATAAAGAAATACGCAAGTTTGCAAAAGCACGCTGTTGTGCAAAAGGCCACAGCTTTTGGTTACCTATATTTCTACAGTAGCCATAAGGCCTGAGCTTGATCAACACAATTATCATTCTCCAAGGGGGGGGGGCTTCAGCAGATATAAACGGATATTAATAAAAATTGTCTTTCTCGACAGTGCTCGCAACTTCCCTGCTGTAAGATGGTGTGCTTTGTGATGCACATTAATCCTTAAGTCATCCTGCCCAGATGTTTTCACTGCAGGGGGCCTGACATTTCTGTGCGTCCAGTACAGAAAGCTTTAATTCTCTTCCCCTCTGACTGGTCCCCCTCCCCTTCCCCATTTCTCTTTGATCTGGAGTGCTTTATTTATTTTTTTATTTTTATTTTTATTTTAATCCCATTTATATCCCGCCCTTCTCCGAAGACTCAGGGCGGCTTACAATTTAAGCACAAATCAATGTGCTTAGAAATAGCCTTCGTTCTATGTATATGCCTGCTTTATTAGGGCTTTCGTCCCCCCCCCCAGCGGCATTATTACAAAGTCAGCTTATTGCCCCCAACAATCTGGGTCCTCATTTTACCTACCTCGGAAGGATGGAAGGCTGAGTCAACCTTGAGCCTGGTGGGGCTCGAACCTGCACTAATTGCAGGCAGCTGGTGTTACTTAAGGAGGCATTAGCCCACTGCTCCACCAAGGCTTTGCAGGACACAGTTTTCCTTAATTTTCGCTCTCTCTTTTTTTTTTTTTAATCTGTGACCTCCGCCATTTCAATTTTAATCGAAGCCTCTCTACAGAAATGGACAAAAGTCATTCTCTTGTTAGTCAAGCATTATTATCACATTGTGTTTCCCTGAAAAAATATAAGACCGGGCCTTATATTAATTTTTGCTCCAAAAATACACATTAGGGCTTATTTTCCATTAGGGCTTATATTTGGGGAAATACGGTCCTAAATGCGTCCGTCTGGCTGGCGATCTTAACTGGGGCTTATTTTGGGGGCGGGGTTAATATTACGAGCGTCCTGGGGGGAGAAAAAAATCACACTGGGGTTTATTTTCCGGCTGGGTCTTATTTTCAGGGAAATACGGTAGTGCTAATCATGAGTTTCGTTTTAATGGAGCGCATGGGCGACTTTCAGCTCCATCCAAGACTGAGCAGGCTGTTTTTTCGGTTCAACAGCGATGTCGTCATTGTGGGCAGCAGCCAGGCAGAAGATGTGCCTGAAAGGAAGAAATTTGGAAGAATGAAACTACTGCAGTTCTGTGAGAATCATCGGCCTGCCTACTGGGGCACGTGGAACAGGAGGTCTTTCTCAATAAGACCTAGAAACCCTTGGGCCAAAGATACGGTAAGCTCAGAACATTGTTGTTGTTAGCTGTGAAGTCGTGTCCGACCCCTCGTGACCCCATGGACCATGTTCCTCCAGGCCTTTCTGTCCTCTACCATCTTCTGGAGTCCCTTTAAGCTCACGCCTACTGCTTCAGTGACTCCATCCAGCCACCTCATTCTCTGTCGTCCCCTTCTTCTCTTGCCCTCAATCTTTCCCAGCATTAGGCTCTTCTCCAGTGAGTCCTTCCTTCTCCTTAGGTGGCCAAAGTATTTGAGTTTTAGCTTCAGGATCTGGCCTTCTAAAGAGCAGTCAGGGTTGATCTCCTCTAGGACTGACCGGTTTGATCGCCTTGCAGTCCAAGGGACTCGCAGGAGTCTTCTCCAGCACCATAGTTCAAAGGCCTCAATTCTTTGGCGCTCAGCCTTTCTTATGGTCCAACTTTCACTGCCATACATTGCAACTGGGAAGACCATAGCCTTGACTATATGCACTTTTGTTGGCAGGATGATGTCTCTGCTTTTTAGTGTACTGTCTAGGTTTGCCATGGCTTTCCTCCCCAGGAGCGTCTTTTAATTTCTTGGCTACAGTCCCCATCTGCAGTGATCTCAGAACATTACATCCCCTTATTTCAGGGGTCTTCAAACTTGGCCCTTTTATGACTGGTGGACTTCAACTCCCAGAATTCCTCAGCCAGCATGGCTCAGCTTGGAAACCTCTCCCTTTCCCCTCAGCGTGGCTGGCTGGGGAATTCTGGGAGTTGAAGTCCACGAGTCACAAAAGAGCCAAGCTTGCCTACCCCTGCCGTACATTCTTCAAACAGGTTAAAAGGATGCTGGGGCCAAGGGGGTATCAATGGAAGGAGGGTAAATCTTATGTGGAAAGAAAGCGTCCCGTGCTGGCTGGGGAATTCTGGGAGTTGAAGTGCACAAGTCTTAAAGTTGCTAAGTTTGGAGAACCCTGGTCTGGAGATCTTGTCCTAAGCCGCAGATTGAATGACAATAAACAGAGTCAGAAGGGACTTGGGAGGCCTTCTAGTCCACCCCCCCACCCCCACCCCTGCTCAAGGTAGGAAACCCTATACCAGGGGTCAGCAACCTGAAACAGTGAAAGAGCCACTCGGGAACCGGTTCCCTCACAAATAGATCTTGAGAAAGATCTATTGGCAGAAGATATAAAGCTCCACTGAATAAAGTACCAAAGATTTTTATTTTATTTTAATCCCATTTATATCCCGCCCTTCTCCGAAGACACAGGGCGGCTTACAATCTAAGCACAAATCAAATGTGCTTAGCAATAGCCTTCATTCTATGTATATGCCTGCTTATGAGGGCTTTCGCCCCCCCCCCCCCAGCGGCATTATTACAAAGTCAGCTTAATTGCCCCCAACAATCTGGGTCCTCATTTTACCTACCTCGGAAGGATGGAAGGCTGAGTCAACCTTGAGCCTGGTGGGACTCGAACCTGCACTAATTGCAGGCAGCTGGTGTTACTTAAGGAGGCATTAGCCCACTGCTCCACCAAGGCTCCTCAATGTGTGCATGCGCGTACATGCGCGCATGCGCAGAACAGGGTTTGACTGAAGAGTGGAGCCAAGGCGAGATAGGCACCTACCCTGCATATTTGAATTGATTGGTTGAACTTTTTTAGTCCCGCTTTTTTTTTTTTTGACTGCACATGGCAGAAGACCGGGAGCCGCAGGAGACGGCTGAAAGAGCCGCATGAGGCTCCAGAGCCGCGGGTTGCAGACCTGTGCCCTATACCATTTCAGACAAACGGTTCTCCAGCGTCTTCGTAAAAGCCTCCAATAATGGAGCCACCACAACGTCTGGAGGCAAGGAGTTCCACTGGTTAATTGTCCTCACTGTCAGGAAATTCCTCCTTAGTTCCAGGTTGGTTCTCTCCTTGATTAGTTTCCATCCGTTGCTTCTTCTCCTGCCTTCAGGCGCTTTGGAGAATAGGTGGACCCCCCCATCTTCTCTGTGGCAGCCCCTCAGATATTGGGATTCACTGGCTTCTAGGATCCTTTTCAGCTCTTCCGTGTTTCTACCTTTTCAGTCAATGTCTCTCTCCCCACCCACTTTGCCCAGCCCTTGGAGGGCTCTTGCTGAGCTTCCACTGCCTTGCTTCTCCCCCTGCAGAAGCTCCTGGACTATGAAGTGGAGAGCGATGAAGAGTGGGAAGAGGAGGAGCCGGGCGAGTCCCTCTCTCACAGCGAAGGGGTGAGTCTAAGCCTTTCCTCTAACCCAGAAAAGCGCCTCTCCTTCAAAGAGGAGAAAACCGCCCTACATTGTGACTGACACGGTGAAGAACACAGAAATTGGTCCTCCGCAGCTCCCCTGTCCCGATGCTCTGGGACAGGGGTGGGTAATTAGCCTCCCCAAGGGGCCGCGTAAGAAGGGGACTTGTGGGGAGCTGTCAGGGAGACAGGCGGTTAGATAGATGGATGGATGGATAGATAGACCTAGATGATGGATGGATAGATGGATGATAAAAGATAGATAGATAGATAGATAGATAGATAGATAGATAGATATTAGATAGATAGATAGATAGATAGATAGATAGATAGATAGATAGATAGATAGATAGGTAGATAGATAGATAGATAGATAGATAGATAGATAGATAGATAGATAGATAGATAGATGATAGATAGATAATGGATGGATGGATGATAGATAGACCTAGATGATAGATGGATAGACGGATGATAAAAGATAGGTAGATGGATGGATGGATGGATGGATGGATGGATGGATGGATGGATGGTTGGATGATAGATAGACCTAGATGATGGATGGATAGATGGATAGACGGATGATAAAAGATAGGTAGATAGATGGGTGGATGGATGGATGGATGGATGATAGATAGACCTAGATGATGGATGGATAGATGGATAGACGGATGATAAAAGATAGATAGATAGATTAGGTAATAGATGATAGATATGAGATAGATGATAGATAGATGATAGATGGATAGATAATAGGTAATAGATGATAGATATGAGATTGATAGATATAGATAGACAGACAGACAGACAGATAATAGGTAATAGATGATAGATAAGAGATGGATGGATGGATGGATGATAGATAGACCTAGATGATGGATGGATGGACAGATGATAGATATAGATAGATAGAGGATGGATGGATGGAAGATAGATAGACCTAGATGATGGATGGATAGATGGATAGACAGATGATAGATGGATGGATAGATAGATAGATAGAGGAGAGATAGATGGATGGATGATAGATAGACCTAGATAGATGGATGGATAGATAGATAATAGATATGATAGAGGAGAGATGGATGGATGGACGGATGATAGATAGGTATGAGCAGTGTGGTGGCCTAGAGGTGAAGACACTCGCCTCCCGCTTGGAAGGTTGAGAGTTCAATCCTAGGTAGCAGCAGATAATCTTGTCCCTGTTTTCCTGTCCTTCAGGATGAGGAAGAAGATGCAGGAGAGGAGGAAGATGAGGACGATGGGTTTTTTGTCCCCCATGGATACCTTTCGGAGGACGAAGGCGTGATTGAAGTAAGTCCCGAAGAGAAGGGGGGTGGATTTTCCTAAGACTAAGAGGCTGGGGAAACGAGCTATTGAGTAGATGTTGATCTACTGGTGACAATGTACTAGTCCTCAGGATTGACCCCTGTCAAAAAGCTGCAACCCAAAGTTAAGAGTTCCCTTATTTTGGAAGATACATTGGGCTTCCGTACTTTACTCAAGGAATAAAATTAAGATTTTTAAAAAACCATAAGCTTTAGTGGATCACATGCGTCAGATATGTGATAGGATTTTGCCGTGTGTGTGTGTGTGTGTGTGTGTGTGATATACACAGCCATTGTGGTGGGTGGGGCTGATATTACAGGTAGTCCTCGACTTAACAGTTCATTTACTGACTGTTCAAAGTTACAACGGCACTGAAAAAAAAGTGAATGACCACTTTTCACACGGCCATTACAGCATCCCCAGGGTCACATAATCAAAATTCAGACGCTTGGCAACTGGCTCCGTGTTTATGACGGTCGCAGTAGTGTCCCGGGAGTCACGTGATCCCCTTTTGCGACCTTCTGACCAGGAAAGTCAATGGGGGGAGAGAAGCCAATTTCACTTAACAACCGTGTGACTAACTTAACTGCACGTCATGGTTCCGACAGATGAAACCCTTCATCTGTCGGATGAACTTTGAGGCTTTGTTTTACCTTAAAGGATCTTTTATTCCAGTAGGATAATATCGGCACTTACATAATTGAAGCCAAAAACTGAATTACCCTCCCCTGGGCACCTAGTGTCAAAGCACAATTCCCTCCTCCAATTAACAGTCATAAATCACATTCCCCAATTAGCTTGAAGCCCGGGCTTCTTCTCCAGCTCTCCAGCCCGCCAATTCTTTTATCAGCTCTGGGCTCAGTAACCTTGATTCTCACGCCAGGTTTAGTGTTGTTATGTCTAGCTGGACTCTCATTCACACCCACCCCCGTCTCCCAGCGTCACCGAACTCTAAAAGCGAAAGGGGAAAAAGATGGCCACATTTCCATCTGCTGTCAATGCAAAAAACATCCGATCTTGGCAGCGTTGACACTGCCCTGATTCACTTAGCCCAGGGGTGGGCAACCTTGGCTCTTTTATGACTCGTGGACTTCAACTCCCAGAATTCCTGAGCCAGCATGGCTCAGCTTGGAAACCTCCCTGTCCCCTCAGCATGGCTGGCTCAAGAATTCTGGAAGTTGAAGTCCACGAGTCATAAAAGAGCCAAGGTTGCCTACCCCTGACATAGCTACTCTGGCAAGGAAGGTGGGGCAAAGTGGGGCAAAGCAAAGTCCATTTGCCTTTGGAGAAGAAGGCAACTTTGAGACAGCGGTGACCTGGATGACCAGGAGGCTGGCCGAATCTTTAGAATGCCTTAGTTGTTGATTCGACCTTTCTGTTTCGTGAGTCTGCTGCGAGGCTCAGCCTCTTAAATCTCCCGCCGGGGAGTCAACTCATCTCTCCCTCCCTCCCTCCCTCCCTCCCTCCCTCCCTCCCTCCCTCCCTCCCTCCCTCCCTCCTTATCCAGGAATGCGATCCCGAAAACCACAAAGCTCGCCAAAAGCTGAAAGCCAAGGAGTGGGACGAGCTGATCACCAAGGGGAAGAGGTTCCGCATCTTGCAGCCGGTGAAGATCGGTTGCGTTTGGGAAGGCAAGCAGGACAGCGCCGTCACAACTGCGGAACTGGGAGTCCTGCAGCAGTTTACAGCTTCTTTCCTGGAGTCCGGCTTCGGCGAGGAAGACTTGATAGAGAAAAGCAGCAAAAAGAAAACGAAAGACCAGCAAAGTAAGCGGGCGGGCGGGTGGGTGGAGCAAAGAAGGGTGTTTCCTGCCCAGAACAAGTGGGGGGGGGTCCTTTACGGAAAGTGCAATGACAATTAATAATAATAAGAAGAAGAAGCTGGAAGGGACCTTGGAGGTCATCTAGTCCAACCCGCTGCTCAGGCAGGAAACCCTCTCTACTATTTCAGGAGAAATGGCTGTCCAGTCTCTTCTTAAAGACATAAGACATTGTTCATTTGGGTTTCTTAACGTTTACTTACCATTTACTTCCTGACGTCAAAGAGAAGGTCTAGAGCAGCCATCAATTTCACAATACCAATACAGGCAGCCCTCGACCTACGCGCCCAAAATTTCTGTCCCTAAGCGAGACGGTTCTGAAGCAAATTCTGTCCCATTTTACGACAACTGTTAAGGGGATTGCTGCGGTTGTTCAGTTAGTAACCCGTTTGTTCAATGAATCCGGCTCTCCCCCCCCCCACCCACCACATTGACTTTGCTTGTTCGAAGCTTGCAACAGGGGGTCACGTGACCCCGGGACACACTGCGACCATCATAAATATGAACCAGTTGCCAAGTGCCATGGCTGGCCGAGGAATTCTGGGAGTTGAAGTCCATGAGTCATAAAAGAGCCAAGGTTGCCCACCCCTGCTATAGACCAACTCTACATACGGTGGAACTACTGGTTTGTACCTTTAGAGGAGGCGTCTTCAAACTTCAAACTTTTATGACTTGTGGACCTCAACTCCCAGAATTCCTGAGCCAGCCATGCTGAGGGGAAAGGGAGAGGTTTCCATGCTGAGCCATGCCGACTCAGGAATTCTGGGAGTTGAAGTCCACGAGTCATAAAAGAGCCAAGGTTGTCTACCCTTGCCTTAGTCCAGGGGTAGGCAACCTTGGCTCTTTTATGACTTGTGGACTTCAACTCCCAGAATCCCTCAGCCATGCACCCCTGCCCTAGGGGATGCTGCAGTGGGCATAAGTGTGAAAAACAATCACAAGTCACGATGTAAATTTGAACGGTCACTAAAGCGAATGGCTGTTACGACAACAATTTTGACTGGAATTTCCTTCTGAAGGACGTCCATCTGGCGGGAATCTGAGGAAGGGAAGGACCTTCTCCATGGTGGCTCCATTTCCTTTCGAGACTCTTCCCCAGAGAGATTAGATTGGCCCCTTAATCTCTAACACACTCTCGCAGGGTCTTGAAAACCTGGTTTTGCCAGCGGGCCTGGAGAAGCCAGAGTGGGGGGGAGCCAGAGGAGTTATTTTGTTATTTGTATATTGGGTTTTTGTTTTTCTAAGCGACCCAGAGTCACTAAGAGTGAGTGGGTGGCCATATAAATTTAGATAGACAGACAGAGATGGATGGGTGGGTGGATGGGAGGGAGGGAGGGAGGGAGGAAGGAAGGTAGGTAGGTAGGTAGGTATAGGATTTCCTTCCTGAGCAGGGGGTTGGACTGGAATACCTCCAGGGTCCCTTCCAATTCTTTTATTCTGTTAATTTAGATAGATAGATAGATAGATAGATAGATAGATAGATAGATAGATAGATAGATAGATAGATAGATATGGATGGATGGATGGATGGATGGATAGGGAGAGAGAAAGATAGGGAGAGAGAGGGAGAGAGAAAAAAAGAGATGGATAGATAGATAGATAGATAGATAGATAGATAGATAGATAGATGATAGATAGATAGATATGGATGGATGGATAGGGAGAGAGAGAGAGGGAGAGAGAAAAAAGGGAGAGAAAGAGATAGATAGATAGATAGATAGATAGATAGATAGATAGATAGATAGATAGATAGATAGATGATAGATAGATGATAGATAGATGATTGATAGATGATTGATAGATGATTGATAGATGATTGATAGATGATAGATAGATAAAGGTAGATAGGTAAAGGTAGGTAAATAAGCAGATAGATAATGGATGGGAAAGGGAAAGAAACGAAGGAAGGAAAGAATCTACACATGTAAAAGTGAGTGTGGTTGAGATGAAGCGCTTGGCGCTCTTCCTCGGCCGTTCCAGAATGCCTCTTTGAAAAACCCAAACTATACTGCTCAAAAAAAGAAAAGGGAACACAAGATGAGACATCCTACTATTAAATACAGTACATTGTGTTGTTTAAGTGTTCCCTTTATGTTTTTTGAGCAGTATATTTCCCGTAAAGGCCAGCGGTTCTTGTAGGGCTCAATGTCCGTGGCTCCAGCAAGCAGCCAGGGGCGCCCTTGGTGTGACTTAAGTTTCTGCTTTTCACCCCCACTGCAGTTCTGGCCCAGCTGCTTCCCCTACTTCACGGCAACGTGCACGGAAGCAAAGTCATCATTCAGGAGTTCCAGGAATGCTGCCGCTTGGGCTTGCTGTCAGACCCCAGCAATCTGGCTTCCTCCCTGGGCAGCGGAGAGGCCAGCCCCAAAGTCTCCCAAGGGCAGACTCCAACCTGCGAGAATGCCCTTCCTTCCAAAGCCAGGCTGAAGAGGATCATCTCCGAGAACTCCGTCTACGAGAAGAGGCCCGAGTACCGGATGTGTTGGTACGTCCACTCCGAGGTCCTGAAGAACTTTGGCCAGGAGCACCTGCCCGTGCCCTGTCAGTGGAACTACAATACCCAGGTTCCCTCCGGGGCCAAGGAAGAAGCGGGCAGTTTGCAAGGAGGGGCGGCAACCCAGGCCCCCCCAGTCTCCGCAAAACGGAAGTCAACACAAAGCATGTCGATAACCAAGTTCATGAGGAGACCTCCGGGGACCGAGCAGGTAAGGATGGCAACTCCCGCTTCGCCTCGGCAAGCTGGGCCACCCTCGTCCTTTGCTTCAGGGTTTTTTTGCCAATTGTGGTGGAGATTCAGACTCTCAGACCCGAATTCACTTAGGGTACAGTCCTCAACTTATGGCCATAATTGAGCCTGATTATTAAGGTTGCAAAGCTAGTGATCATGTGACTGACCCAACTTTACAACCTGTCTACCTATATCTGTCTGTATCTGTCTGTATCTGTCTATCTATCTATCTATCTATCTATCTATCTATCTATCTATCTATCTATCTATCTATCTTTTCATTTTATTGTGACAGTCATTAAACGAACCAAGTTCTCTTACAAGAAAACCCCATGAAGAGTTTTCTCCACGAGTCTTCCCTCTTGGCTCATGGTTTTACTTATTTTATCAATGGGCCTCGTGACGTTAGTTACAGATAGTTCTCAAGTTACGACCATAATTGAGCCTGGTAATTAAGGTTGCAAAGCTAGTCGTCATGTGACTGACCCAACTTTACAACCTGTCTGTCTATATCTATCTGTCTGTCTGTCTGTCTGTCTATATCTATCATCTATCCATCCATCCATCCATCCATCCATTTTATTTTTACAATCATTAAACGAACCCACTTCTCTTACAAGAAAACCCCATGAAGAGTTTTCTCCACGAGTCTTCCCTCTTGGCTCACGGTTTTACTTATTTTACCAATGGGCCTCGTGACGTTAGTTACAGATAGTTCTCAAATTACGACCCTAATTGAGCCCGGCAGTTACGGCTGTAAGTCATGACAGCCGTCCTCGGAGCCAACCCAATTTTACAACCTACTTCGGGCGCGAAAAACTCCGATCCAGCTGAGCTTCAGCCTAACCACTTGGCTTTAGCGAAGCGCACCTTGGCTAACCATGGATTCGAGAGTCTTTCTTTTCTAACTGGATCATTTGGGAGGGCTGACGCCAAAGTTTGACACGCCTGTTTTTTCTTCCAAGACCGAAATCGCAGAGATGGATGGATTTCAGGCAGACACGGAGGAAGAAGACGACGACGAATGCATAATAATAGATGTACAGCCAAGCCAAGCCAAGCCGGCTGATTCAGGTACATCCTTGCTTGTTCAAAGGCCCGCAGCCAGAGGGGGGGGGGAAATGAAGCTGGCTAAACGTCAGTGTCGCATGAAAATAAACCCACCAGACCCAACTAAGTTGAGAAAGATCTCTACCCAAACTAGTCAAGACCCACTGCTGGTCCCAGAACGATAATTTGTATTAAGCCGTGTATTTTCACTTGTATTAAAAGAACCGATGGTGGCGCAGTGGTTAGAATGCGGTACTGCAGGCTGCTACTGCAGTTTGGCAGTTCGATCCTAACCGGCTCAAGGTTGACTCAGCCTTCCGTCCTTCCGAGGTCGGTAAAATGAGGACCCAGATTGTTGTTGGGACAACAAGCTGACTTTGTAAGCCGCTTTGAGAGGGCTGTAAAGCGCCTTGAAGCAGTATATAAGTCTTAAGTGCTATTGCTATAAACCAGTGTCAGTTTGGGGTGGTGGTCAAAAGCACAGGGCTAGAAAACAGGAGGCTGCGAGTTCCGGTCCTGCCTTAGGGATGGAGCCAATTGGCTGTCCTTGGGCCAGTCCCTCTCTCTCAGCCCCCCAAAAGCAGGCAAGGGCAAAACCACTTCCCCGAATCTGGCCAAGAAGCCTGGAGGTGTAATTAGTCCAGGTCAGAGGTCCAGGCCAGTCCCCAGGAATCCAGAGTCACACAGTGCAACGAAGAAAATCGGAAATAAACAAGAAATAAAAGTTTAGTTCAATTACAATTCAGTTCAGTTTCAAATTACATTCAAAGCACGGATGGAATCTTTTTGTTCCGAGCTGCAACCGTCCCTCGTCTTTTCCGAAACGGCTTTCAATCTTCCAACAAGCAGTGAGGTGTGTTTTTTTTTAAAAAAAAAACAAGATGCAACCGCCTCACCAAAAGGCAGGAAATTCCTTCAAGGTGTAGCGGTTAAGGTGTTGGCTCACCAGGAAACAGGAGTTCTGGGTGATTCTGAGCCAATCACCAGGAGACAGTGAGTTCTAGTTCTGCTTTAGACATGAAAGCCAGCTTGGTGACTTTGGGCAAGTTTCAGTCCCGCCTTACTCATGAAGTACTAATGAAGTACTAATAGCACTTTACAAGGCCTCGGTAAGGCCACACCTGGAATACTGCATCCAGTTTTGGTCCCCACAATGCAAAAAAGATGTTGAGACTCTAGAAAGGGTACAGAGAAGAGCAACAAAGATGATCGGGGGATTGGAGGCTAAAACAGACAAGGAACGGTTGTTGGAATTGGGTATGTGTAGTTTAATGAAGAGAAGGACGAGGAGTGATAGGATAGCAGTCTTCCAGTATCTCAGGGGCTGCCCCAAAGAAGAGGGAGTCAAGCAATTCTCCAAAGCACCTGAAGGCAGGACAAGAAGCAACAGATGGAAACTCATCAAGGAGAGAAGCACCCTAGAATATAAGGAGAAACTTCCTGACAGTGAGAACAATTAAACCAGTGGAACTACCTGCCTCCAGAAGTTGTAAATGCTCCATCACTGGAGGCTTTTAAGCAGAGATTGGACAGCCATTTGTCTGAAATGGGATAGGGTTTTCTGCCTGAGCAGGGGGTTGGACTAGATGACCTCCAAGGTCCCTTCCAACATCATTATTATTATTAAATGAAATTCAGCCGGGTGACTTTGGGCTTGCCACTCTTTTTTTAATTATTATTTTAATTCCATTTATATCCCGCCCTTCTCCGAAGACTCAGGGCGGCTTACAAGCTTAGCAGTAGCCTTCATTCTATGTATATGCCTGCTTATTAGGGCTTTCGCCCCCCCCCCCGCGGCATTATTACAAAGTCAGCTTAATTGCCCCCAACAATCTGGGTCCTCATTTTACCTACCTCGGAAGGATGGAAGGCTGAGTCAACCTTGAGCCTGGTGGGACTCGAACCTGCACTAATTGCAGGCAGCTGGTGTTACTTGGCCCAGCCCGCCTCACAGAGTTGTTGTGAGGAACACCGAAGCCATATTACACAGGTCTACCACCTAGGGTTCCCATTTTCACAGTGGGTGCAAAGATGCTGGGCTTCCGCGTCACCCTGCCTGCCTTACAGAAATGGGAAGCCTTTTTTTTTTTTTTTTGGTGAAATCCCAAAGGTGCTTTTTTTTTTTTTTCCCCACGAGGCATCTGGACTTTGTTTTTCCTTTGAAGACGTTTCGCTTCTCCTCCAAGAAGCTTCTTCAGCTCGGACTGGATGGTGGGGAAATTGAAGGATTTATACTCCTTGCCGAGAGCTGGTCATTTGCCTTCTTCTAGAGCCGTGGTGGCGAACGCAGTGGGGAGGCAGCTAAGTGGTATTTTTAGCCAAGGATTCAGCACACACACCCCTGCTTCCCCCTCCCCTGCTGCTGCCCCAGGCTTATGGGCTTTGTTGGAGCCCAGCTGTCTGATACATTATTAATCCGACATTGTTCAACACTTCTTCGGGATGAATTATGGATGGGGTGGGGACTTCATCTGTCTGTTAACAATTAGCCTCCCTCGGCTGAAATCGCCCTTCAAGCGGAGAAGATGCAGCCTCCTTTAATAATGATAAGAAGTTGGAAGGGACCTTAGAGGTCATCTAGTCCAACCCCCTGCTCAGGCAGGAAACCCTGTAATACCCGTGGTGGCGAACCTATGGCACGCGTGCCACAGGGGACACGCAGAGCCCTCTCAGTGGGCGCGCGCGCCGTCGGCCCAGTCCTAGCGCTTCAGCTGGGTTTTAGAAAACCTTTTCGCTTTAGGCTTGCCACCGTGTGCAAAAAACAAAAAAAAAGGTTCAATCAATCAATTTCAACTTCTCGCGGGGAAAAAAAAAAAGATCTCGCAAAGTTGGAATTGATTGATTGAAATTTTTAATCCCACCCGGTCTGCCGTGACCACCGCAGCCACACCCACCCAATAGGCCACGCCCACCCGGCACCCGACGATAGATAAGTGGGTTTTGGGTTGCAGTTTGGGCACTCGGTCTCTAAAGGTTTCGCCATCCCTGTTCTAGAGGGTCGTTGAGGCTACCTGGAGGCTTACCTGTGTCCTCGGGGTTCCCCGAGTGGTGCAAATGGCTGTGGAGCCTCCTTGGAGCCGCCGAAAGGACCGTGTTGTAAACTGGAGATAAACGATGTCGTATCCCTCCCCCCTCTGTTGAGGGAGGGGCATTCAGCTTTGACACAGATGGCCTCTTTGAGCCCTCTTTCAAACCAGCGGTGCTCTCCGTCCAGAACTATGCCACACCCATTTGCACCGTTCAGGTGACCCCCCCCCCCCCCGAGGACACGGCTCAACCTCCCAAGTGGCCACGATGACTCTCTAAAACACGGGTGTCAAAGTCGACGTGTCGCGTGACGTGTCGCATCACGGCTTTTTTTTTTTTTTTTTGCCTGGCCAGAGGTGGGGTGGGCGCAGCCCTCCGTATGATGCAAGCGGCGCGTAGGCCGGCAGTTTTGACACACCTCTGCTCTGACCTGCAAGGAGTATAAATCTTTCCATTCCCCCACCATCCAGTCCAGAGCTGGAGAAGCTTCCGGGATGAGAAGCGAAAAACGTCTTCGAAGGAAAACGAAGGAAGTCCAGTTGCCTCCTGGGGGGGGGGGAAAAAAAAGCACCTTTGGGACAATGAAAGACCTGGAGGACTTGACAACCTCCGTAGACATTTTGAGTGAAATGTTGTGTCTTTGCAGCGCCTGAACGGAGGAGCCCCGAAGCAGAGCCAGCTGCTGCGGCCGCCAGCAACATCCGTAACGATGCCTTTTGATATACACATCCCTATTCCCCCTCCCTTTTGTACGTATGTAGAATTCTTTTAGCTTATTGTAAAACCCTCGTGTATCCTTTTTTTTTTTTTTTGGACGAGATACTTGAACATACTGTGTTCCTTGTAAAGAGAAGACAGCACTTTGTTCTGCTTCAAACTGGTGGAAGCTTAAGACATATTGTTAGAGGGGGGGGGAGGGTTTGTAGGTGAATAAAATATAGGGCGTATAATCTCTCTAATAAAAGCATTATTGAATTTTTGATGGGCTCTGTCGAAGATGCAGTGTTTTCCCCACCCCCACCCTAAATTGAAAAGGGTTTAATCTTATGGCTGCTCGTATGAAAACGTCTGCTTCAAAAAGCCTCTGGGCTGCTCTCTGAGTTTGGCTGTTTGCTTGGAGACGTTTCAGGACCCAACTAGGTAACGTCACCAGTGCTAGAAGGGAGTCAGTGGGGTTTGTGGAGAGGAGGAGGAGGAGGAGGAGGAAGAAAGGGACTGTGGGGTCCTGGGTGCTCTCTGCGCTTGTGTTCTGTACCAGCCTGCTACCGGCCTTGCAGAAAGGCAACCCCTGTACAAACGGCAGAGGCTGGAGAGCGTCTGAGGCAGGAAAACGTCTGCCAAGTTTAATTCACAAACAAACAACAGAACAAGAAACAAGATACCGGAACTTTGATCCTCAAACGGAGCGGTTGCTTTCAGCAACCAGCCCTTCCCCAAACACTCCCTTTATTAGAGTTCAGGGCGTGGCCTCCCTGTGCCTCCTTCCGAGGAGTCCCACAGCCTTTCTCTGCTTGCTCCTGCTTGACTGCCTCCTGCGTCGGGCGTCCTTGAACAGGGCCAGCTGTGGGTCATCATCATCCGCGCTGTCGGGCTCGCGCAGCTGAGAAGAGGGGCCTGGCTGGGGGCTCTGCGAAGCCTCCAAGCCATCATCAGCAAGTTCGTCTTCAACACCCTCCTCCTCCCCCTCGTCTGAGTCATCCGAGTCATCCGACCCGGCTGCCGGACCCACAGGCTGACCCTGAATCACAACAGCTTGCTTGTTTTCTTGCAGACGTTTCATGACCCAACTAGGGAACATCATCAGTGCTAGAAGGGAGTCAATGTGCTTTGTGGAGAGGAGGAGGAGGAGGAGGAGGAGGAGAACAATGACTGTGGGGTGCTTGGTGCTTTCTGACCTGGGTGGTTTTCTTGCAGACGGTTCAGGACCTAACTAGGTAACGTCACCAGTGCTAGAAGGGAGTCAGTGGGGTTTGTGGAGAGGAGGAGGAAGGGGACTGTGGGGTCCTTGGTGCTCTCTGAACTGGGAGGTTTCATTGCAGACATTTCACGACCCAACTAGGTAACAGCATCAGTGCTGGAAGGGAGTCAATGGGGTTTGTGGAGAGGAGGAGGAGGACGATGACTGTGGGGTCCCTGGTACTCTCTGAGCTTAGTTGCTTTCTTAAGACATTTCATGACCCAACTAGGTAACTTCATTAGTGCTAGAAGGGGAGTCAGTGGGGTTTACTTTCTTGTTTATAAACAAGTGGCTGTGTTGTGATTCAGGGTCAGCCTGTGGGTTCGGCAGTTGGGTCGGACGACTCAGAGGAGGAGGAGGGGGGTGTTGGAGAGCCTGCAGAGAACAGCCCGGAGGCTCCGCAGAGCCCTCAGCCAGGCCCCTCCCACCTGGTCACGACGCAGACCCAGCTGCGTGAGCCTGACAGCGTGGATGAAGGTGACCCACAGCTGGCCCTGTTCAAGGACGCCCGACGCAGGAGGCAGTCAATCAGGAGTAAACAGAGGAAGGCAATGGGGCACCTCGGAAGGAGGCAGAGAGAGGCCACGCCCTGAACTGTATAAAAGGGGAATGCGTGGGAGGGCTGGTTTGCTGAAGGCAACCGCTTGATTAGTTCCTGTTTCATGGTTTGTGTCTTGTTTTGCTGTTTTATGTTAATAAATTTGGCAGGCTTAATTCCAGCCTCTTGCCATTTGTAAAGGGGTTGTCCCTGCCTTTTCTGCAGGGCCGGTAGCAGGCTGGTACAGAACAGGCTGGTCCTGTCAGTGTTGGTGGGAGCATTCTTGGTGGTACCTTGATTACGCTGCTGTATGTTGTTAAGTTTGTTGGTCTGAGTTGGTAGTGCGGGCCGCTGTATATAAACGAGAGCGCAAACCTTTCTAGCGCTGATGACGTTGCCCAGTTGGGTAATGAAAACGCCTGCAAGAAAACAAGCTCAGAGAGCACCAAGGAGCCCGCAATCCTTTTCCTCTTCCTCCACTCCACAACCCCCTCATCTCTAACACTGATGATATTACCTAGCTGGGTAATGAAATGTCTGCAAGAAAACCACCAAGCTTAGAGAGCACCAAGGACCCCACAGTCCTCCTCCTCTCCACAAACCCCTCTGCCTTCCAACCCTGATGACGTTAGCTAGCTGGGTCATGAAACGTCTGCAAGAAAACCACCCAGCTCAGAGAGCCCCAAGCACCCCATAATTCTCCTCCTCCTCTTTTTCCTCTGCCCTGCAAACCCCACATTCCCTTCTAGCACTGATGAGGTTACTTAATTTGGTAATGAAACGTCTGCAAGAACACCACCCAGCTCAGAGAGCACCCAGGACCCCACCGTCCTCCTTCCTTCCTTCTAGCACCGATGACGTTACCTAGTTGGGTAGTGAAACGTCTGCAAGGAAGCAACCGTGTTCAGAGAGCAGCGAGGACCCCACGGTTCAGCCCTGAGCTCCAAATACTCACTCAACAGAGGTCTCTCTGCTCCAGGAGTTGCACCTCAGCCTTTTTCTGAATTCTAACTCGCCTCCCCAAGCGAACCTTGCGTTCTTCTCCTTCCGGGTAGCCCCAAGGAAAAGTCTGCAAACTTCCCCGCTGTTCCCCCTTGTGTTCTCGTTGCCCCCTCCAAAATGCCCCAATCCTGTTCCTTCTGGACTTTCCAACAAGCGTCCTCCGCCTCATCAGGCAGGGGGGAAAAAAAAAGAAGAGCAGTGAGTGCAGAGATCTAATTCAGCCCCAGGCATTCTGGTTTACTTAAGCTTTGCTCAAGGAAGCTCTAAATCTGTGGTGGCGAACCGATGGCATGCGTGCCCCAGGTGCCACGCAGAGCCCATTCTGTGGGCACGCGCGCCATCGCCCCAGCCCTTCAGCTGGCTTTTATAAAACCTTTTCGCTTTAGGCCTCCACCGCCGTGTGCAAAAAAATAAAAAGTTCAATCAATCAATTTCAACTTCTCGCGGGGGAAAAAAAAAAGATCTCGCAAAGCTGGAATTGATTGATTGAACTTTTTAGTCCCACCCAGTCTGCCGCTACCAGCGCAGCCACGCCCGCCCAATTAGCCACACCCACCCAGCACCGGGCAATACGTAAGTGGGTTTTGGGTTGCAGTTTGGGCACTCGGGTCTCTAAAAGGTTCGCCATCGCTGCTCTACTGCTAAGCTTGTAAGCCGCCCTGAGTCTTCGGAGAAGGGCGGGATAGAAATGGAATTAAATTAAAATAAATAAATGCTCCAGAGACCCTTTCGTTCATCTGGCCTGGTGCTTCTCAACCTTGGCCGTTTGAAGATACGTGGACTTCGGCTTCCGGAATTCCCCAGCCAGCCCTGACGACGTTGGGCACGATTTAGCCTGCTCCAAGATCAAGAGTGATCTTTGCAAAGATGCTGCTGCAAGAAAACAACCCAGCTCAAGAGAGTACCCAAGGACACCCCCACACACACACCTAACCAGTTCTTTTCCTCCTCCTCCACTCCCCAACACTGATGGTGTTACCCAGCCGGGTCACGAAAGCGCCAAGGACCCCCTACAGTTCCAGCGCCGAGCTTCAAGTATTCCCTCGTATCAACGGGAGACTTGATAAGAGACGAGTCACGGGGGAGCTCCAGCAGCTCAGCCTGTGGCTATTTTGTTTTCTTAAAATTATCAAAAGGAGCTGTTGGGGGTCTCAATGCCAGGAACAGAAGCCCTGGGGGAGGGTTTTTTGGGTGCAAGTCTTGGCTCACACGGGGACTAGCCGTTGCAGCCATTAAAATAATTAACCAACACCCCACCACCAAGCACACAGCCAATCAAACGTTTGAAACAGCTGCCTTTCTTTTAAACATCATCCAAACGGTATTAATTGTAGAGTTTTTATATACCTCACGCTTTGGTATGAATGTGCTCGAAACAAGAAAAGACACACGACTTGAATCCAGAAGGGGGAAAAAAAAGTGGGGTTTTTTTGGGTGGGGTGGGGGGAAGAGAAGAAAAAGGACAACATTTTTTGCAAGTGACTTTCCACAGGCTGCATTTCAACGGGTTAAAAGAGTCTGGTTTCCAACTTGAAAAGAGACTGCACGGAACAAAGGGATAAGAGGTAAAAATAATAATAATAATAATCCCCGTTTGATGCGCATCTTCGTGTATTGTTAAGAGTGGTGTTATTCTGCCCATTGAACTTCGATTGGCCGAAACGAGGCTCTATTTGATTAAAGTGCAGCCACCAACAAAACAGAAAATTGTTGACCCCCCCCACTGCTCAAATTGGGTGGGGTCTATGTGGCTCTACCTTTTAATTTCATCTACTTGTCCTGCCCCACCAACGAAAACCTAAACCAAGGTCTAAAGCAGCATTCCTTACTCCTCCTCGCTAGGAACGAACAAAGGAAGCAGGCAGGGAGTAGCAAGTCCACCAAAAATGGGGCAGAGAGGGACCCACAATAGCTCGTACTGCTTCGAGGCAATTGCTCCAACATCTGGAAGAACTCCCCGACATCAACAGCTGCACAGGATTTTTATAAATGTGTGTGTGTGTGTATTTCTTGCTACAATTCCTGCCCCAAAACAAGCCTCCGTAAAAATACTGGGGGGAGGCGGGGGGGAAACGACGGGACTGGGTCCTTCAGAACTCTTTCCCACAACCTATAACTTAAAGAGCAGCCGACACGCAGGTCGGCGACGGTAGAGTACGTACATTCCTTCTCCCGTAAAGCTAACAGCTTATCTACGACCTAAAATAATAATATTTTTTTTTAACCCCAACATGATTCAGGACCTCGTGCGGGCCTAGCCTCGCTCGTTGAACAAAGTGCTCGGTGCAAGCCACGATCAGCCAGCGTAAACCGGGGGGGGGAGCGTTTTTAGCAAACCACTCTCCCGTTTGCCGGGCCTCGCCCTGGCGGCACGCCTCTTTTTCCCACCCCAAGCTAGGAAAAAAACCAGGAAAACAGAGATCTATGAAACTTCCAAAAAAAGAAAATAAAAAATAGAAAGCTGCCACGCTGGGAAAATATCCTTTTTTGCCCTCCCAGGTTGGAGAGCTCCAGCTGCCAAGCCCGGGGAAGCCAAAAACCAGCTCTTCTCCTGGGCGAGCTGCCCCTCTCGCCAGGGAGCTAAAAGCCGGCTAGGAAAGTCACGTCTGTGGCTCTAAACGGGCGCAGAAGACCAGGCGCGGGGGAAGTCGAGAGGCTGGCTTCAGGAGAGGCGGGGACCACACAGGACGGAGCCGGATCCAACCCCATTGCGCCTTTTATTTTCAGGAGAGCATCTGCACCGTCAGCAGCAGGTCGGGTTTGAGCACGCTTCCCATGTGCTCGACCCGGGAGGCTTTGATATCCGCCATGACCTCGGCGTCCCAGACGAAGGTCAGCAGCGCGGAGGGCACCTGGAGGGAGGGAGGGAGGGAGGGGAAAAAAGAGAGAAGCTTAGCGGGGGCTTTTCGAGGAACCAGGGCAGGCGCAGGTTGTGGGGGCTATGGCAGGAAAAGTCGTAAAATGGAGCAAGACCCAAGAAATGGAAAACTTTGGCCTGAGTTGTTGAGTCGAGAACAACCGATAGCCCCTTCGGTGGAAAACGTCTTTAAACCAGGCCGATATTCAGAGAGGTTATCTGCTTTGGAAGTAGCCCGTGTAATTATTATAAAGATTATCACAGAACTTTTTAGGACATAATACAAAATGGCCCTATAACATTTAGAACATCTAGAAAGAGTGCAGAGAAGAGCAACCAAGATGATCAGGGGACTGGAGGGTAAAACATATAAGGAGCGGTTGCTGGAATTGGGTATGCCTAGTTTAATGAAGAGAAGGACCAGGGGTGACATGATAGCAGTCTTCCAATATCTGAGTGTCTACCCCAAAGAAGAGGTAGTCAAGCTATTCTCCAAAGCACCCAAAGGCAGGACAAGAAGCAACGGACGGAAACTCACCAAGGAGAGAAGCAACCTGGAACTAAGGAGAAACATCCTGACAGTTAGAACAATTAACCAGTGGAACTCCTTGCCTCCAGAAGTGGTGAATGCTCCAACACTGGAAGTTTTTTAAAGAAGAGACTGGACAGCCATTTGTCTGAAATGGTGTAGGGTTTCCTGCCTATACCCTCCTCCTCCTCATTATTATTAATCATCATCATCATCTCTATACTGATAGTGGGGGGGGGGGAGAATCTTGTACAGCTTAGAGGAGGCAAAATTGTGCTCGGAGAAACAAATAACACAGGTAGTCCTCGATTTACGACCACGACGGAGCCCAAAATTCCTGCCGCTTAGACATTTGTTAAGTGAATTTTACCACCTTTTTCCGGCCTTTCTTGCCACCGATGTTAAGTGAATTGCTGCGGCTGTTAAGTTAGCCACACAGTTGTTAAGTGAATCTGGCTTCCCCCATCGATTTTGCTTGTCCAAAGTTTGCAAAAGGGGATCACGTGACCCCCCAGGACGCTACGACTGTCATAATTATGAGCCAAGTGTCCAAATCATGATCACATTGACTGCGGGGGGGGGGGGGGAATGCTGCAAGGGTCCTAAGTGTGAAAAACAGTTATAAGCCGCTTTTTCCAGGGCTGCGGTACTGTCGAAAAGTCACTTAAAGGCACAGTTGTAAGTCGGGGAACCACCTGTAGCCAGTGGTGGGATTCAAATACCTGAACAACTGGTTCTATTATGTGATGCAGGCCTGGGCCTCCGATGCCTAGAACAGACTTCCGGAAGTGGTATCCATGCACTTCCGGTGGGCCGTTCTAGGCCTGGGAGGCCACACTCCACTCCTCTGATGCCTAAAACAGACTTCCAGAAGTGGCATCCATGCACTTCTGGTGGGCCGTTTTAGGTCTGGGAGGCCTCCTCCAGGCCTCCGATGCCTAGAACGGACTTCCGGAAGTGGTATCCATGCACTTCCGGTGGGCCGTTCTAGGCCTGGGAGGCCACACTCCACTCCTCTGATGCCTAAAACAGACTTCCGGAAGTGGTATCCATGCACTTCTGGTGGGCCGTTCTAGGCATGGGAGGCCTTTGAGGCCTAGACTGGACTTCCAGAAGCCAACAGGTTCTCCAAATTCAGATAAATTTAGCTATCGGTTCTCCCGAACCGGTGCAAACCGGCCGAATCCCACCACTGCCTGTAATGCAACTGCCCACCTTGACAGGGAAATGAGGCCTCCGTTGTTTTAATTCCCAAAACTCCAGGCCAAACCTGGAGAACAGTTCCACGCAGTATTAACCTCGTGAACTCTCAAGCTTCCTCCTTCCGTTGTGTACTCAAGATGGACAGCGATTAATATTTATATGTTGCATATATGTCATATATAAAAGGTAAAGGTAAAGGTTCCCCCGCACATGTGTGCTAGTCGTTTCTGACTCTAGGGGCCGGTGCTCATCTCCGTTTCAAAGCCGAAGAGCCAGCGCTTGTCCGAGGACGTCTCCGTGGTCATGTGGCCGGCATGACTAGACGCCAAAGGCGCACGGAACGCTGTTACCTTCCCACCGTAGTGGTCCCTATTTTTCTACTTGCATTTTTACGTGCTTTCGAACTGCTAGGTTGGCAGAAGCTGGGACGAGTAACAGGCGCTCACTCTGCTACATGTGTGATGTACACTGGGAGAGCAAGCAACTAAATTTCCTTTTTAACGTGTGCCGTTGTACCCACCGTAAAAAATGGCAATAAAGGTTATCTGATCTAAGCAGAGGCCTCCACCCACCCCCCTCCAAGGAAACTGGACACTTACCAGCCCGCACTCGTTGAGGGCCAGGCTCTCGTCAGTCAGTTTGTGGCCCCCAGGGGCCAGCAGCTCAAACGGCAGCCAGTCGTTCTGCAGAGTCTCCCGCACAAACTGGAACAGAGTGGAAACCGGCTCTCGGGCGTAAAATGTCCCTGCAGGAACAGAAAAAAAAAAGACTTCTTAGCTTGGGTAGGGACTGTTCATTTAACGACCGCAACATCTGCTTAATGACATCCTGGGGGTGAAAAAAACTCGCAAAGTGAAGCACAGGCCCATGGCAAGTACAGATAGTCCCCAGCTCACGGTTCACTTAGCGACTGTTCGAACTTACAACAGCCTTGAAAAAAGTGACTTACGGCCGTTTTTCACACTTATGACCTTGGCGGCATTCACACACACACACACACACACACACACACACACACACACACCATGGTCATGTGATTTATCTTCCGAGGGTGGAAAACTGACTCCTACCTATGACAGGGTCAAGTGATTCCCCTTTAACGACCTTCTGACCATGGGGAAAACAGATTCACTTAACGACCGTCTCACTCATTTCTCTCTCTCTCTCTCTCTCTCTCTCTCTCTCTCTCTCTCTCTCTCTCTCTCTCTCTCTCTCGCTTAGAGAGGGCTGTAAAGCGCCGTGAAGCGGTATATAAGTCTCAGTCCTATTGCTATTGTTAATTGTGACAAAAAAGGTTGATAAAAGGGGACCAAGCTCACTTAAGAACTGCCTTGCTTAGCAGGGATGGATGGATCTATCTGTCTGTCTTTTAAGTTCTGTCTGTCTATCTTATCTTATCTTATCTTATCTTATCTTATCTCATCTTATCATCTTATCCTATCCTATCTATCTATCTATCTATCTATCTATCTATCTATCTATCTATCTATCTATCTATCTATCCATCCATCCATCCATCTATCCTAAGACTGCCTATCTACCTGTCTGTCTATGTCTATATTCTCTCTCTCCCTCCCTCCCCCCCCCTCTCTCTCCCCCCCTCTCCCTCTCTCTCTCTCTCTCTGCACAGTGGTTAGAGTGCAGTATTGCAGGCTGACTCTGCCCACTGCCAGCAGTTCGATCCTGACTGGCTCAAGGTTGACTCAGCCTTCCATCCTTCTGAGGTCGGTAAAAGGAGGACCCAGACTGTTGGGGGGCAAATATGTTGACTCTGTAAACCGCTTAGAGAGGGCTGCAAAGCACTGTGAAGAGACTTGTAAGTCTAAGGGCTATTGCTGCTCTCTTCCTGCAGTGATTCGCTTGACGACGGCAGCAAGAAAGGTGGTAAGAATGGGGCAAAATTCACTTCACGGCTGTCCCGCTTAGCAACGGAATTTTTGTTTTTGGCTCGCTGGTGCTCCTACGTTGAGGACGACCTCTTCTGCGCAGCCAACCGCCAGGCACCCCCCCCCCCCGTCCCCAATTTACCTTGCAGGATGTACCCGTCAGGGAAGCGAACACGCAGGAGGGTGTAGTTGTATCTGCGCAGCTCCCGTTGCTCCTCCTTCTCTCGCATGGCTTTCGTCCTCAGCATGGAGGCCTTCTCAACCGCTTCTGTCCTTCAGAGAGAAGAGAAGAGGGTCAAAAGGGGAAAGGGCAGATAGGTCCTCAACTTAATAACAATAATAAAACTTGGAAGGGACCTTGGAGGTCATCTAGTCCAACCCCCTGCTCAGGCAGGAAAGGCCTATAGCATTTCGGACAAAGGGCTGCCCAGTTTCTTCTTAAAGACTTCCAGCGTTGGAGCATTCACAGCTTCTGGAGGCAGGTAGTTCCCCTGGTTAATTGTTCTCACTGTCAGGAAGTTTCTCCTTAGTTCCAGGTTGCTTCTCTCCTTTGTTAGTTTCCATCTATTTTGCTTCTTCTTGTCCTGCCTTCAGGTGCTTTGGAGAACAGCTTGACTCCCTCTTCTTTGGGGTAGACCCCTCAAATATTGGAAGACTGCTATCCTGTCACCCCTCGTCCTTCTCTTCGTTAAACTAAGACATCCCCAATTCCAGCAACCGTTCCTTATATGTTTTAGCCTCCAGTCCCCTGGTCATCTTGGTTGTTCTTCTCCACACTAGAAAGAGTGCAGAGAAGAGCAACAAAGAGGATTAGAGGACTGGAGGCTGAAACATATGAATCTCAACCTCCTTTTTTACATTGTGGTGACCAAACCTTCCTTCATATCCAAGTCTCCCCCACATCCTTCTCTGGTGCCCGGTGCCTCGTGACTTCTGGGAATGGCGAAGCAACACAATACATAAACAGGGCAAAAAGAAGAGAAGGTTTGGCCTACAAAACTGCACATTTCTCCTGTAATGTCCTATTCTGTGCTGACTGGAGCCCAACGTTCTTGGGACCTTTTTCTTACAAAGTGCCACATGGGTCCTCAAACATTATCTTAGCCCAGGGGTAGGCAACCTTGGCTCTTTTATGACTCACGGACCTCAACTCCCAGAATTCCTGAGCCAGCCACGCTGAGGGGAAAGGGAGAGGTTTCCAAGCTGAGCCAGGCTGGCTCAGGAATTCTGGGAGTTGAAGTCCACAAGTCATGAAGGGGCCATAGTTCCCCCATGCTGGCCGAGGAATTCTGGGAGTTGAAGTCCACAAGTCATGAAGGGGCCATAGTTCCCCCATGCTGGCTGAGGAATTCTGGGAGTTGAAGTCCACAAGTCATGAAGGGGCCATAGTTCCCTCATGCTGGCTCAGGAATTCTGGGAGTTGAAGTCCATGAGTCACAAAAGAGCCAAGGTTGCCCACCCCTGCGTATAGACCAACTCTACATATGGTGGAACTACCGGTTTGTACCTTTAGAGGAGGGGTCTTCAAACTTCGCCCTTTTATGACTCGTGGACTTCAACTCCCAGAATTCCTCAGCCAGCCACGCTGAGGGGAAAGGGAGAGGTTTCCAAGCTGAGCCATGCTGGCTGAGGAGCTCTGGGAGTTGAAGTCCACGAGTCACAAAAGAGCCACGGTTGCCTACGCCTGCCTTAGCCGCTTATAGATTCATCTGCAAGTTAAACCTCTCAAAAATACAGGCAGTCCTCGATTTACGACCACAACGGAATTCAGTGAATTTTGCCTCATTTTACAATCTTTCTTGCCGCAGTTGCTAAGTAAATGACTGCGGCTGACAAGTTAATAAGAACGTTTTTTTAAAAAAAAAAACAAATCCGGCTTTCCCCCATTGACTTTGCTTGTCAGAAGGTGGCAAAAGAGGATCACGTGATCCCCCCCCTTCTCCCGGGGGACGCTGCAACCGTCATAAAATATGAACCCGGTTGCCAAGCGTCTGAATATTTATTTTGGGGGGGGGGCGTTTTTAATTGTATCGGTTTCTCAACATATAAAATACAAAGACGAATGAAGAAAAGTCACAGGCAAACGTTTTCCAAGTTTGCCAAGCGTCTGAATTTTTATCACGTGACCACAACGGTCGCTAAGTGCGAAAAAACGGTCCTAAGCCGCTTTTTCCCCAGCCCTGTTGTTAACTTGGAGCTGTCACTATGTGAACTGTGATAAGTCGAGGACTACCTCTAGTAAATCACTCTTTCCAGTGCCGTGGTAACTCTGAATGGTTATTAAGTACAGGCTGCCCCAAAGAAGAGTGGGATCAACTTATTTCCCAAAGCAACAGAAGGACGAGAAACAACGGTTGGAAATTGGATCAAGGAGAGAAGCAACCTGGATTTAAGGAGAAACTTCCTGACGGTGAGGACCATCAACCGGTGGAACAGCTTGCCACCAGAAATCGTGGGCGCTCCATCACTGGCGGTTTTTAAGAAGAGGCTAGACAATCCCCTGTCTAAGATGGCGCAGATTCTCCTGCTTATGTGGGGGGCTGGACTAGAAGACCTCCAAGGTCCCTTTCCAGGCAGTCGCTCACCGCATCCTCTGCTCCCGCCTCAGCTCCTCCGCCGTGAGGTTGAAGAAGTCGTTGGGCAGCTCAAAGCGAGAGGCCTGTGGGGACGGCTTGAACACTCGGAGTTGGCGGTCCAGCTGGGCCCTCACCGGCTCGCCGGTCAGCAGTTTCTCCCTATGCTCTTTCAGGTCCTCCAGCCTCTCCAAGGCTTCGTCCTTCAGCACGTAGAAGTCCTCCAGGGCCTCTTCTGCAAGAAAGGCAGATGTTGTTTTCGCCCACTGCCTCACAAGTGGTCCCCGACTTACGACCGCAGCGGAGCCCCAAATTTCCACGGCTAAGGGAGACAGATGTCGCTAACTTTTTTTAAAAAAAACCACGTCTTTCTGATTTTCCAATTTTACCTTTAGGTATTTAAAAAGCAACCTGGCGAGTGGGTTAATCAACAGTTCGATAACAAAGCCTTCCCCGACTTACGACCGCAGCGGAGCCCCAAATTTCCATGGCTAAGGGAGACAGATGTCTCTAACTTTTTTTTTTAAACGTCTTACTGATTTTCCAATTTTACCTTTAGGTATTTAAAAAGCAACCTGGCGAGTGGGTTAATCAACAGTTCAATAACAAAACCTTTAGCGCAAATCTCAAATTGCAACATCAAACGTTTCTTCGCTTTTTCCCTTAAACCGTTTACCGTCTCGTATTCAAGCTAGTAGAATTCCTATTATATCAAGTCGATAAAAACATCATCATTACGTTTATCAATGAATTTTTAGCTAATGCGCGTCTTAATTGCATTCCATCTTCATAGCCCATCCATATCCTGTTATTAATTTTTTACCCAAGTTTTAGTTTCTCACCAATATTCCCATTTTACCGTTGATATTTATAATTATAACCACTGCGCCACCATAAACGATAGACATAGATATTGTAGATAGAAGATAGAGATATATGAAGATAGTTACAAATAGCACTTAGATTTATAGACCGCTGCACAGTGCTTTACAGCCGTCTCTAAGTGATTTACAGAGTCAGCCTAACACCCCCAACAATCTGGGTCCTCATTTTACGGACCTTGGAAGGACGAAAGGCTGAGTCAAACTTCAGCCAGCCAGGATCAAACTACTGGCAGTGGGCAGAGTCAGCCTGCAATGCCGCATTTGTATTTGTATTTGTATTTGTATTTATTGGATTTTTATACCGCCCTTCTCCCGAAGGACTCAGGGCGGTGAACAGGGCATATAAATAACGATACAAAAGTTAAAAAAAGATTAAATACATTGCCCAATTAAAACAATCAGATATAAAAACCCATAAAAACCCAGACATTCCCCCATCAGGCCAGGCCAGCTTGTTCGAATAAATGGGTCTTTAACCCGCGCCGGAAGGAGCGGAGATCCGGTGCCATCCGGAGCTCCACCGGCAGTTGGTTCCATAATGCCGGAGCGCCCACAGAGAAGGCCCTCCCCCTGGGGGCCACCAGCCGACATTCTCTGACAGGAGACACCCTGAGGAGGCCCTCTCTGTGGGAACGCACGGGGCGGAGGGGGGTCGACGCCGGCAGCAGGTGGTCCCCGAGGTATTCCGGACCCATGCCATGTAAGGACTTAAAAACCATCACCAAACCGCTGGGCCACATTTAACCGCTGGGCCACCACGGATGATGGAACAAGGCACAACAGCCCAAGTAACTTTATCGGGGTTAAGGAACACTAGTCCACATGAAGCCTTACCTTGTCCTGTGACATCCAGAGCCACTTTTTCGAACCCAACAGCCTGGAAAAACCTGTCTGCTCCTTCCAGGCAATGGATCCTTTCCTGAAGGGGGTGGGGGTGGGGAAACAAACAAACCTCAGAGAAGATTCATGAAGGCTAATTCTTCTTTGGGGCGAGCTTTATCCCAACTTCTACCAGGAAACTAAAGAGCTTGAGGGACTAGGATCCTCTTATTTGCTGTGGCATCTTTTTTGACCAACAGGCAGCAAAAACACAAAGCCATTAGGACAAGGGTAGGCAACCGTGGCCCTTTTATGACTGGTGGACTTCAACTCCCAGAATTCCTCAGCCAGCATGGCTCAGCTTGGAAACCTCTCCCTTTCCCCTCAGCGTGGCTGGCTCAGGAATTCTGGGAGTTGAAGTTCACGAGTCATAAAGGGGCTAGGCCTAGGCCAGGGGTAGGCAACCGTGGCCCTTTTATGACTGGTGGACTTCAACTCCCAGAATTCCTCAGCCAGCATGGCTCAGCTTGGAAACCTCTCCCTTTTCCCTCAGCGTGACTGGCTCAGGAATTCTGGGAATTGAAGTCCACCAGTCATGAAAGGGCCAAAGTTTCCCTCATGCTGGCTGAGGAATTCTGGGAGTTGAAGTCCACGAGTCATAAAGTGGCCTAGGCCTAGGCCAGGGGTAGGCAACCTTGGCTCTTTCATGACTGGTGGACTTCAACTCCCAGAATTCCTGAGCCAGCATGGCTCAGCTTAGAAGCCTCTCCCTTTCTCCTCAGCGTGGCTGGCTGAGGAATTCTGGGAATTGAAGTCCACGAGTCATAAAAGGGCCAAGTTTGAAGATCCCTGCTCCAAAGGTACAAACCAGTAGTTCCACCGGATGTAGAGTTGGTCTATAGCAGGGCTAGGTAACCTTGGCTCTTTGTATGACTCGTGGACTTCAACTCCCAGAATTCCTGAGCCACCACGGCTTAGCTTGGAAACCTCTCCCTTTCCCCTCAGCAAGGCTGGCTCAAGAATTCTGGGAGTTGAAGTCCACAAGTCATAGAAGAGCCAAGGTTGCCTACCCCTGGATTAGAAGAATGCAAAACGACACCAAGGACAGACGGGGAAATACCTGGAGGGCAGACACCTTTGGTCCCAAGGCAAGAGCCCTCATCCTGAATGTCTTTTTTTTAAAAAAATCTCTTAATACAGGTAGTCCTCAACTTATGACCACAGAGCCCAAAATTTCTGCTGTTAAGCGAGACATTTCTTCAGTGAGTTTTGCCCCATTTTATGACCTTCTTTGCCACACTTGTTAAGTGAATCATTGCAGTTGTTAAGTGAGTCACACGGTCGTTAAGCAAATCTGGCTTCCCCCATCGACTTTGCTCCTCTGAAGGTCGCAAAAGGGGGAATCACACAACGCCCGGGACACTGTGAGCGTCATAAATACGAGTCAGTTGCAAAGCTTCTGAATTTGGAGCACGGGGATGCTCTAAAGGTCATAACTGTGAAAAAGGGGGTCACTTTTTTTTCCCGATCGTTAACTTTGAACGGCCACTGAATGAACTGCTGTAAGTAGAGGACTACTCGTACGTAAGCACATGTCCTGCAGATTTTTTTTTAATAGGAAGAACTTTGATAGATGTTTCTAACTTCCTCCAGCCAAGCAGACAGTTTAAAGCTGTCTCTCAACCTTGGCGGCTTGAAGATGGACTTCAACTCCCAGAATTCCCCGGCCAGCAAAGCTGGCCTGGGAATTCTGGGAGTTGATGTCCACCCACCTTCAAGCCCCCACGGTTGAGAAACACTGGTCTAAAGAACTAGCATAGATTCTACCACTTCAAAATTTTGCACTATCTTTCTTAACGTGCTTAGATAAACGTTAAAAACATCAAGGTAAAAAGAGTCCCTGCAGACTTTACTCCGCTACTCGCTGCCGACTCTAGGGGGCGGTGCGCATCTCCGTTTCAGGACCGTTGAGCTAGCGCCGCCCAAAGGCGTTTCCACGGTCACGTGACCAGCATGACGTCACGGAGCGCTGTTTGCCTCCCTACTGAAGTGGTACGCATTGATCTACTCGCATTTGCCTGCTTTCGAACTGCTAGGTTAGCTGGAGCTGAGGCGAGGACAGGAGCTCACCCCGTCCGGTGGTGCTCGGGACTCAAACACGGCCTGCCGGCTTTCCAGCCGACAAGCCCAGCGTCTTAAACACTGAGCCGCCACGCCGTCCCCCTTAGGTAAGGAGCCGGGTCAAAATGGGAGAAAGGAAACACTGATGCAATGGGCCTTTTACCCCTGCCTGTTTTCGTTGGCCGTCGGCCAAACTGCAACACTCTTCCACCACTGTCCCTCAAACAACCCTGGAAGTCTTGCCCCACATCAAATCACAAAGGGTTGGCTTTGGGTCCTGGTCGTAAGAAGTTTGGGATCTGGTCCTCCAGCGAGTTTGGGATCTGCTCAATCCTTCCTCCGTTTTGCAAAGCAGCCCTCCGTCAACACGACCGGGGGGGGGGGGGGGGGGGAGAAACACAGAACATCCAGAATTGACAGCCGTCATTCTCCAGAGAGAACTGGCACCTGGATTCCTGGTGCCAAAGGTTCAGCTTACCTGGAAAACTTTGTTCTGCACCTTAATTTTTCGATATTTCTCCTCCTCCGGGTGGAGGTGGATATTATCAAGATACCTGGGAAGAAAAAGTAATAAAGTTGTGTGTACGCTGACATCGGCGCATACCTTGCTTTGAGCAGGGGGGGGGGTTGGATTAGAACAGGGGTCCCCAACCTGTGGGCCGCGGCCCGGTAGTGGGCCGTGGCTTCCTGCCACTGGGCCGTGGGACAGGCTGGCCAGTGTGCGCACGTGTGCACACACACCCTTGTGCTAGTGCTGCAGCGCACAAAAACAGGACGCCGTGCCACAGAGTGCAAAAAATGGGCCGCTGCGGCAACTTGGGGCGCGAAAACGGGATCCCGCCGTGCCTCAGGATGCAAAAACAGGATGCTGCCATGCTTCAGTGTGCAAAAACAGGTGCCAGAACGCTGCAGGGCGTGGAAACGGGGAAGCTGTGCTGTGCAAGGGCAGGGCAGGGCTGGTATCATGTAAGCTCTAGCCCCGCCCCATTTGCATCACGTGTGTGCTCGCAGCCCTGTGTGTGTGTGTGTGTGTGTGTGTGTGTGTGTGTGTGTGTGTGTGTGTGTAAAATGCTTCCCCCTCCCTTTACCTCCAGTCCACCAAGGTCCCTTCCTTGGTTTTCCATTTCTAACCAGGATTGATTACATGATATATTATGGAATCCTCGGTCAGTCCGTTTGACGTTTATCAGAAAAGCAGAGCAGACTTGGGGTATCTTATAGAGCAGGGATCCCCAACCCCCCGGGCTGTGGACCTGCCACGGGCTGCAGCATGCCAGAAACCAGGCCACGCAAACAAGTGAAGCTGCATCTGTGTTTCCTGCAACCTTCCCTCATCGCAAAAAAACCTTCTGCACAAGAGAGCATTTTTCCCCACTGCGGTCTTGACGCCCCATATAAATGGGCTGTCCTCTCACCCCATTCCGCAAACCCTGGAATCAAAGCACAATTAAGAGCCAGAACGCCGAAGGAAGGAAGGAAGGAAGGAAGGAAGGAAGGAAGGAAGGAAGGAAGGAAGGAAGGAAGGAAGGAAGGAAGGAAGGAAGGAAGGAAGGAAGGAAAGAAAAGTGATAGGAGGTTGGGAGGGAAAAAGGGAGGGAGGAGGAGGGGAGAGAGGAAGGAAGGAAGGAAGGAAGGAAGGAAGGAAGGAAGGAAGGAAGGAAGGAAGGGTGACAGGGAGGTTGGGAGGGAAAAAGGAAGGAAGGGAGGAGGAAGAGGGGAGAGAAGAAAGAATGAAGGCAGGAAGTCAAAAAGGAAGGAAGGAAGGAAGGAAGGAAGGAAGGAAGGAAGGAAGGAAGGAAGGAAGGAAGGAAGGAAGGAAGGAAGGAAGGAAAAGTGATAGGAGGTTGGGAGGGAAAAAGGGAGGGAGGAGGAGGGGAGAGGAAGGAAGGAAGGAAGGAAGGAAGGAAGGAAGGGTGACAGGGAGGTTGGGAGGGAAAAAGGAAGGAAGGGAGGAGGAAGAGGGGAGAGAAGAAAGAATGAAGGCAGGAAGTCAAAAAGGAAGGAAGGAAGGAAGGAAGGAAGGAAGGAAGGAAGGAAGGAAGGAAGGAAGGGATTTCTGAAGGGAACAGACCCATAGCACCTACTTTGCGATCGTCTCCACGCCGAGTTTGACCTTCTCCCGGTCCCTGTTGAACGTGTGGATCTGCATGATGGAGGCGGCTACGGGATCTCTGGCAGCGTGCTGGAGGAAGAGGAAGAGGAAGAGCCGGTGACACAAGCAACTGGCAGAGATTCCCCCACAATCCTCAGAAGAACAAGCTTTACCTCCAGGATGGCGTTTTTGATCTGCGTCTCTCTTCTGTCTTTTCGGACGGTGACGCCGGTCAACGGGCAAGTGAAGTAGACGCCCGAGACAGACAAGGTGGAAGGGTCTTCTTCTTCAACATCAGGTAAGGAATTCTAAGAAAAAAAGGAATTAACATTATAACAGTGAGGACAATTAACCAGTGGAACAGCTTGCCTCCAGAGGTTATGGGTACTCCATCACTGGAGGTTTTTAAGAAGAGACTGGACAACCATTTGTCTGAAATGGGATAGGATCTCCTACTTCAGCAGGGGGGTTGGACTAGAAGACCTCCACGGTCCCTTCCAACTTGGTTATTCTGTTATTCTGCCTGTATGCAGCTTGCAAAACGGTCGTCAGGGCCTTCCAGCCTTAATAATATCTGCTGTCGTGGTTCTGACAGATGGAAACTCTTCCAAGAACTTCGAGGCCTTGTTTACCTTAAAGAATCTTTATTCGAGTAGCATGGCATCGGCACGTACAGGGTTGAAGCCGAAATCTGAATTCTCCTCCCCTGAGCACATCGTATCAAAGCACAATTCCCTCCTCTAATTCACAGCCATAAATCACGTTCTCCAATCAGTTTGAAATGCAGACCTTCCCTCCAGTTCTCCGACAATGCCATTTCTTATTGTCTCTTATTTCAAACAAACAACCTTGAAAAAACACCCTGCTACGAGGCTGTTAGGTCTAACTAATTCCCATACACATTCTTCCTCCTTCACCCAGCATCGTCTAATTCTAACTCTAAAAGTAACACACAAGTTAAGGGGGAAATGGCTGCATCTTCGTATACTGTCAAAGCAAGAGCATCCGAAGTTAGCAGCGCTGACACCTGCTTCTGATTCTCGGCAGTTGTGCCCACTGCGAGTTGAGGCAGGGTTTAAGGGCTGCAAGCTGGCCAGCCTACCATTACCTGGAGCAACGGCAACAGCTCTCCGCTTCTAGAGCAGAGAAGGCCTAGTCTTTCCTTGCGACCTGGAGGTCACTTCTTCCCGCGTGCAAAAGAGACGCGTCAACGCTGCTAACTTCAGATGTTTTTGCATTGACAACAGATGGGATATGCAGCCATTCTTTTTTTTTTTTTGCTTTTAAGAGTTAGATGATGCTGGGAGGGGAGGGGGGAACGTGCACAAGAATCTAGCTCAGACATGTCAAACACAAGGCCCGGGGCCCGGATACGGCCCGCGAAGTGGTTTCATGCGGCCCGCGAAGCCATCCTGGAAACAGTGAGGGAACAACCCCCACTGCCTTGGCCCTGGCCCAGAGACCCTCCTCCTGCCAGAGATCCTCCGATCTGTCCCACTCCTGCCCAGGCCCCCATAGGCACCCTTGATGCGAACGATGTAGAGCTGGCCACGCCCACCCAGTAGGCCACGCCCACCCTGGCCATACCCACGTGGCCCCTTGAGGGCAACCGCAATGCTGATGCGGCCCTCAATGAAATTGAGTTTGACTCCCCTGGTCTAGCTAGACGTAACAATATTGAACCTAGTGTGAGAACCAAGGTTATTGAAATAAGAGATGATAAGAATTGGCAGGCTAGAGAACTGGAGGGGAAGCCTGCAATTCAAGCTAATTGGGGAATGTGATTTATGACAGTTACCTGGAGGAGGGAATTGTGCTTTGATACTATGTGTTCAGGGGAGGGAACTCAGTTTTTGTGCCAATGCTATGCTACTCAGATAAAGATTCTTTAAGGTAAACAATGCCTCAAAGTTCTTTGAAGAGCTCCATCTGTCGGAACCATGACAAGATGTTTCTTCCCACCGTAGCCCCCTAAAAAACATGAAGACCTCCTACTCAACTAAGTAGGCCGTTCTATGGCAGTGTTGTGATTCCGTGCCAGCCAGTGGACCTGGCAGCTGAGTCCGGGGAATCAGAGGAGGAGGAGGGGGGGGGGGCTGGAGAGCTATCGGGAGTCGGAGGAAGGTTCTCACGAGCTCCAGGACTTACAATCTGAGGAAGAGCCTGGCCCCTCCACTCGTGCTCAGGCTGAGACCCAGCTGTGCTGGGAAGCCGAGTCAGACTCTGAGGACTCACAGCTGGAAGACGTCATAAGACGCTCGCAAACGCCGACAGGCAACAAGAGCAGGACAGAGGGAGGCAATGGGGCGGCTCCAAGGGAAGAGGAGAAGGCATTGAGAAGCCACTTCTTGGGGCTGCATAATCAAAAGTGAAGTTGTGGGCGGTGCTTGGTGGCTGAAGGCAACCATTTGCAAAGGACTCACGTTTCATAGGGATCATGTTCCGATTGCCTTGCCTGTGAACAATTCTCCGTATGAATCGTGTTTTGTTTGCCTTTGCTTTGGGGACATTTTGCAGGTCTGTAAATACTACTAAAAGGGGTTTTGTTTTTCCTGCATTTTCAGCCTGCTTGTTGGAAGAGGGGTTTCTCCTTGGGAGTTAACAAGGACTCACGAAGGCTGGGACAGAGCAGGGGCTCATTAAAACCAGGCATCTCTCAACCGTCATTTCAAATGCAGCCACTTCTCTCTCGTCTCCGTTACCTTCTGATCCACGGGGATCCCCTTATCGCTCGCCGCCGCTTCAGCCATAAGCTCCTTTTTCACTGCAGCACAAAAAAAGGGAAACGAGCCGATGAGGAACAGATTCAGAATGGAGGACGCAAAGGACGGGGAGTCCCCGAGTTATGACCACAATGGGGCCAACTGTCAGGGGATTCGTGCCGGAATTTACAATATTTTTTTTAATGCATTTGTTAAGCGAATCACAGCAGGGAATCCGGTGGCCGTTAAGGAAATCCGGCTTCCCCTGTCGACTTTGCCGGTCAGAAGGCCATCACAGGGCTACACAACGCCGCAACCGCTGTAAATAGACGCGCCCAAATTCTGATCCCGTGATCGTGGGGATGGCACGATGAGGGTCGCAAGGGCGAGGACTGATTGCGGAATCCCCTTTTGAAGTGCCCCTGTAACTCTAAGCGGCCACTAAGCAAATTCCTCTATGTCGAGGACTGCCTATACTGGTAGTCCCCAAATTACGACTGCAACCAAGCCCCAAATTTGTTGCTAAGCAAAAACATTTGCGAAGTGCGTCTTGCACCATTTTACGAGTTTTTAACTTAAGATCGCTGCGGCAATTAACTTAGTGACACGGTTCTTAAGTGAATCTGGCTTCCCCCCCCCTTGAGTTTGCTTGTCAGAAGGTGACACACACACACACACACACACACGGGATGGTGTGACCGTCAGAAATATGAGTCGTTTGCCAAGCATTTGAATTTTGATCACCTCACCGTGGGGGATGCTGCGACGGCCGTTAAGTGTGAAAAGCAGGTCGTAATCGCTTTTTTTCCAATTCTAACTTTGAATGGTCACTAAATGAATTGGCTTAAGTCGAGGACTACCCATATTCAGGATTTCTATGTTGCTCAAATTAAATCCAAGCCAGGGGTGCCTATTTTAGTTTGATGCTGGTATCCTGCAACACAGCAAATGCAACAATCCCTCGTGCCAGACTCCTATCTTCCCAGGCTGGAAAGCCTAGTGATTGGATTCTTATGTTCTTCAATAGTCCCACTGAGGCCCCAAAGATGCTTTTTCCTAGAGGCAACTGGACTTTTCTTGTTTTTGTTTGAAGACGTTTCGCTTCTCATCCCAGAAGCTTCTTCAGCTCTGACTGGATGGTGGGGAAGGGAAGGAGTTATACTCCTTGCAGACAGCTGGTCGTTTGCATCCTTTTGGAGAGTCTGTTGAGGCCACTTGGAGGTTTATCTGTGTCCTCAGGGTCCCCTGAGTGGTGCAAATGGGCGTGGAGCCTTCTTGGAGCTGCTGAGGATACTGTCTATCTCCAGTCTACAACACCGTCCTTTCAGCAACTCCAAGAAGGCTCCACACCCATTTGCACCACTCAGGAATCCCTGAGGACACAGATAAAGCTCCAAGTGGCCTCAACGGCTGTCTAAAACAATGCAAATGACCAGCTGCCTGCAAGGAGTATAAATTCTTCCCCACCATCCAGTCAGAGCTGAAGAAGCTTCTGGGATGAGAAGCGAAATTTCTTCAAAGAAAAACAAGAAAGTCCAGTTACCTCCTGAAAAAAAGCTCCTTTGGCACAACTAAGGACCTGGAAGACTGAGAATCTCCACGGACACTGCCAGCTTCAAAAATCCGCCAACATAAAATAATTAGCATAAAGCCCAGGGGCTGCCCCAAAGAAGAGGCAGTCAAGCTATTCTCCAAAGCTCCCGAAGGCAGGACAAGAAGCAACGGATGGAAACTAGTCAAGGAGAGAAGCAACCTGGAACTAAGGAGAAACTTTCCAACTGTTAGAACAATTAGTCAGTGGAACTCCTTGCCTCCAGAAGTTGTGAATGCACCAACACTGGAAGTCTTTAAGAAGAGACTGGACAGCCATTTGTCTGAAATGGTGTAGGGTTTCCTGCCTGAGCAGCGGATTGGACTAGATGACCTCCAAGGTCCCTTCCAACTTTGTTGTTGTTATTATCATTATTATTGTTGTTGCTTGTTGTTGTTTTGTTGTTGTTGTTGTTGTTGTTGTTATATTATTATTATTATTATTATTATTATTATTATTATTATTATTATTATTATTATTATTATTATTATTATTATTATTAATTTTATTTGTATACCGCCCTTCTCCCGAAGGACTCAGGGCGGTGAACAGGGCAATACATGTTAAAAGACAAAATACAAAAATTAAAAGAGAAAGTGCCCACAACTATAACAATAGATTAAAACACATTAAACAGTAATAAAACCCAACCCCATCCCATCAGGCCAGGCCGGCTTGTTCGAAGAGATAAATCTTTAGATCGCGCCGGAAGGAGCGGAGGTCGGGCGCCATCCGGAGCTCGACCGGAAGATGGTTCCATAAATCCGGTGCGCCCACAGAGAACGCCCTCCCCCTGGGGGCCACCAGTCGGCATTCTTTGACCGGTGGCACCCTGAGGAGGCCCTCTCTGTGGGAGCGTACTGGGCGGAGGGAAGTTGACGCCGGCCGCAGGTGCTCCCCAAGGTATTCCGGACCCATGCCATGTAGGGCTTTGTAGGTCATTACTAACACCTTGAACCTCACCCGGAAGACAACTGGGAGCCAATGCAGCTAAGGACATAGGGACATTCAGAAGTCACCACCGCCTATCCTTTTTGCCCTTGTTGTTATGCCTTATGGTTTCATTTCATCCCAGAACCACCCTTGACCGCAATCAATCTCCATCCAGGTAGTCCTCCATTTACGGCCAGAAATTACTATTTCTAAGAGGGACGGTTGTTAAGCACGTTTTGCCTTCTTTTACAACTTTTCTTGCCACAGTGATCCCCCCCCACCAAAGTTGTTAAGTTAGTAACAGGGTTGTGACGTGAATCTGGCTTCCCCATTGATTTTGCTCGACGGAAGGTCGCAAAAGGGGATCACGTGAGACAGCAACCGTCATAAAAACGGGCTAGTGGCCAAAGCCTCCGAATTCTGAGCACGTGACCCTGGGGGACGCTGCGAGGGTCATAAGTGTGAAAAACGGACCCAAGTCACTTTTCTCCAGTGCCGTTAACTTTGAACGGACGCTAAACGAAACGTATGTGCGTTTCCTGCAACCCTCCATCGCTACAGAGAAAATGGCTTATAAAACCATTTGTACTTCCTTGTGTTGTGTATGTGTATTTCCTGCACCCCTCTATCGCTACAGAGAAAATGGCTTAAAAAAAATGATTTATTCCGTCAACCCGGGATGAAGGCAGACCAAGCTTTTTGCTCACTGCTTCAGAAACAGGTTCTGGAAAGATTTCAAGGTGCTGCCATCCTGCAGCGGCTGAAATCCTTCTCCAGCTCCTCCGAACATTTTACCCTGATTCCGGATGGCGTCTTGGGACGAGAGAGGGCGAGGTTTGGGCTTCTGTTCCAGCCGAGCCAAGGCGGCGGCCGCAGCCATCTGAGCCTCGTTGGTGGGGCCTTGCCGACATTTGGGAGGATCCGGTTTGGGTTTTTCCTTGGTGGATTTTTCCCTGTTGGAGAACAAAGGGAGCGTAAAGGGAGTCAGGAAGATTTGAGGAGCACCCACCAAATGCTGGGAAGCTCTAACTCGGGGGTCTTCAAACTTGGCCCTTTGATGACTTGTGGACTTCAACTCCCAGAATTCCTCAGCCAGGAAGTTGAAGTCCACCAGTCATAAAAGGGCCAGGTTTGAAGACCCCTGCTCTAACTCTATGTATTAGTCTATTATTCTATTCCAGGGCTCTTAAGACTTGGCCCTTTTATGACTGGTGGACTTCAACTCCCAGAATTCCTCAGCCAGCATGCCTGGCTGAGGAATTCTGGGAGTTGAAGTCCACCAGTCATAAAAGGGCCAAGTTCAAAGACCCCTGTTCTATTCTACAGAAAGAGACAAACCTATTCATATAGAGGGGGTAGTCCCAGGCAATTCACAGGACACTTTCCAGGAGCAAATACAAATAAATGAACCGAAGTGGGGGAGTCACATTGGGGCCTGTGGCTCATTCTGACATACCCAGGCTGAGCAAACAAGCCAATGCAATGTGGGCCCTCTCCAAGCAGCTGTGTTCCCCCCCCCCACTCCCATGTCACACCTCTCCCTACAGCATCATAAAGGGTCTACTTTTAAATTGTGCAGTCCAGTTTTTAAATTGCCAGCAGCCCAGCATGCCAGCTGGATTAAAGCCCAACAAAGCTCTGAAATTAAGACTTCTCCTTCATGAGAGACCATCACCGACATAGTTTGGACTCCTGTATCCCAAAGAGGAAGAGCAGATCTATCTCTCTTTTTTAAAACAAGTGTATTAAAGGTTAGGGAGATCAAGATACAAAGTTTAATACAAAATAAGGAAAACGTAAAATAAGTGCAAGGAGAACATAATCCTTCTTTTCCCCCACACGATAAAAATCCTGTAAAGTGAGTTGGGCTGAGAGCAAAACTGACTCAGCGTCCTTCACATGGCTTTCATGCCTAAGGCAGGACTAGAACTCACCGTCTCCTGGTGATTGGCCCAAAGTCACCCGACAGGCTTTCATGTCTTAAGGCGGGACTAGAACTCACTGTCTCCTGGTGATTGGCCCAAAGTCACCCGACAGGCTTTCATGCCTAAGGCAGGACTAGAACTCACTGTCTCCTAGTGATTGGCCCAGTCACCCAAGCCAGATTTTATGTCTAAGGCAGGACTAAAACTCAGACTTCTGGTGTTTTACCCAAAGTCACCCAGCTGACTTTTCATGCCTAAGGCAGGACTAGAAACTCACTGTCTCCTAGTCACTGTCCCAAAGTTTTCTGTGTATATATATATATATATATTTGTTTTTGAATACTGCATCCAGTTTTGGTTATAAAACACATTACAAAAAAGATGTTGAGACTTTGGAAAAAGTGCAGAGAAGAGCAGCTAAGATGATTGAAGGCCTGGAGACAAAAACATATGAAGAACGGTTGCAGGACTTGAGTATGTCTAGTCTAGAGAAAAGAAGGACAATGGGGGACACAATGGCAGTCTTCCAGTATTTGAGGGGCTGCCACAAAGAACAGGGGTGTCAACTTATTCTCCAAAGTGCCCGAAGGCAGGACAAGAAGCAATGGATGGAAACTCATCAAGGAGAGAAGCAACCTGGAATGAAGGAGGAATTTCCTAACAGGGAAAACAATTCACCAGCTTGGTTTGCCAAAAGAAGTTGCGGGTGCTGCATCACTGGAGAAGAGATTGAATAGCCGCTTGTCTGAAATGAAAGGGCCACCTGCCTGGGCGAGGGTTGGACTAGATGACTTCCAAGGTCCCTTCCAGATCTATTCTGCCTTAAGTCCGCCAAACCATTTTCCTTCCTAAGGTGGAAACAGGCACCTGCTGCCCACGATGAGTTCAAAAGTGAAAGCAGAGAAGCCCATTCAGAATTGCAAGATTTGTTACTGTAACCCCGTAATAAAAACGACATGTAGTCCTCCACACTCATTTGCCCCACTCAGGTGACCCTGAGGACACAAGATAAACCTCCAAGTGGTCTCAAGGACTCTCTAAAAGGATGCAAACGACCAGCTGTCTGCAAGGAGTATAAATCCTTCCATTCCCCCACCATCCAGTCAGAGCTGAAGAAGCTTCCTGGATGAGAAGCAAAACGACTTCAAAGGAAAAACAAGAAAGTCCAGTTGCTGCCTGAAAAAAAAGCACCTTTGGGACAAGGTGAGGAGTTCGAATCTGGTTTGCAAGCATTTTTGGGTGGGTGTTCTGTTGAAACTTTGAACAGTCACTAAGCGATCGGTCGTAAGTTGAGGACTACCTGTACCAGCCTCACAAAGCATCTACTCTGGGATCTCTTAGGGAGGAGCTGTCTTCACTCTCTTTCTCATACACAAAGTATCTGAACTGAATTGCCTCTTTCTCCTCTGTCTGCAAGGAGTATAAATCCTTCCCTTCCCCACCATCCAGTCAGAGCTGAAGAAGCTTCCTGGATGAGAAGCGAAACGTCTTCAAGGAAAAACAAGAAAGTCCAGTGGCCTGAAAAAGCACCTTTGGGACTCTTCTTGAACTATTCTCCTTTCCCAAATTCTCTGTTTTCCCCTCCCTTCCCTGATGGCAGCATGCCACCAAGGCGGCAAGCTAAAGATGGTGGTTCTGACACATATTCGTCTTTTATATATTTATACACACACATATACATACACACACGCATGCCTATATTGACCTATGTTATCTATTAGCATTGGGGAGGGATGGAGATTGTATTTTAATATTTCAAACTTTTACTTCTAAGGTCCCTAGAGATTCTCCATCATCCAGGTCATGGTTGGACCAAAAGGCAATTGGACTTTTTTGGGATTTTTTATTTATTGATTTTAAAACATTTCGCTTCACATCCAAGAGGCTTCCTGGGTTGAGTTTAACTTCTAATATTAGCCAGATTAAAGTGTGAGTCATGGGGGAAAAAAGAATTAGGTCAGGAGCAGATCAGTGGCAGCTTCCCTTCCTCGGATCCGTTTCAAAAAAAGGGGCCGCACAGCCATATGTCCAATCTGGGTTGCTTCACTGGGTGGTGGAGGGGTGGACTGGATGACCTCAAGGGGGTCCTCCCACCCTGCCCTATAAATCCCTCCCCTCCCTTAATCCTTTCTACTCAGTTTCCCCTCCACACCTGTGGTTGGAGGGACCCCAACTTCCAGGGCTGGGTCTCTATAGAACAAGGGGTCTTCAAACATGGCCCTTTTCTGACTTGTGGACTTCAACTCCCAGCATTCCTCAGCCAGAGTGCCTGGCTGAGGAATTCTGGGAGTTGAAGTCCACAAGTCAGAAAAGGGCCAAGTTTGAAGACCCGTGTTTTTACAGAACCCAACCCCCCTCCGAGGGCGCCAGGTTGGGGAACCGACCGGGACCTTCCCTCTCTTTAGAATGGGCGGGGCCGTTACCTAGGCGACTCGCTGAGTTTCTGGCCCGAGCCGGCCGTCTTGAACTTCAAATCCGCTTTGATTTCCTGGAAGAACTTCTTCATGGCCGCCTCCCGCCCGCGGCCTCCGAAGCCCAGCCGAAACGAGCACAGCCGACCGGGCAAAAAGGCAAAAGGCAGGCGGGCGGAGAAGCAAAAAGCAGCTGCGAAAACAGGAAGCGGAAGCCCGAGAACAAAAACAAACAATCCAGCTTCCGGTCACGTGCCGACGCCGCCTCTGACGCCATCTTGACTCGGAGCGGCCACAAGGGGGATGGAAGGGAAACCCTCGCGGCGCGTGCGGCACGCTCTGTAAGGCGGAAGTCACCTCTGCCCTGAGTCGTCGACGGAGGGGCGGGGCCGGGGGGGGTTGTTGTCGACGGACAGGATGCTGCGCTGATTGGATGGCCAAGAGGCGAATGCGCGGCCGATCGCAAGTCTAGGGTGGCGCTCTAGGCAAGCGGAGGTCCTTCTCTATGGGTTCCCTCAAAAGCTCCTTAAAGAAGAGCAAATAAAACGCCGGGGCTGTTTTGTTTTTTGTTTTTTCACTCGTTTCCTTTCTCGTTCTACTTTTATTTGGTAAAATGTCACTAATGAGTGAGGCTAAAACTTAAGGGATAATATTAAATAATGTTTGGTATTAGGACCGCCCCAGATCTGCGTTCGTTTCGCCGTGACCTGAAAACCTGGTTTTCGATCTATCAGGCCGGGACTTGAAGGGGTTTTAGCTTTTTAAATGTTGTTTTTAATTGGGCTTAATTAATTTCATGTATTTTAATTCTATATTATTTTTATATTATATTTTATGCTGCCCTGTAAACCGCCCTGAGTCCTTCAGGAATAGGGCGGTATAGAAATTTAATTTAATTAAATAAATAAATAAATAAATAAATTATGAATTTATGAATGCTTTGCTTCCTAGTTCCCTTCAAATACAACATTTGGAGCAGGGGAGTTGTGGCTGTATATCTATCTCTATAATCCTAGTTAAAGGAAAAAAATAAAGTTATTCTTTTATAAATGGTACCAAATGTAACACCAATGAATTGTATCAAATGTAACACTAAGATGTGGGGCTATCTGCAGTATTTCCTGCTTAGACAGAGAATTCACACATGGTAATCAACAAAGTTCTTTTGAAATGTTAAAAAGGATAGGAACACCTCAAGGTGGTGAGTAAAACAAGATAATGTAGTAAGGGATGTAAGGAAGTTGTTACAATAAGTCTTTTGGATGTAAAAGTTCAAAGAAGATCTTTTAGAAATGTAAATGACTTCAAAGACTAACTTAAGTTTCTTGGGGGGGGGGCATGTATTGAGAAAAGAAAGTATAAATGCCTGGTTTGAAACTTGCTCAGGGCGCTCTTAGAACCCAATCCAACTTAGGAAGGGTCTAAGAGGCCACGTTTGCAAACGTTTTCTTTCTTTATTATTTTCTTTATTATTTTCAATTTCTTTTCAATAAATCTTTGTTTTTGTTAACCAGACTTGTCTTTGAGTTGTGAGTATCAAATTTTGGGTTTTTAAATCTCACATAGTGGACAATCACTTCAATATGAGCCAGCCGTGTGCTGCAGCTGCCAAAAAAGCCAACACAGTGCTAGGCTGCATTAACAGAGGAATAGAATCAAAATCACGTGAAGTACTAATACCACTTTACAAGGCCTTGGTAAGGCCACACCTGGAATACTACATCCAGTTTTGGTCACCACGGTGTAAAAAAGATGTCGAGACTCTAGAAAGAGTACAGAGAAGAGCAACAAAGATGATTAGGGGGCTGGAGGCTAAACCATATAGGGAACGGTTGCTGGAATTGGGTATGTGTAGTTTAACAAAGAGAAGGAAGGGGTGACATGATAGCAGCGTTCCAGTATCTCAGGGGCAGCCCCAAAGAAGAGGGAGTCAAGCTATTCTCCAAAGCACCGCAAGGCAGGACAAGAAGCAACGGATGGAAACTAGTCAAGGAGAGAAGCAACCTGGAACTAAGGAGAAGCTTCCTGACAGAACAATTAACCAGTGGAACAACCTGCCTCCAGAAGTGGTGAATGTTCCAACACTGGAAGTTTTTAAGAAGAGTCTGAAATGGTGTAGGGTTTCCTGCCTGAGCAGAGGGTTGGACTACATGGCCTCCAAGGTCCCTTCCAACTTCTTCTTCTTCTTCTTCTTCTTCTTCTTCTTCTTCTTCTTCTTCTTCTTCTTCTTCTTCTTATTATTATTATTATTATTATTATTATTATTATTATTATCATCATCATCTATACATCTCTATATATGTGTATGTTTATATGTATTTTATATCTAGATAGAGATGGATAGAGATGAATAGATTAGATAGAGATGGATGGATGGATAGATAGATAGATATGATATGATATGATATGATATGATATGATATGATATGATATGATTGGGGTACAAAATAAATTTATTTTATATATTTCTTCCATGCTGCAATTCTAATTAGTTTATGTCTTTGCAGTAGTCATCACATTACAAAAAAGATGTTGAGACTTAAGTGCAGAAAAGAACAACTAGGATGATTAAAGGCCTGGAGATAAAAAAAACATGAGGAACAATTGCAGGAATTGGGTTTATCTAGTCCGCAGGAAAGAAGAACTGGGGTGACATGAGAGCAGTATTCCAGTACAGTATTTGAGGGGCTGCCCCAAAGAAAAGGGGGCTCAACCTGTTTTCCAAAGCAGCAAAAGAGAAGACAAGAAACAATGGGTGGAAACTAATCAGTGAGAGAAGCAACCTTGAACTAAGGAGAAATTTCTTAACAGTGAGAACAATTAGCCATGGAACGGATGGACACCAGAAGTTGTAGCTGTTCCATCCCTGGAGGTTTTTAAGAAGAGATTGTGCAGCCCCTTGTCTGAAATAGTATCCTGCTTGAGCAGGGGGTTGGACTAGAAGACCTCCAAGGTCCCTTCCAGTTCTATTCTGATTGATTGAGGACTACTTGTATTAAAATTTGTAAACCGCCTGTTGTTAAAACTCTGGGCTGCATAGAATAAAACACACTCCCAAAAACACAATTCAAGTTTCAGTATATATAGTAGAATAAAATAAACTATATATATAAAAAAACAATAGAACCGAACCGATCAGGATGGTTGTCAGAATCTAAAACAAGGCAAGCTGAAATGTACTACAAACATAATTTAAAAGCAGGAGAGAAATGAAAAGGTTGAAATGAAAATAGTAATATAGTGGGGACGTCATGGGGGAAGTAGATCTCCTAATACAGGGCTTTTCAACCAGTGGTACAGGTACCACCTGTGGTACATTGGAACCTAGCAGGTGGTACACGATCATCCTAGAAAAGTGGTAGCGTGGGAGGAGGATGAGCTGAACCGGTGGCAGCACCGCACAAGCCTGAGCGAGAGATGGCTGGAGCTGCAGGGCTGTCGGCTCAGTGGAAGCGCCAGGATCAGCGCCAGGATCCAGCTGGAGCTCCGCACTGATCCTGGCGCTTCCGCTGAGCCCAGAAGAAGCGCCGATCAGCTGGAATGTTGCAGCATCTCCAGGCTCTTGTGATTTACATTCAGATGCTTGGCAACTGATTCGTGTTTATGACGGTCACATGTCCCAGGGTCATGTGAAGTGACCAAAACCTGCTGCAACCACCCAGCAAAGGGGGGGGGGGGAGAATAAAAGCCAAACACCCCCCCACCCCACCCCCGCTGCCAATCCTCAACAGAAATGCTCACAACAATGAAAACCTCGGACAGGAGGAAGAGCGTCGCCGGGCGGGCAGGCAGGTGTTTTGCTCAGCTGTGGCTTGGGGGGGGCACTTTTTTCAGTGCCATTGTAACTTCAAATAGTCACTAAGCGGACTGTTGTAAGCCGAGGACTACCTGTACTTCATCACTTTTTTTCTGTTTTGGTTATCAAGTTTTTGACACCTTGCTGGGCAACTGGTGGTACTCGGATGTTGCCATATCCTAAAAGTGGTACAATGGGTGAAAAAGTTGAAAAGCCCTGTCCTAGTAAAGGGGTCCCAAACCCCCGGTCCGTGGACCAGAACTGGGCCATGGCGTGCCAGCAACTGGTCCGTGCAAACAAGGAAAGCCCCATCCGCGGGATGCAGGCACCACACAAAACCAGGCCCCCTCCAGTCCGCGGAAAAACCTCTCTCCACGGAACCGGTCCCTGGTGCCCAAAAGGTTGGGGACCTTTCTCCTAATATATCCTCATCAAACTCTCCTCACAATTGCCTCCATCAAGCATCAACAAGGCTACCAAACAACCTCTGCAGATGTATTTCAACACTTCCTTAACATATGGCTGAAAGATCAAAGTTACTACTCTAGTGTCAGCATTAATTTTCTTAACTACAAGTCTAAAGCAATTTGCAACTGCCTTCTTCTAGAATATTTTTTTTTCAAGTCTTCCAGATAAAATTTCTGAGTAGTCTCCCATCCACTGAATAGGCCCAGTATTTAGCATCGGGGAAGCTGGGGGGGGGGGTAGGGGGGGGAAAGAGCACTCATTCTGTTCAAAGGTGGGAAGCTCAAGATCCTCCCTATGATTAAAAATACAGGTAGTCCTCGACTTACAACAGTTCGTTTAATGACCAAAGTTACAACAGCACTGAAAAAACGTGACATATAGTTTTTCACACTTAGCAGCATCCTCGTGGTCCCGTGATCAAAATTGGGACGCTTGGCAACTGGTTCTTATTTATGACGGTCACAGTGCGGGGGCGGGGGGAGGGAGGTCCTGTGATCCCCTTTTGCAACCTTCTGACAAGCAAAGTCAATAGGGAAGCCAGATTAGGTTCTACACTTAGGCAGGAAAAATCAAATGCACAGGTATAGGATAGGTGGTATCTTGCTCAATAGTAGTAACTGTGAGAGGGATCTCGGAGTCTTAGTAGACAATCACTTCAATATGAGCCAGCCGTGTGCTGCAGCTGCCAAAAAAGCCAACACAGTGCTAGGCTGCATTAACAGAGGGATAGAATCAAGATCAAGTGAAGTACTAATACCACTTTACAATGCTTTGGTAAGGCCACACCTGGAATACTGCATCCAGTTTTGGTCACCACGATGTAAAAAAGATGTCGAGACTCTAGAAAGGGTACAGAGAAGAGCAACAAAGATGATTAGGGGGCTGGAGGCTAAAACATATAGGGAACGGTTGCTGGAATTGGATATGTGTAGTTTAATGAAGAGAAGGGTGAGGGGTGACATGATAGCAGTGTTCCAATATCTCAGGGGCTGCCACAAAGAAGAGGGAGTCAAGCTATTCTCCAAAGCACCTGAAGGCAGGACAAGAAGCATCGGATGGAAACTAGTCAAGGAGAGAAGCAACCTAGAACTAAGGAGAAACTTCCTGACATTTAGAACAGTTAACCAGTGGAACAACCTGCCTCCAGAGGTGGTGAATGCTCCAACACGAAGTCTTTAAGAAGAGACTGGACAGACATTTGCCTGAAATGGTATAAGGTTTCCTGCCTGAGCAGGGGGTTGGACTAGATGACCTCCAAGGTCCCTTCCAACTTTATTATTACTATTATTATTATTATTATTATTATTATTATTATTATTATTATTATTATTATTATTATTATTATTATTATTATTATTATCTTAACAACCTTGTTACTAACTTAACGACTGCAGTGATTCACAACTGTGGCAAGGAAGGTCGTCAAATGGGGGCAAAACTCACTTATCAAGTGTCTCGCTTAGCAGCGGAAACTTTGGGCTCAATTGTGGTCATAAGTTGAGGACTGCCTGTACATCCATTTTCTTTTTTATTTTCCCAATTGAGCTGCTGTTTTTCTTTAGCTTTAAAGAGGCACAAAGAGGAAGGAGGCTATGTGCCCAGATGCCAGTCTCCCAATGTGGCTTGTTCGGTGCCTGCCTCGCACGAGATCTGAGCTTGGCTGTTCCAATTCACGTGCCAGGGAGACGGGCTCAGACCGCAAACAGCAGTTTATTTAATTAGGTCGATCCCATCCGGAGGGAAGAGGGAAGGAAGCCAGGAAACCGGTTGGGGAATGCCAATTATTTCCCGGGCTTTGTTTTTCTTCTCCTTTGCCACCTCCTGGGTAAGCAAAGGAAAATGTCCTTTTTGTAGCCGGGAGCAGGTTTGCAGTGGGTGTGGAGGCCACCAGGAAAAGCCATTATCAATTCTGCACCCTTGGGGTCCGTGAGCAGCAAGGCAGCTCTTGCTACAGACATTGGCCCAGATCACTCATGGACCAGGATTACTGGGAGGCCCAGATCACTCATGGGCCAGGATTACTGGGAGGCTGGACTACATCTCCTGTAATCTCCTGCCCAATTCCACCTAAGCACTAGTGGAGGGGGGGTGTCCACTTTTCTTGAGGCTACCAGGTCTGGAAAGGCAAGGCCTACACACCCCACTTGGGGCAGAAAGGGTAGGCTTCTCTGACTGGCCTCCCTCACAGGGGCGTTGTGCCCCAGGGTCAGAGGGGGCCTGCTCTTCTGCCTGCATGGGGTGCACCCCTTCCTTACGACATGCCGTAAGGTTGGGGTCAACTTTTAACAGCCGCTCAGATAGTCCTCAACTTATGACCACAATCGAGCCCAGAATTTATGTTGCTAAGTGAGGCATTGAAGTGACTTTTGCCCCATTTTGTGACGTTCCTTGCCACAGTTCTTGAGTGAACCATTGCCGTTGTTAAGTGAATCTGGCTTTCCCCATCGACTTGGTCAGAAGGTTGCAAAATGGGACACCCCCCCCCCGTCATAAATATGGTTGAGCATTCAAATGTAAATCACGTGACCCTGGGGGATGCTGCAAGGGTCCTAGGTGTGGGGAAAAAAAGTCACTTATTTGCAGCCCTGTTGTAACTTCAAACAGACACTAAACCAGGGGTCTTCAAACTTGGCCCTTTTATGACTTGTGGACTTCAACTCCCAGAATTCCTCAGCCAGGCACGCTGGCTGAGGAATTCTGGGAGTTGAAGTCCACAAGTCATAAAAGGGCCACGTTTGAAGACCCCTGCACTAAACGAACTGTTGTATGTCAGGGACCGCTTGTGGATTTTACTGCCCCTGAAAACGCTGCTCGCAAAACCAGGGGCTTCCAAGCATGTACAGAGTTCCCCCCCAAGACGCTCCGCCCCCTCCCTCCGTCTCGCCTTCAGCCCCGCCCTTTGCCCACCCTGTCGCTCTCCCCCCGCCGACGCCGCCTCTGCCCAATCCCGTCCTCTTTCGCCCCAACTGCTCCCGCCCCCCCTTCTTCCCTCCGCGGGCTCCGATTGGACGACGCTCAGGGAGCGCGAGCCGCGCGTGCCGACACGCCGCCAGCCAATCAGTCGCTCCGGCCGGGCGGCGGCGGCGGCGCCGAAGCGACACCGGCAAGGGCCAATCAGGCGCCGCCAAGCTCGGTTCCCGCCCTCCTTCTCCTTCAGGCCGGCGGCCACGCCCCTGCCCGGGTTGCCTGGCGAAGCCTGAGGCCTGCCCGGGGCCTGCTCGCCCGTCGCCGCGATGCCGCACGGCTTCAAGGCCGGAGACCTGGTGTTCGCCAAGATGAAGGGCTACCCGCACTGGCCGGCCCGGGTGAGTGAGAAAGCCGCGAGGGAAAAGGCGGACGGGCGGACGAGCGAGCGAGCGGGCGGGCGGGCGGGGGTGGAATGGGAAGAAGAGCCGTCGCCTAGCAACCGCGCCCTCCCCCCCTCCCTCGTGGCGGGGGGGGCCCGTCTCCCCTCTCCTCCCTCGGAGCGAGCCCTCCACGTGACTCCTTCGCGGGGTGGGGGGGCGACCCCCTCTGCTCCATGGGGGGGGCTCTGATAAAAGTGGGAGGGGGGAGCTTTGGGGGCTCTGCGCCCCCCCCACCGGGAGGGGAGGGGACGGGTTAGGGTCTCTCGCGCCCCCCCCCCACTTCTTGCAAACCTGCAGGCTGTTCTTGCAAACCCGGTGAATAGCCTGCTGCACGTTTCGGGCGGGGGTGCGGCGTGGGAAGGCGTGGGAATGCGTAACTCCCGCGTGCATTCTCGGTGGCTCGTGTGTGTGTGTGTGTGTTTTTGTGTTTTTTGTTTTTCCCGTGCGGGATGCAAAGAATTCCGCCCACCCCGCCCCCGTGGACGTGCGTGCAGGTGCCGGATGCGGTTGCTGGGGGTGGGGGGCGCCTTTTGCGCTCGTGCCCTGTGGTGGTGTGCACGTTTGTGCAGTTTGTCGGGGGTTTGCACGGATACTTAAGTTATCTGGAGCCCTTTACGCCGGTGTAGTAGGAGGTCTGGGTGTTAACCGCCCGTTTGGTGTAGCGGTTAGGATGCTGGCCTAGAAGCCAGGAGAGGGTGAGTTCTAGTTCTGCCTTAGGCAGGAAAGCCAATTAGATGACTTTGGGCCATTCATCAGGAGATGGTGAGTTCTAGTTCTCATGAAAGCCAACTGGGTGACTTTGGACCAATCACCAGGAGACAGTGAGTTCTAGTTCTGTCTTAGACACGAAAGGAAACTGGGTGACATTGGGCCAATCCCCAGGAGATGGTGAGTTCTAGTTCCGGCTTAGGCACGAAAGCCAACTGGGTGACTTTGGTCCAATCACCAGGAGACGGTGAGTTCTAGTTCCGGCTTAGACACGAAAGGAAACTGGGTGACATTGGGCCAATCCCCAGGAGATGGTGAGTTCTAGTTCTGGCTTAGGCAGGAAAGCCAACTGGGTGACTTTGGGCCAGTCCCCGGGAGACGGTGAGTTCTAGTTCCAGCTGAGGCAGGAAAGCCAACTGGGTGACATTGGGCCAATCCCCAGGAGATGGTGAGTTCTAGTTCCGGCTTAGGCACGAAAGGAAATTGGGTGACATTGGGCCAATCACCAGGAGACGGTGAGTTCTAGTTCTGGCTTAGACATGAAAGGAAACTGGGTGACATTGGGCCAATCACCAGGAGATGGTGAGTTCTAGTTCCAGCTTAGGCACGAAAGGAAATTGGCTGTGCATATTTGTGCCGTTGATTAGGTGGTTTGCATATATACTATATAAAGAGTTGGGCCAAACACCAGGAGATGGTGAGTTCTAGTTCCAGCTTAGGCATGAAAGCCAACTAGCTGACTTTGGGCCATTCATCAGGAGATGGTTAGTTCTAGTTCCAGCTTAGGCATGAAAGCCAACTAGATGACTTTGGGCCATTCATCAGGAGATGGTGAGTTCTAGTTCTGCCTTAGGCAGGAAAGCCAACTGGGTGACTTTGGGCCAGTCCCCGGGAGACGGTGAGTTCTAGTTCCAGCTTAGGCACGAAAGAAAACTGGGTGACATTGGGCCAATCCCCAGGAGATGGTGAGTTCTAGTTCTGGCTTAGACACGAAAGGAAACTAGGTGACATTGGGCCAATCCCCAGGAGATGGTGAGTTCTAGTTCCGGCTTAGGCACGAAAGGAAATTGGGTGACATTGGGCCAATCACCAGGAGACGGTGAGTTCTAGTTCTGGCTTAGACATGAAAGGAAACTGGGTGACATTGGGCCAATCACCAGGAGATGGTGAGTTCTAGTTCCAGCTTAGGCACGAAAGGAAATTGGCTGTGCATATTTGTGCCGTTGATTAGGTGGTTTGCATATATACTATATAAAGAGTTGGGCCAAACACCAGGAGATGGTGAGTTCTAGTTCCAGCTTAGGCATGAAAGCCAACTAGATGACTTTGGGCCATTCATCAGGAGATGGTGAGTTCTAGTTCTGCCTTAGGCATGAAAGCCAACTGGGTGACTTTGGACCAATCGCCAGGAGACAGTGAGTTCTAGTTCCGGCTTAGGCATGAAAGGAAACTGGGTGACATTGGGCCAATCACCAGGAGATGGTGAGTTCTAGTTCTGCCTTAGACACGAAAGGAAACTGGCTGTGCATATTTGTGCAGTTTACAGGTGTTTTGCATATATACTATATAAACAGGTGGGTCAATCACCAGGAGATGGTGAGTTCTAGTTCCAGCTTAGGCATGAAAGCCAACTAGCTGACTTTGGGCCATTCATCAGGAGATGGTGAGTTCTAGTTCCAGCTTAGGCATGAAAGCCAACTAGATGACTTTGGGCCATTCATCAGGAGATGGTGAGTTCTAGTTCCAGCTTAGGCATGAAAGCCAACTAGCTGACTTTGGGCCATTCATCAGGAGATGGTGAGTTCTAGTTCTGCCTTAGGCATGAAAGCCAACTGGGTGACTTTGGACCAATCACCAGGAGACAGTGAGTTCTAGTTCCGGCTTAGGCATGAAAGGAAACTGGGTGACTTTGGACCAATCACCAGGAGATGGTGAGTTCTAGTTCTGCCTTAGGCAGGAAACGCAACTGGGTGACTTTCGGCCAGTCCCCGGGAGATGGTAAGTTCTAGTTCCAGCTGAGGCAGGAAAGCCAACTGGGTGACATTGGGCCAATCACCAGGAGATGCTGAGTTCTAGTTCCAGCTTAGGCACGAAAGGAAACTGGCTGTGCATATTTGTGCAGTTGATTATGTGGTTTGCATATATACTATATAAAGAGTTGGGCCAAACACCAGGAGAAGGTGAGTTCTAGTTCCAGTTTAGGCATGAAAGCCAACTAGATGACTTTGGGCCATTCATCAGGAGATGGTGAGTTCTAGTTCTGCCTTAGGCATGAAAGCCAACTGGGTGACTTTGGACCAGTCACCAGGAGACGGTGAGTTCTAGTTCTGCCTTAGACACGAAAGGAAACTGGCTGTGCATATTTGTGCAGTTTAAAGGTGTTTTGCATATATACTATAGAAAGAGTTGGGTCAATCACCAGGAGATGGTGAATTCTAGTTCTGCCTTAAGCATGAAAGCCGATTTGGCTGACACTGCGCCAATCACCTGGTGAGTTCTAGTTCTGCCTTAGGCACAAAAGTCCCCCGGGGCAGATTTCGGTCAGTCGCTGGGAGATGGTGAATTCTAGTGCTTCTTTAGGCATCCAAAGCAGCGGGTTGAGTTTGAGCCAGTCCCTCAGCCCAACCCACCTCACGGGGTCGTTATGGGGGGGAAAATAAAGAGGAAGGACTATTATGTACATTTGCCCTCTTGAGTTACTTATAAAGTCGTAATGGCAGGATAAATATCATATACGACAGGGGTGTCAAACTCAATTTCATTGAGGGCCGCATCAGCATTGCGGTTGCCCTTAGGGGGCCGGGTGGGTATGGCCAGGGTGGGTGTGGCCTACTGGGTGGGCATGGCTAGAGTGGGTGTGGCCTACTGGGTGGGCGTGGCCAACTCTACATCGTTGGCATCAAGGGTGCCTATGGGGGCCTGGGCAGGAGTGGGACAGAACTGGGGGTCTCTGGAGGTAGGAGGGTCTCTGGGCCAGGGCCAAGGCAGTGGGGGCCATTCCCTCACTGTTTCCAGGATGGCTTCGCGGGCTGCATAAAACCACTTCGCGGGCCGGATCCGGCCCCCGGGCCTTGTGTTTGACATGTCTGATATACGATGTACATTATGCTGTGTATTGGCACACACAAAATATATACAGCGTACGTATAAACAGCGTTGACCTTCACGGTGTCAGTCAACAGCTCCCACTTGACTGTGGAAGAGTCGCTTGCTTCTGTGTCCATGAGTAGCATAGTCCGTGATCTTGTTATCAAAGAATTGTTGACTTTCTCTTGCATTACCCCATGATTTAATAATAATAATAAAAGTTGGAAGGGACCTTGGAGGTCATCTAGTCCAACCCCCCCCCCCCCCCCCCGCTCAGGCAGAAAGCCCTACACCATTTCAGACAAATGGCTGTCCAGTCTCTTCTTAAAGACTTTCAGTGTTGGAGCATTCACAGCTTCTGGAGGCAAGGAGTTCCACTGTTTAATTGTTCTCACCGTCAGGAAGTTTCTCCTTAGTTCTAGGTTGCTTCTCTCCTTGGTTAGTTGTTTCCATCCGTTGCTTTAATCAAGAGGCGCTAGGCATGAGGGTTTGGGAGCACTTTAGGCCTCTTGTCAGTCTTCTGGAAGTTATATCTGAATATAGAATACCAGAATTGGAAGGGACCTTGGAGGTTGTGTAGTAGTCTAACCCCTGCTCAAGTAGGAGACACTCTACCATTCTGGATGAATGGCTGCCCAATCTCGTATCGGTTTAAAAGTGTGCCAAAGAACGACAACTGGCCATCTTAGCTTATTCTGTTCTTTTGCCTAAGAAAGCAGGAAGCTATAAAAGGATTTTTTTAATTATTTTTTTATCCACTGGGCTCCTCTGTCAGCCATCATTGGAACTGTTTCTTATCAAGATTTTCTGCTTGGGTTTTATTTACGATTGTCCCTGCCGTCACACTCCATGAGATTTTCACAGGTGTGAGTTTAAATGCACATACACACGGACTCACGTTGTGTCTGCCCCTCTTCTCTTCCCAAAGTCTTTGGCCAAACAATCGATACAGTAATAAAAGCATCGCTAGCAAATGGTGCAATGAATTAGCACACCTGTCCCTGAAATAACTATAGTCTGAGTTTTAATAATAATAATCATGTTTAATGAATAAAAAAGAGAACCGAAGCGTACAGCTGATTGATATCGCTGTACCAAGAGATGCCAGAGTCGAAGAAAAAGAACTGGAAAAAATTACGAAATACCGCGACCTGCCCATCGAAACTGCGCGATTATGGATGAAACGCGTAACAGGGATGCCCATTGTCATCGGGGCACTGGGAATTATGTCCAAAAACTTTGCAAAACACATCAAGAAACTGCAGCTTCCTGCAATAACTCCAGCAAAGCTACAAAAAACTGCGCTACTCGGAACATCTTACATTTTAGTGCCAGTCAATTTGAGCGTTCAGTTGACTGAGTTTCATGTTTAATGAATAAAAGTTATGTAATAATCATTTTTCATGAATAAAAGTTAAATAATAATAATAATTTATTATTACATAAATGTTTTATATAATAATAATTTGAGTGTTCGGTTGACTGAGTTTCATGTTTAATGAATAAAAGTTATGTAATAATAATAATGTTGGAAGGGACCTTGGTGGTCATCTAGTCCAACCCCCTGCTCAGGCAGGAAAGCCTATCCCATTTCAGACAAATGGCTGTCCAGTCTCTTCTTCAAAACTTCCAGTGTTGGAGCAGTCACAGCTTCTGGAGGCAGGTAGTTCCACTGGTGAATTGTTCTAGCTGTTTCTCAATTGATGCCAGAGGCTTTGAGCAAGGAATAGCTGGCTTTGGGGGGGGGGAATCTGTCTTCCTCTTGCATCCCCAGTTTTGTATAAAATTGGCCCTGTAGGTTGGTTGTTATTTTTAAGTTTGGTTATTTTAAATTCCCGCTCCTTCTAGCACTGAGGATGTTACCTCGTTTGGTAATGAAATGTCTGCAAGAAAACCATGAAGCTCTGAGAGCATCAACAATTGCACAGTGTTTAAAGCTTTTTAAAAATTTGTTTAAAAAGTTGCATTGGGAACTGCCTGAGGTTAGTATTTAGAAGAACGAATAACAGTTGGAAGGGACCTTGGAGGTTTTCTAGTCCAACCCCTTGCTCAAGCAGGCCACCTAATGCCATTCCAGACAAACGGTTGTCCAATTTCTTAGAAACTTCCAGAGGCACCCAGAACTTCTGGAGGCAAGTCGCTCCGCTGATTAATTGAGCGATTGATTGATAGCATTTTAAATTAAATCCATCTCACACACCTTGCAATCCCCCCAGATCTGTCCCCTGCACCCAGGACTGGTACTTTGGACGGCCCTGCTTGCTACCTCTCTGGATTGAATGAGTAGCCTTTAAACACGCATCTCATTACAATTACTTATCCGCTTAATTGTCAAGCCATCCGCTCCACACTTAATTAGTCTGCTAATCATCCTGTCAAATGCTCCATTGCAGGCTAAGTATCCATCACAGGGTTTACAGCACTTCCCTTGTTCTGAAGGAAATGAACCAGATCGCAGTAGTGAGAAAATAAGTAATTCTTGGAAATTTGGGCAGGCTTGGGGTAATTAACTAGGCTGGTCTCAGGATTTCTGCTCCGGAATCTCTTTGAGGATCTTTTGTCAACTAGTTCTCCGGATTTTTCCTTTCCTCTTTTTTTTTTTTTTTTTTTTTGAAAAATAGGGACAGTAGGCCCCCCTTTTTCCAGGAAGTTTCAAACGCTGGACCAGTCTTTCCTCAAAACTTGATGGTTTGAAGACGAGTGGACTTCAACTCCCAGAATTAAAGAATTGAAGTCCACCCATAATGATGATGGTGATGGTGATGGTGATGATGATAAAAGTTGGAAGGGACCTTGGAGGTCATCTAGTCCAACCCCCTGCTCTTCAACCTGTCAAGGTTGAGAAACACTGTGCTAGACAATCAGGTAGTCCTCGACCACGATCCAGCCTCATATTTATTTATTTATTTATTTATTTATTTATTTATTTATTTATTTATTTATTTTATTTTATTTATATACCGCCCCTCTCTGTTGTTAAGCGAGACATTTGTTAAGTGACCCTTGCTCCCTTTTTCAACTTTCTTTTTTTGTTTTTGCCACACTTGTTAAATGGATTGCTGCCGTCGATAAGTTAGTGACCTGGTTGCTAAGCGAATCTGGGCCTTCCATCGTTGACTGGGTTGGTCAGAAGGTCACCAAAGGTGATCCCATGACCCCGGGACACAGCAAAGGTCATAAATACGAACCAGTTGCCAAGAAACCCGGATGTCGATCACACGATCCTGGGGATGCTAGAAAAGTCGTAACTATGAAAAACGGCCGTAAGTCCCATTTCTCAGGGCCGCTGCAACTTGAACAGTCACTAAACAAACGGTTGTAAGTCGAGGATGACCCGTATTCTACACCAGAGGTCACCAACCTTTGTCAGTTGGCGGACCGGAGGAAAAGGCAGGGGGGAAGGATTTTTCGTGTGTGCGCACGGGGCCGCAAGCACGCGCGTGCCAAAAACGGGGTGGGGCTACCGCCCACATGATACTCGCTAACCCTGCCCCGTTGTTGTGTGGAACAGCCCATTGTTTCTCCGTCCCGTGGCACGACGGCCGTTTTTGCACCTTGCAGCGTGGCGGTCCGTTTTTGCTCCTCGTGGCGCAGCGGCACCCAGTTTTGCCACCCCCGCAGCGCGCCGTTGGCCCATTTTTGCACGGCACGGCAGCGTCCATTTTTGCTCCTTGCGGTGTGGCGGCGGCCTAGTTTTGCGCCCCACAGCGAGGTGGTGCCCCATTTTCGTGCCCCGAGGCCCATTGGCAGGCCGTTTTTGCGCCCGGCGGTGCGGCCTGATTTTGCGCGCTGCGGCGCTAGCGCAAGTGAGGGTGGGTGTGCGCACACAGGCACGCACTGGCCAGCCTGTCTCCTGCATCCCAGCGGCTAGTAGGCCGCGGCCCACTACCGGGCTGCAGCCCAACGGTTGGGAATCCCTGTTGCACATTGCAATGTCTAAAAATGTCGTCCTTGATATTTTTAGCACTGCTAACCTCTCTGCTCAATCTGACTTTTCCCTTCACGATATCAGCCTACTACAGTCTCCTTTTGGCATCGCTCTTTTTGCGAATGGACACTGAGCAGTTCTGATCTTGACTTTACAAGTTCTTGTAAAGGCGTATTTAATGTTTTCCAGCTTTCTCCCCCCCCCCTTCACGGGACCTCCTTGCAGTGGCGTAGTGTGGGTTGTCAGCACCCGGGGCAAGGCAAGTGACGTCACGGCACCGCCGAAAAGACGCGCCCCGCAGCGGCGTAGACTTTCCAAGAAGAGTCGCGCGCATGTGGGATGCTTCCGGGTCCCTCTCGAGGGCGGCTGGGCGGGGCTCCGACCTGCAAGAGCCGCTGCATTCAAGCTCGCACGTGAGCCCCGCTAAATAAAGCCACGCATGCGCATGAAGCTAGGCCGGCCGGCCGGCGGGTCCGTCTTTGCTCGGCCAAGCCTGCCGGGGCGCCTGCGGGACTTTTGCGGTTGGCCTGAGCCTGGGCGGAGAGTTGGGCGCTTCTATTTATTTTATTCAGTTTATGTGGCCGCCCATCTCACCTGCCGGACTCGTTTCGCTTTGCAAGAAAGAGCAGCTCGAGAGCGGAGCCAAGCCGACTCTGTGCAGCCCTTGGGGCTCCCTGAGCAGCTCAGTGCGAGCGCGCCCCCCCAGATGTTGCGCCCGGTGCGGCCCGCCCCCCCTGCACCCCCCACGCTACGCCACTGCCTCCTTGCAGCGTGTACTGTATTTTGGGTAATCCTCTTTAGAAATTCCCACCCGTTCAGAGTGTCTATTTCTATCAGCTTTCCTTGCTGCGGATGTATTTTGGGGCGATTTTAAGGCTGTCCAAACAGACTCCGATAACGGAAAATCTTGTCGCTCAGAGCTGAAACGAGGGGCCCTTGGTGCTCTCTGCGCTTAGGCTGTCCTCTGGCAGACATTTTCGTTATCCCAAACTAGGTAACGTGATAATCGCAATAAGATATGTGGCCTTGATGATGTTACCTAGTTGGGTAATGAAACGTCTGTCGGAAAACCCACTCAGCTCGGAAGGGCCGAGGACTCGCCCGATAGACTCAGAGCAGCGTGCCCTTATTGATTATTGCCGTGAATTTATTTATTTTTTTTAAAAAAAATCACTTTGGTGGGTTGTTTTTTTTTTTTTTTTTTTGTCTTCCTGTAGTTCAGGATTTTGTTCAATTCTGACTTCCTGTTCTGTACCAGCCTGCTACCGGCCTTGCAGAAAAGGCAACCCCTTTACAGACGGCAAGAGGCTGGAATACGTCTGCCAAATTTATTACAAAAACAAACAAAACACGAACCAAGATACCGGAGCTTTGAAACACTATCTGAGCGGTTGCTTTCAGCAAACCAGCCCTCCCCACACAAGTCCTTTATAAAGAGTTCAGGGCGTGGCTTCTCCTCCCTCCTTCCGAGAAGCCCCATTGCCTTCCTCTGTTTACTCCTACTTGACTGCCTCCTGCGTCGGGCATCCTTGAACAGGGCCAGCTGTGGGTCATCTTCATCCACGCTGTCAGGCTCACACAGCTGGGTCTCCACCAGGTGAGAGGGGCCTGGCTGGGGGCTCTGCGGAGCCTCAAAGCCATCATCAGCAAGTTCTTCAACACCCCCCTCCTCCCCCTCATCTGAGTCATCTGATCCAACTGCCGAACCCACAGGCTGACCCTGAATCACAACACTTCCCTTGATTTTAAGGGGAGAACTCTAGCATTACAATGTCGGGAGGGTTTTTCAACCACAGGCCCAATTGGTCAGTTCTGGCCGGCAGCCTTGAGTTGTTTCGGGACAGCTTTGTCGGGTGGGTGAATCCAGGAGGGTGAAATCTCCCTTCAGTCAAAAGTTGATTCTGAGCACCTTCCAAAGCACAGCCCTGCAGGTTTTTGGCAGTGCCCCCGTCTTCAAATTTGAAACTTTTCCCAGCTTTTAAGACAGAAACTTTTGAGTCGGATTTTGGGAGCGTTTCTGTTATTAACAGAATAACAGTTGGAAGAGACCTTGGAGGTCTTCTAGTCCAACCCTGTAAATAATTTCAGACAAATGGTTGTCCAGTCTCTTCTTAAAAACTTCCGGTGTTGGAGCATTCACAGCTTCTGGAGGCAGGTTGTTCCACTGATTAATTGTCCTCACTGTCAGGAAATTTCTCCTTAGTTCTAGGTTGCTTCTCTCCTTGATGAGTTTCCATCCGTTGCTTCTTGTCCTGCCTTCAGGTGCTTTGGAGAACAGCTTGACTCCCTCTTCTTTGGGGCAGCCCTTCAAATATTGGAAGACTGCTATCATGTCCCCCCTCGCCCTTCTCTTCATTAAACTAGAGATACCCAATTCCTGCAACTGTTCCTTATATGTTTTGGCCTCCAGTCCCCTGATCCTCTTTGTTGCTCTTCTCTGCACTCTTTCTAGAGTCTCAACAACTTTTTTACATCGTGGTGACCAAAACTGGATGCCGCATTCCAGGTGTGGCCTTACCAAGGCCTTGTAAAGTGGTATTAACACTTCACATGATCTGGATTCTCTCCCTCTGTTAATGCAGCCTAGCACTGTGTTGGCTTTTTTTGGCAGCTGCAGCACATGGCTGGCTCCTATTGAAGTGATTGTCTACTAGGACTCCGAGATCCCTCTCACAGTTACTACTATTCAGCAAGGTACCCCCTATACCAGGGGTGTCAAACTCAATTTCATGGAGGGCCGCATCAGCATTGCAGTTACCCTCAGGGGGCCGGGTGGGTGTGGCCAGGGTGGGCGTGGCCTACTGGGTGGGCGTGGCTAGAGTGCGTATGGACTACTGGGTGGGTGTGGCCAGCTCTACAACGTTTTGCATCCAGGGTGCCTATGGGGGCCTGGGCAGGAGTGGGACAGATCTGAGGGTCTCTGGCAGAAGGAGGGTCTCTGGGCCAGGGCCAAGGCAGTGGGGGCCGTTCCCTCACTGTTTCCAGGATGGCTTCGCGGGCTGCATAAAACCACTTCGCGGGCCGGATCCGGGCCCCGGGCCTTGTGTTTGACATGTCTGCCCTATACTATATCTGTGTCTTCTAGTGCTTAAGGGGCTACCACAGAGAAGAGGAAGGGGTCCACGTCTTCTCCAAAGCGCCTGAAGGCAGGACAAGAAGCAAAGGATGGAAACTAATCAAGGAGAGAAGCAACCTAGAACTAAGGAGCAAAAAAAAATAAAATAGTATTTTTTCACACTGAACGACCATTGTATTGTTCCCCCATGATATCATGATCAAAATTCAGACGCTTGGCCACTGACTCATATTTACGACGGTCGTAGCGTCCCGGGGTCATGTGATTCCCCCTTTGCCACCTGCTGACAAGCAAATTCAACGGGGGAAAGCCAGATTTCACTTTACAACCGTGCTACTAACTTGACAACAAGTGCAGCGATTCGTGTAACAACTGTGACCAACTCACTCAGTAGCTACTTTCCTTAGCGCTAAAGTGCACGTTCTGGTCCCGATTGCTGCTGTAAGTTGAGGACTGGAGAAGCCCTTTTACCTACGTCTAGCTAAGTGCCATTTTTGCAACTTTGCCTGCTGCCTTCTAAACTGTTTGGGGGCTTTCGTGCAGGGATGGTATCCCCCCGGTGCTGTTTTTCTTCCAAGAACATCTGGGCGGAAAGGGTTGTCCTCTTCCCACCGTTGGTAATGTCCTTGCATAAACTAAACAGTGGAACAGGAGCTATACCGTCCTTTGCATTCCTGTCCTGACAAAAATGTTCTTAATCTATGCAGTCTGTAAAAAAAACAACGTATTTTTGTATTAGTGATTCCAGTCTGGAGAATTATTATGTGCTATTTGTATCGAAACCGTTGTCAGACTTGACTCATCCCAAAGAAAGTTTTATTTCTAAGGCCAAATTGTGCTCAGTTCTGGATACCCCATTTTAGCAGGAATATGTATGTGTGTGTATATATGTATGTATGTAGTGCAACATTGAAGTGCAACATTAGGGGCAGCGCAATGGTGAATAGAATGAGAAGGAGGTGTATATATAATGTATGTTCTTATTTGTGGTTTTTACTTGTGTGTAGTGTGCAATGTGGACAGCACTTAATTTCGTCATGTTACACAATGACAAAGATATTCTATTCTATATTCTGCTCTTATTCTACTATGTTCTGTTCCAGTCTAGTCAAGTCTTCCACTTTATTCTATTCTATTTCTATTCCATTCCATTCCATTCTATTCTTCCATTCCTTATTCTATTCTATTCTATTCTATTCTATTCTATTCTATTCTATTCTATTCTATTCTATTCTATTCTACTCTACTCTACTCTACTCTACTCTACTCTACTCTATTTTCTATTCTATTTTCTATTCCATTCCATTCCATTCATTCCATATTATCCTATCCTATCCTATCCTATCCTATCCTATCCTATCCTATCCTATCCTATCCTATCCTATCCTATCCTATCCTATCCTATCCTATCCTATCCTATCTTATCCTATCCTGTATTTATCTTTTATGATTGTAAGCCCATTTTGAGATGGATGACCAATACATTTTATAAATAAATATACAGGTAGTCCATGTGACACCCCCCCCCCCCAAGGATCCTGCAACTGTCATAAATATGAACCAATTGCCGAACATCTGATCTGATCTCATGACCAAAACTGGATGCAATATTCCAAGTATGGTCTTGCTTATCGGAAGCCAGCCGAGACAGTCACATTGCTTAGCAACACAGTGTCCGGTCCCAGTTATGGCCGCTTCCCTTTTCAGCTCTCAGGCAGGTATAAAACCTGTATGACTCTCGTGTGACACCATTAGCCGTGATATTGGGCTGGTCCCTGCTTGAATGTGGCTGATGTTTCATTCAGCCTCCAATTTTTATTGATTGTTGTCTCCCTCTTTTTTCTCCCAGATTGACGACATCGTTGATGGGGCTGTGAAGCCTCCCCCCAACAAATACCCCATATTCTTTTTCGGCACCCACGAGACGTAAGTGCCAACTTTGGGAGGTTCTGCGGGCGAGTCGGGGGCATAAGCAGTGTGGGATGACCATCCCTTTCTCTCCAAACCCTTCCGTTTCTTCTTTGCTCTGTCCGTATCCTGCAGGGCATTTTTGGGCCCCAAGGACCTCTTCCCTTATGAGAAGTACAAGGACAAATACGGGAAGCCCAACAAAAGGAAAGGTTTCAATGAAGGATTGTGGGAAATCCAGAACAACCCTCACGCCAGCTACAGCGCACCTCCAGTGAGTCTGACATCAGGTGGCCAGTTTTTGCAGCAGAAGAGGATCTTTGTAGCAAAGGGCTGAGCTGCTGGATATTCTGGCTGGGGAATTTTGGGAGCTGATATCCACTTCCTAGCCAGGGCATTCTGGGAATTGAAGTCTAAACATCCCAGCTAGAGAATTCTGGAGGTTGAAGCCCACTTCCTAGCCAGGGAATAATGGGACTTGAAGTCCAAACATCCCAGCTAGAGAATCCCGGGAGTTGAAGGCCACTTCCTAGCTGGGGAATTCTGGGAGTTGAAGGCCACACATGCTGGTTGGGGAATTCTGGGAGTAGAAGTCCGCACACTTTGAAGGTGCCAAGTTTGAAAAACATTGCACAAGACTTCCAGCTGCTGTCGTGAATCTGCTTCTCATTTGCCGGGCTCTTGACTCTGCATTCCTCCATTAAATTTGAGTCATGTTCCGAGGCCTCCCGCTTTTTCAGTCAATGCTCTCCTTTTGTCCCTTTCTCTCCTTCCCTACCCCAATAGCCATTGAGCTCCTCTGACAGCGAAGGTGGCGATGTCGACCCCGCCGGTGGAGGAGGGGGAGGAGGAAGCGACGTTCCCGGGGAGGAAGGCTCGACCCCAACCACGGGGGTCGGCGCAGCGGGGATGACCGTGGAGAAGGCGGAGAGCGACGATTCGGACAAAGGAAGCGACCACAGCAGCATGAAAAGGAAAACGTTAGCCATGAAAGTGAGCAATTTCCGGATGGTGCCGATTGGGAGCAACACCCTTGCTGGTTCTCGGCTTTTTTTTTTTTTTTAACATCTTGACCCCAGGCCAAAACTGAATTGTGGTTGAGAACGTGGAAGCTAGTAAGGTCTGGATGGGGATGAACGAGAGCTTCATCCTGGCAACACAAAGAGCAGGTAGCCCTTAACTTACAACCATTCATTTTAACAACCATCTGAAATTACCCTGGCGCTGGAAAAAAAGCCTTTTGCCACAGGTCCTCGCACTTATGACCGTCGCAGTGTCCCCACAGTCATGTGATCAAAACCTGGCGTCCCTCATGTAGCCTCCTGAGGTCACACTTATCGCCCTTTGCAACTTTCCTAGCCAGCTTCGAACAAGCAAAGTCAAAGGGGGGAGGGGGGAAAGAACCGGATTGGTTTAACAACGGTGTGATTCACTATAACAACCACAGCAAAAAAAAGGTCATCAAATTGTAAGCAACACATTTAACGAGCAGTGATGGGTGTTCCGATCCCCATTGCGGTCGTAAGTTGAGGACTACCTGTTGCTCCATGTCTTTAAAACCTTCCGCGTTCAGGGAATTCCGTTTTGAATTCTGGAGGGAAGGGTCATACTTCCCCAAGGAAGTCGGGGTGGGGTCTGGACTTGTATTAGGGCAGGGATCTTCAAGCTTGGCCCTTTTATGACTTGTGGACTTCAACTCCCAGAATTCCTCAGCCAGCGTGCCTGGCTGAGGAATTCTGGGAGTTGAAGTCCACAAGCAGGGGTCTTCAAGCTTGGCCCTTTTATGACTTGTGGACTTCAACTCCCAGAATTCCTCAGCCAGCATGCCTGGCTGAGGAATTCTGGGAGTTGAAGTCCACAAGCAGGGGTCTTCAACCTTGGTCCTTTTATGACTTGTGGACTTCAACTCCCAGAATTCCTCAGCCAGGCAGGCTGGCTGAGGAATTCTGGGAATTGAAGTCCACAAGGTCATAAAAGGGCCAAGGTTGAAGACCTCTGTATTAGGACTTTGCTCATCTGCAACCTGGAACCAGGCTGGCCATCCCCTCACATCCTGGTCATCTCTTGGATAGACTACTGTAAGGCACTCTACATGGGACGGTCCTTGAAGACCAGCTGGAAGCTTCAGCTGGTCCAGGAGGCCAGTCTTAGGCAGTGATGGGTGCCAGTGGGTTCACCCATTGTAATTCTCGCTGTTTATTTGCCTTACGCGTCAAAACAAAAACTGCAAATTCAAACGAGCAGGATGAAAAAAAAAAAATTAAAATGTGACGGGGACGATAGGCACGTCAGCGCATTTACCCCTCCCCCTCCTAGGAACATCTTAAATATGGGGGGGGGGCGAGGCCCGCAGAAGTTAAGTTAGATTTAAAACTCTGGAAGTTAATACCAGAGACAAGTGAATTTTTGACAATCCCGTTACAAAAATAGGATTTTTTTAATTATTATTTTTTTACAATCAAGTTTAAAGCTCCTTAATTCTGCTGCTTGGAGAACTGCTCAGCTTCCCGCTTTGCCTCTGGGTGCAATTCGAGATGCTGGTTTATCGCCTTGAATGCCCTTTAGGGCTCGGCCCCTGGGCATTTGGAGGGGGGGGGCGTTGTTCCTCCTTCCAGAGATCCAAAATGTGCTTTTTCAGGAGGCAACTAGACTTTCTTGTTTTTCCTTGAAGACGTTTCGCTTCTCCTCCAAGAAGCTTCTCCAGCTCTGACGGGATAGTGGAGAATGGAAGGATTTATACTCCTTGCAGACATCTGGTCATTTGCATCCTTTTAGAGAGTCACTGAGGCCGCTTGGAGGCTTATCTGTGTCCTCAGGGTCACCCGAGCGGTGCAAATGAGCGTGGAGCCGCCTTGGAGCTGCTGAATGTCTAAAACGGAATTTCTAAAAGGATGCAAAGGATCCGCTGTCAGCAAGGAGTATAAATCCTTCCATTTTTCCCACCATCCGGTCAGAGCCGAGGAAGCTTCTTGGACGAGAATTGAAACGTCTTCAAAGACAAACAAGAAAGTCCAGTTTCCTCCTAAAAACCCCCAAACAAAAGCCCCTTTGGGACAACCCCGACCTGGATGACTGAGAATCTCCATTGCCTTTTTCCAGAGGATTTTGCCCATCTGTTAAAATTTGGAGCAGGGGTCTTCAAAGTTGGCAACTTTAAGACTTGTGGACTTCAACTCCCAGAATTCCTCAGCCAGCCCTGGCTGGCTGAGGAATTCTGGGAGTTGAAGTCCACAAGTCTTAAAGTTGACCAGTTTGAAGACTCCTGATTTGGAAAAGGGAGATTTCCTTGACCCACGGAAGCCTCAGATCATCTCTAGCCCCACAAGTAAGGCCTTCCCAGATGCTAAATGCCCTTTTCTGGAATACATTCCCCTGGAGATTTTGGCTGAGCCTCTGGGCTCCTGAGTTTTCCAAAACACGAACGTCTTTGCTTTGGAGTTTGCGGTGCCTTTTTGATCCTCCCGCAATGGGAATATTTGTTTGGGACTGTCCCCAGCGGTACCTTGGAGGAATTTTAATTATGTATCTGTGACGCGCTTTGTTTCAAGCCGATTCCTGCACGGAGTAAGTACATCAGGCAGAATCAATTGTGGTTGGACTGGCACACACAGAGAATCCTCAACTTTACGACCGTTCGTTCAGTGTCCGTTTAATGAACAAACTGACTGATGATCATTTTTCACACGGATGACCGTTGCTGCATCTCCACGGTCCTGTAATCAAAATTGGGACGCTTGGCAACTGGTGGCTCCTTACGACGCCGTACCCCGGGGTCCCGTAATCCCCTTTTGCGACCTTCTGACCAGCAAAGTCAATGGGTGAAGCCAGATTCACTTAACAACCGTGTTGCTAACTTAACAACTGCAGCGATTCTCTTAGCAACTGTGGGAGGAAGGTCGTTAAATGGGGCAAAGTTCACATCTCTCTTGCTTAGCCATGGAAATGTTGGGCTGCGTTGTGGTCATAAGCCGAGGACTACCAGTATGCCATATAATTAGCATTGCTGTCTTGGGCTCTGCTGGGGCAAGAAGATCCACTTAGTACGGGCAGTCCTCAACTTACGACCCCAATTTAAAAAGTCTTCAAATGGCGATCCTATGACCCTTTTGTAAATTCACGCCAAGCACCCTAATTTTGATCTGTGGGGATGCTGCAAAAGTGATCGGCGGCGTGAGGGCCGATGATCAGTCACTTTGTCCATTGCATTTGTAACTTTGGATGGTCGCTAAACGAAGGATTGAAGTCGTGGACTACCTATAAGTCTTTTATCCTCACCACTTTCTACAGAGGGACGATCGAGAGCATCCTGTCATACACCATCACAGTCTGGTTTGGAAGCATCCCTGCTTCAGACAGGAAGGCTGTGCAGAGAGTGGTGAGGACAGCAGAAAAGATGATTGGCAGTTCCCTCCTTCCCATCCAGGACGTGGCACAGAAGCGTTGCTTGAGCAGGGTCCGCAAGATTGTCTGGGACACTACACACCCTCTTCACAACCTGTTTTCCTTGTTCCCTTCTGGGAGTGGGGGGGCTCCGTGGTATCCAAAGCAGAACATCCAGATTCAGCCACAGTTTTGTTCCATATAGTATTAACCTTGTGAACTCTCAAGCTTTCTCTTTCCGCTATGTATTCAAGATGGACAGTGAATAATATTTATACGTTACTTATACATAAAGGTGTAGGTCTATACATATGTTGTATATATGGCATGTTTTAAATGTGTGTTATGTATGTATACACTCTGAGGGCAGGAAGGCGGTGCAGAGAGTGGTGAGGACAGCAGAAAAGATCATTGGCAGTTCCTTCCCTTCCATCCATGACGTGGCACCTAAGCGTTGCTGGAGCAGGGTCCGCAAGATTGTCTGGGATGCTACACATCCCCTCCACGACCTGTTTTTCTTTGTCACCTTCTGGGAGGCGGAGACTTTGTGCCCTCCGAAGCAGAACATCCAGATTCTGTAATAGCTTTGTACCATATACAGGTAGCCCTCGACCTAGAACCACACAATGGAGCCCAGAGTTTCTGCTGCTAAATGAAACGTTTGCCCCATTTGACGGCCTTTTCCCGCCACAGTTATTAAGCGAGTCACTGCAGTTGTAACACGGTTGTTAAGTGAATCCGGCTCCCCCAGTGACTTGGCTTGGCAGAAGGTCACCAAAGGGGATCATGTCACACACACACACACACACACACACACACACACCACGTGACAAATGCCCCCGGGACACTTTTCACCGTCCTAAATATGAGTCAAGCATCTGAACGTAAAACGCGTGGAGCACGGGGATGCCGCAAAGGTCGAAAGTGTTGAAAATGGTCGTAAGTTCCTTTTTTTCAGTGCCGTTGTAACTTTGAACAGCCACTAAGCGAACTGTTGTAAGGCAAGGACTGTGTGTGTGTGTGTGTGTGTGTGTATACACGTATGTATGTGTGCTTTTGAGAGCAAACATCAGAATTCCATTTTTTAACGTGTGCCAATGGGTTCACGGAAAAAAAGTGAAAGCATTAAAGCTTATCGTAATTAAATAAAGAAAGGAATAATTATTAGGCCATCTCTGATGCAGCATCCCGATTTTATTCCTTTTCTCCTAGATGCCGGCAGCCAAACGGCCCAGGAAATCTTCAAGTGACCGCGAGCAGGCCAGCCCTTCTCCTTCGGAGGAGGAGAACTCGGAAAGCTCGTCTGAATCAGAAAAGTACAGTGACCAGGTCGGGTTTGTGCGGGTAGAGCCTTTGTTTTGTGATCTGTGGAGTTATTTTAGAGAAGGGGGACCACAGCACAAGTGGGAGCTGTTGGATTTTCCCACCCGCTAACCCCAAGCTTTGAGACACGTTTTTTTTCCTCTCTCTTATATAAAAGTCGTTCTACTCTAAGGAGAAATTTCCTGACAAGTGAGAACAATTAATCAGTGGAACGGCTTGCCTCCAGAACTTGTGGGGTGCTCCAACACTGGAGAAAGTTTGGGGAGAAACCCCTGGAGTTGGTGTGGCAAGAGTTGCTTACATTCCAACGTGACTTAATTTTTTTTATTTTTACTTTGATTACTCGGGTGAGTAACGAAACGTTTCCGATTAACAAACGTGGGTCCGGTTGCCAGGATTTAACCCTTTTTGAAACATCCATCGTTGGGAGGTTTTTTAAAGAAGAGAATGGACAACCATTTGTCAGAAATGGCATAGGGACTCCTGTTTGGACAGGGGGTTGGACTAAATGACCTCCAACGTCCCTTCCAGCCCAATTATTTTGACTGCGTTCAGTATGGATCCATGCTGGTAATTGTAATAATGGGAAGAAATTATTTAGTCGTTCAAAAGCACTTAATAGGGGGTGAAAGAGTGTCTGCGAACCTTTTATATCAGCGGTGGGCAATTAATTTTGCAAGGGGGTCACCTGAAAAACTGGGGCTGTTGGGGAAGGCCGAACCAACAAGGCTGTGAAATTGTGTAGGCACGCATACCTGCACGTAACGCGTATTGAAAATTAGCAGTCTCCTTCAGAATAAGAACGATGCGGTTGTATGGCGTGCGTGAGGTATACTTGTTTACATTTGATTTCTAATTTCTGATCGCCCTCATGCAGGCTGGACAGGGAGAGCCAAAGGGACGGATATGGGCTGGAGGGAGGAGGGCATAAAATGCCCAGGTCTGTTTTTAGGTGGATCCATACTTCCTGCAGGACAGTGATCTATAACACGGATTATCTTTTTAGCGGATCAAAGTTCTGTGGCTAAACGAGGCCGAACAGTAGATGGTGCCGTGTTCTTACGGAATGCATTAAGCCAGTATTGTATTTATTTGTTCGCTTGCTTGGTTTTTTTAAAAAATTCCCCTTTGATTATTTTTCTAAATAACTCAAGGCAGCTATCATACCTAATACAGGTACCGTGTTTCCCTGAAAATAAGACCTGGTTGGTTAGTTAGTTAGTTATTTGTGTGTGTGTGTGTGTGTGTGTGTGTGTGTGTGTGTGTAATACACACATATATACATCCACACACACATACATACATCCACACACACATATATACATATACATATACATATGTACATACGTATATACGTATACACGTATGTATATGTGTGTGTGTGTATACGGCCTCCAAAAGAAGCATTATGTCTTATTTGTGTGGGGGGGTCTTTTCCCCCCCACTGTCTCGCCTCGTGGCGCCAAGATCCCCATCCAGCAGGTGGCTGCTGGCGGCCCACTTCTGCAGCCCCTCACACGCATCGCCCCGCTAGGCCTCCATTTTGCCAGCAGAGGCCTTCACGAAAAGGCCTCTGCCGGCAAAATGGAGGCCGGGGGCGACGCATGTGGGCGGCTGCAGAAGAAGCGGGCCGGCGGCAGCCACGCAGGTTCCTGCTAGACGGGGTTGTTGGTGCCACCGCCACGAGGCGAAGTAGGTGTCGGAATATGGGAGGCCTGGCTGCGGGGGCCTGAGGTAAGCGGGCGCAGGGCCTGTGGGACAGCTTCACACACACACACACACACTCTGCCCTAGCTTGATTTTTTACGCATGTGCCTCGCCCCACTTTGTGCAACCAGAGGGTAGGACGGAGTGGGCCGCATCTTAACTAGGGCTTATTTTAGGGAATAGGGCTTATGTTAGGCGCAATGCGTAAAAATGAAGCTAGGGCTTATTTTGGGGATAGGTCTTATTTTTGGGGGAACACGGTGGTTCTCGACTTACAACCCTTCATTTAGTGACTATTCAAAGTTACTACGGCCCTGGAAAAAAGTGACCTACACCTCACATGTACAAGTGACTCAGCATCCCCACAGTTACGTGATCAGAATTTGGGCAGCCGGCATATATTTAACGGCAGTTGCTGTGTCCATGTGTGTGTGTGTGTGTGTGTGGGTGTGTGTGGGTGTCATGTGATCACCTTTTGCAACCATCCCAGCCGGCTTCCGACAAGCAGAATCAATCTTTTTGGGGGGGGAAACCAGATTGGCTTAAGGACCTCACGATTCTGCAATTGCTGCGAGCTGCTTAACAACCGTGACAAAATCGGGTGCAACAGGCTTAGCCCTTGCCTTGCTTAGAAACAGAAATCCTGGCCCCACTTTGCCGTCGTAAGTCACGGACTGCCTGCACGTTTGAAAGAGGGGACGCAGTCTCCTCTGCCCGTCCTTAATGTCTGGGAGGGGGAAAAAACATATTTAGGAACCGAGGGGACTTCCATGTCATATTCCGTGTCTCCCGACGTAGGACTTCACTCCAGAGAAGAAACTGCCAGCTAGGGCTTCGCGACGGGCACCCGCCGGAGGATGGAAGAAAAAGGTAAGAGGATTTTTTTTTCTTCTTCTTCAGATCTCTTCCTTAGAGAAGTTTTATCTATTATCTATGGAGATCCGGGCTGGATTTAGAATCTGTGACTTTGTAACCCACATCAGAAACAAAACTCTGGGAGGAGTAACGCAAGCAGGGGTCGGAGTCAAGGGAGGTGATAAGGATGTGCAGAGAACCTCTTGAGCTAACGAGCTTGCACAGAAAAAGAGGATACTGAGAGTAGTCAAGTTTATGCAGCAACTACACAGATACACTGAGGTGTGTAAAAAAGTTTTACTTGTGGAATAATACAATAGCACAGTCCAAGAAAAATTCAGTCCAGGTCATACACGAGTAAAGAGATGATAGTCCATGGATGATCCAATACAGAGTCTTCTTACCAGTCCCGTAAGTCAAAACACAGTTCTTCAGGTTTAGCAAACAGTAGCAAACCCACAAACCACAATAATCAGCAAGTAACAGCAAACGTAACAGAGAGAATAACAGAGAGAAAGAAGCTATGTCTCTAGCTCCCTCTTATGGCCGTTGGAAAAACAGCGTTGGCCAATCATCACACATTTAAAGTGATACAATACAGTATCTATTACAACAATACAATCATAGTTTATATATATTGCCAACCCAACCAGTTAGGCCATAGTCATCTACCTAACAGGAGGGATCAGCCTGGAATCCCTACGTAGTCACAAGCGAACTAAGCCCAATCTCCTTTTAATTCCATTGACCCATATCTAACTCTTGCTATGTCTTCCTGAAAGTCAGACCTGCCCTGGCCTGCTATAAGTCCTACCCCCAAAATAAAGCCTAGTTTTGCGGCGAGGCGCACGCCTAAAAATCAAGCTGGTGTGGAGGGGTGGAGCTGCCCCACGCGTCCCGCACCCACTTACCGTTGCATCCTGCCTCTCCTCGCCGGCCTGCTTCTTCTGCGGCGTCCCCCAGCCTGCATTTCGCAGTCGGGCCTTTCCGGAAGGCCGAGGGACGCCGCAGAAGCAGCGGGCCGGCTGAGCGGGACTGTCGTTGCCGGATGTGAGTGGAAAAGAACCTAACCACCACTCCCGACCCCGGAAATAAGACCTGGTGCCTCTTTTTGGGGAAACACAGTAGCAGGTGCTAACGATGACCTGGGAAGATTCGCGTGGAAAGGTATTTTAGCAATAAATCAGTTTAATTGGACTTGTGGACCTGAACTTGGGCGCCTGGGGACACCCATCTGGCTGCTTAGCCTCCCACCCAATGTGTGGGTCTTGTGTTGGATGAAACCAAGGTTTCTTCAGGTTGCCAAGGGTGAGGAACATTGGCCTGGACAAGGTTCAAGTGTCTTTAGAATCCCCTAGGTCAGGGGTAGGCAACCTTGGCCCTTTTACTTTTTACTTTTAATTTTAATCCCATTTATATCCCGCCCTTCTCCGAAGACTCAGGGCGGCTTACAATCTAAGCACAAATCAATGTGCTTAGCAATAGCCTTCATTCTATGTATATGCCTGCTTATTAGGGCTTTCGGGGGCCCCCCCAAGCGGCATTCATTATTACAAAGTCAGCTTATTGCCCCCAACTTCAACTCCCAGAATTCCTGAGCCACCATGGCTCAGCTTGGAAACCTCTCCCTTTCCCCTCAGCATGGCTGGCTCAGGAATTCTGGGAGTTGAAGTCCGTGAATCATAGAGATGCCAAGGTTGGCCTAGCCCAGGGGTAGGCAACCTTGGCCCTTTTATGACGCATGGACTTCAACTCCCAGAATTCCTGAGCCAGCATGGCTCAGCTTGGAAACCTCTCCCTTTCCCCTCAGCATGGCTGGCTCAGGAATTCTGGGAGTTGAAGTCCATCAGTCATAAAAGGGCCAAGGTTGCCTACCCCTGACCTAGATTCTCCTCCAATAGCTTCAATTCTTCTTCAGGACATGGTTGGTTGCGCCTAGCGCAGGCTCTCCTCAACTTACACCGGACCTATCTATTTATTGCATTCTAACAATAAAGCAGTTTAATTAGACCTTGATGTGTCGAATTGATCTTTCGCATCTTAAGTGGGACCTACATTGTCTTTAATATAGGCAGGGTTCAACTTACAATCACATAAGGGATCGGGGCATTTCTCGTTAAGCGGTGTGTTTGTTAAGGGCTGCAGCTGGTTGCCCTGGGTCGTTAAGCGAAACATCCCAGGGCTTGCAAATTCCCCTGCTGGCCTCTGATTGGTCGGAAGGCAGCCGGCAAGGTCACAAGTGAGGAACTCAGGAATCTGCAGCCGTTGTAAACTCATGCCGGGTGCCAAGTGCCCGAATCAGGATCACAAGACTGTGGGGCTACCGCGAGAGCCACAAGTAATACAGGCGGTCCTCAACTTACAACCGTTCATTTAGCGCCCTTTCAGAGTGACAACAGGACTGAAAAGAAGCGGCACACGGCCGCTTTTCACACTTACGACCGTCGCGGCACCGCCACAGTCACGTGTTCAAAATTCGGACGCTTGGCAAATCATCTTTGTGACGGTCGCAGCGTCCTGGGATCACGTGATCCCCTTTTGCGACCTTCCAATGGGGGAAACCAGATTCGCTTAACAAGCTAACGTAACAACCTCAGCGATCCACTTCACGGCTGTGGCCAGAAAGGCAAAATTCACTTAACCGCCGTCTCGCTTAGCAACAGAAACGGGCTCCCTTGTGGTCGTAAGGCGAGGACTTCCTGTAAAGTTTGCAGATTTCAGGGGCAACTCGCTTAGCGACCACCTAGCTTAGCGATGGAAATTCTGGTCCCAACTGTGGCCGTCGTAAGTCAAGGGCTGTCTGTACAGCAGTCGGCCGGTCAGAGTTCCAGTTCTGCCTCTCTGGATCTGGGAAAGGTAGGCTTGGTTTTCGCGGGAATGGTCACTGTGCGGGACGGAAGGAGCCCGACTCTCTGCCTCTGGCGTGCTAAGCGTGTTTTTTGTCTTGGCAGAAAATCGAGTCGGCCTCCGACTCGGAGAGCAAGGCAGACTCCGAGGAGGAGGAGGAGGAGGAGGAGGACAACGACCGAGAGGGCAGCCGGGCCCCCACTCCCAAGTCCGACTCTGACTCCAACTCGGATGAATCCATCAAGAAGCCCCCCCGCGGAAGGAAGGCAGGTAAGGAGCTCGGATTGGCTGCCGGAGCTGGGCGGATTGTGAGTAGTTTTTATCTTGGGCAATGGTGCCTCTCCATTCCTCCCTCTTTTTCTTCCTTCCTTCCTTCCCTCCCTTCCTTCCCTTTATTTTCCTTTCTTTCGTTCTATTCCTTCCTTCCTCCCTCCCTTTCCCCCTTCTTTCCTTTCATTCTTCCTTCCCTCATCCTTCCTTCCCTTCCTTCCATCCCTCCGTCCCTTCCTTCATTGTTTCCTTTCATTCTTTCTTTTCCTTCCTTCCCTTCCTCCCTTTCACCTTTCCTTCCTTCCTTCCTCCCTTTCCCCCTACTTTCCTTTCATTCTTCTTTCCTTCCCTCATCCCTTTTTCCTTCCTTCCTTCCTTCCCTCCCTCCCTTCATTTATTTTCCTTTCTTTCTTTTCCTTCTTTTCCGTCCTTCCCTCCCTCCCTCCCTTTATTTTCCTTTCTTTCATTCTGTTCCTTTCTTCCTTCCTCCCTTTCCCCCTACTTTCCTTTCATTCTTCCTTCCCTCATCCCTTCTTCCTTCCTCCCTTCCCTTCCTTCTATCCCTCCGTCCCTTTATTATTTCATTTCATTTCTTTTCTGTCCTTCCTTCCCCTCCCTCCCTCCCTCCCTCCCTTCCTTACTTCCTTCATTCCCTCCCTCACTTTATTTTCCTTTCATTCCCTTCCTTCCTTCCTTCCTCCCTTTCTCCCTTCTTTCATTCTTCCTTCTCTCATCCTTTCTTCCCTCCATTCCTTCCTTCATTATTTCTTTTCCTTCCTTCCCTTTCACCTTTCATTTCTTCCTTCCCTCCCTCCCTTTATTTTCCTTTCTTTCATTCTATTTCCTCCTTCCCCCTACTTTCCTTTCATTCCTCTTTCCTTCCCTCATCCCTTTTTCCTTCCTTCCTCCCTCCCTTCCCTTCCTTCCTTCCTTCCTTCCCTTACTTCCATCCTTCCATCCCTTCATTATTCCCTTTCATTTTTTCTTTTCCTTCCTCCCTTTCCCCTTTCCTTCCTTCCTCCCTCCCTCCCTCCCCCCGGTCTCCATCTGAGACAAATCTTCTTCCACACCAGCCTTCTAGGGTGGGGGGAGTGGGGCAGGGGGTAACCTGAAGTCAGGAAAGCTGCATTTCAAGATGCCTCTTTCCAAACCAACCCCCTCCCTCCTTCCCTCCCTCCCTCCCTCCCAGCTGCCGAGAAGCCTCCGCCCAAGCCCCGGGGCCGGAAGCCTAAACTCGAGAGACTTCCCAGCAGCTCCAGCAGCGACAGGTGAGAGTCGAAGGCCTGGCGTGTCCCCCCCCCTCCCTCCCTCCCCCCCCTCGGGTCTGGCCAGGAGCCCCATCAGGACAGCACCTTCCATTGTCCCGGCAGGTTTTTTGGGGGGTGGGGTGGGTTTGCAAGCTAAGCTTCCAGGCCAGCAAACGGCCGACATTCTTTCCCCCCCTTTCCCCCCCCGCGCCTTGGACTCTTCCTCCCGCCTTTTCTCTCCGGCCCCCTACCAGCAGCGACAGCGACGTGGACCGGATTAGCGAGTGGAAACGGCGGGACGAGGAACGCCGGCGCGAGCTGGAGGAGAAGCGGAAGCGCGAGCAGGAGCAGGAGCTGCGCCGGCTGCGGGAGCAGGAGCGGGAGGAGAAGGAGCGGAAGCGGGAGAAGGCCGAGAAGGAGGAGGCGGAGGGGGCGGAGAGCGAGAGCAGCGCGGACAGCGAGGCCCCCAGAAGGAGCAAGAAGGGGCAGCACAAGGCAGCAGCCCCCTCTTCCTCGGACTCTGAGGCAGAGAAAGAGGTTAGCTAGAGGGGCGGGGGGGGCAGGGGGTCTGGGCCACGGTCCTTTTCTTAGCCAGAGCTTTGGTTCTGGAGTCGCCGCAGCACAAAAAATGGTTCTGGCAGGTTGTTGCTGCACATGCTTGTATTTTGAGAGCTAGTTTGGTGTAGCCAGTGAGTTCTAGTCCCGCCTTAGGCATGAAAGCCAGCTGGGTGACATTGGGCCAATCACCAGGAGTCGGTGAGTTCTAGTCCCGCCTTAGGCATGAAAGCCAGCTGGGTGACATTGGGCCAATCACCAGGAGACGGTGAGTTCTAGTCCCGCCTTAGGCATGAAAGCCAGCTGGGTGACTTTGGGCCAATCACCAGGAGACAGTGAGTTCTAGTCCCGCCTTAAGCATGAAATCTGGCTGGGTGACATTGGGCCAATCACCAGGAGACAGTTGAGTTCTAGTCCCGCCTTAGGCATGAAAGCCAGCTGGGTGACTTTGGGCCAATCACCAGGAGATGGTGAGTTCTAGTCCCGCTTTAGGCATGAAAGCCAGCTGGGTGACATTGGGCCAATCACCAGGAGTCGGTGAGTTCTAGTCCCGCCTTAGGCATGAAAGCCAAATGGGTGACATTGGGCCAATCACCAGGAGACAGTTGAGTTCTAGTCCCGCCTTAGGCATGAAAGCCAGCTGGGTGACATTGGGCCAATCACCAGGAGACGGTGAGTTCTAGTCCCACCTTAGGCTTGAAAGCCAGCTGGGTGACTTTGGGCCAATCACCAGGAGACAGTGCGTTCTAGTCCCGCCTTAAGCATGAAATCCGGCTGGGTGACATTGGGCCAATCACCAGGAGACAGTTGAGTTCTAGTCCCGCCTTAGGCATGAAAGCCAGCTGCAGTTGTTATGTTATTAAGACGGTGGTTAAGTGAATCTGCCTTCCCCACTGACTTTGCTTGTCAGAAGGTTGCAAAAGGGGATCACGTGACCCCCCCCGAGACCCAGGAACTGTCATAAATACGAACCGATTGCCAAGCATCTGAATTTTTATCATGTGACCACGGGGATGCTGCAACAGTCGTGTGAAAAACGGTCATAAGTCACTTTTTTCAGTACCGTTGTAACTTTGGTCATTAAACCGTTGCAAGTCGTTGACTACCTATGCTCGCCTTGCTTTTCGGCTGCCAAAATCACACCTCAGCGGTTTACTCCTTTACATCTTTGCAGCGCTTGCTTTCTTCTTCTAGAGAGACCCGGATCGAATGTTATCCGCTTGAATTAATTAAATTAAGTCAGTTCCTTCATTTGATCAGCTTCCGTTTTCTATTTCAAGCGCGCTGTTGAGAAAAGTCGGAATGCTGACGGGGTTATGGAGTTCGTGTGTTTTATTTACTTATTTACTTATTAAATTGATTTGATGTCTTATCTCGCTTCCAACTATTCTAGGAAACATAACAAAAACCAAAACGCTAAAATTGTCGAGTATAAAACGAAAGAGGAGAGAACAGAATTGCTACAGGTAGAGATTGGAGCCCGGCATGTCTGCAAAGAGTGTCAGGATTTCAGCCAGTGACAATCTTGAATCAAATTCATTGTTCTCTGCTTGTAAAGGCTAGGGAAGTTTTCAACTGCCTGGGACCGATTCTTTTTCTTTTTCCCCCACAGGTAAAAAAAGTACCGAAAAAGCAGCCGTCCTCAGATCATTCGAAGAAATCAAGTCAAAAGGAGAAGCGAGGCCACGGAGACGAGAAGGCTCGGAACAAGTGAGGGTCCACACAGGGTTATTTAAAGTTGACACGGTTTCCCCCTTGAAATTCAGCTTAATTTTTTGCTGGCGAGGAAGCAAAGGAAGTTTGTAAGCCCACAGGCCAGTTTCTCTGCAGCATTTTTATCTAATTGCGTCGTGTGTTTTTACATTCCTTCCATCAATGTGTGCATTTAGCACAGAGTTCCCCAACAAAAAGAGACTGCCAACTGTCCAGTTGGTGAATCCAGGAAAAGGAACTCCTCGAACATTACTTTATCTAATATAAAACTTTACTGAATAGATCATTTCGGCACAGAAGAAGCAAAACCAGATCTGGGTTTCCTTCACAAAAGCAGGTGTAGTTAATTCCCCTTTTTTCCCCCAGGCCGCGAACAGTCCAAAACATCCATCAATCTGTTTTGTTGATTTTACTTGAGATGACAGCAGTGTTGCATGGGGGCGGATGCTTGAATATCATTCCCCCCACTGCATTCCATCCACCCCTCTCCCTGTTATTGGCAAGCTGCAAGCAAAGGCAAAATATAGGTGAACGTGAGTTAGGGTTGGCACAGACCATGAAGTGGGGTGAAGGGGTGGGGTCTCTAACAATGCTCCAAGCTCCTAAGTACATATGAGCGTTTATAAGCAGTATCCTGAATTACAAGCTTCCTATAATCTTAGCTGTCCTTATCACACTCTGTGTGGACCTTCCATCCTGAATCACAGGAAGCGAGCTTCCTATAACCTTCTCAGCTCTCTACCACTCTCTCTATGGACCTTCCATCCTGAATCACGGGAAGCGAGTTTCCTATAACCTTCACAGCTGTCCTTACCACTCTGTATGGACCTTCCATCCTGAATCACAGGAAGCGAGCTTCCTATTAGCTTCTCAGCTGTCCTTACCACTCTGTATAGTCCTTCCATCCTGAATCATGGGAAGCGAGCTTCCTATAACCTTCACAGCTGTCCTTACCACTCTGTATGGAATCATGAGAAGCGAGTTTCTTATAATCTTCTCAGCTGTCCTAACCATTCTCTGTGTGGACCTTCCATCCTGAATCATGGGAAGCGAGCTTCTTATAATCTTCTCAGCTGTGTGGACCTTCCATCCTGAATCACGGGAAGCGAGCTTCCTATTAGCTTCTCAGCTGTCCTTAACACTCTGTATGGACCTTCCATCCTGAATCACGGGAAGCAAGCTTCCTATAACCTTCTCAGCTGTCCTTACCACTCTGTATGGACCTTCCATCCTGAATCACGGGAAGCAAGTTTCTTATAATTTTCTCAGCTGTCCTCACCACTCTCTATGTGGACCTTCCATCCTGAATCATGGGAAGCGAGCTTATAATCTTCTCAGCTGTGTGGACCTTCCATCCTGAATGATGGGAAGCGAGCTTCTTATAACCTTCTCAGCTGTCCTTACCACTCTGTATGGACCTTCCATCCCGAATCACGGGAAGCAAGTTTCTTATAATCTTCTCACCACTCTCTGTGTGGACCTTCCATCCTGAATCATGGGAAGGGAGCTTCTTATAATCTTCTCAGCTGTGTGGACCTTCCATCCTGAATCATGGGAAGCGAGCTTCCTATAACCTTCTCAGCTCTCTTTACCACTTTTTGTATAGACCTTCCATCCTGAATCACAGGAAGCGAGCTTTGTATAACCTTCTTAGCTGTCCTTACCACTCTGTATGGACCTTCCATCCTGAATCACGGGAAGGAAGCTTCCTATAACCTTCTCAGCTCTCTACCACTCTCTCTGTGGACCTTCCATCCTGAATCACGGGAAGCGAGCTTCCTATAACCTTCTCAGCTGTCCTTATCACTCTGTATGGACCTTCCATCCTGAATCACAGGAAGCGAGCTTCCTATAACCTCAGCTGTCCTTATCACTCTGTATGGACCTTCCATCCTGAATCACAGGAAGCGAGCTTCCTATAACCTTCTCAGCTGTCCTTACCACTCTGTATGGACCATCCATCCTGAATCACGGGAAGCGAGCTTCCTATAATCTTCTCAGCTGTCCTTATCACTCTGTATGGACCTTCCATCCTGAATCACAGGAAGCGAGCTTCCTATAACCTTCTCAGCTGTCCTTACCACTCTGTATGGACCATCCATCCTGAATCACGGGAAGCGAGCTTCCTGTAATCTTCTCAGCTGTCCTTATCACTCTGTATGGACCTTCCATCCTGAATCATGGGAAGCGAGCTTCCTATAACCTTCTCAGCTGTCCTTATCACTCTGTATGGACCTTCCATCCTGAATCACAGGAAGCGAGCTTCCTATAACCTTCTCAGCTGTCCTTACCACTCTGTATGGACCTTCCATCCTGAATCACGGGAAGCGAGCTTCCTGTAACCTTCTCAGCTCTATTTACCACTCTCTTTATGGACCTTCCATCCTGAATCACGGGAAGAGAGTTTATTATAATCTTCTCAGCTGTCCTCACCACTCTCTGTGTGGACCTTCCATCCTGAATCATGGGAAGCGAGCTTATAACCTTCTCAGCTGTCCTCACCACTCTCTGTGTGGACCTTCCATCCTGAATCACGGGAAGCGAGCTTCCTATAACCTTCTCAGCTGTCACCACTCTGTATGGACCTTCTATCTGAGGCTTTGCTACCACCAAACCGGACAGTGATGCAGTTTGTTAAGACGCTCTCCATCGTTCCTCTATCTGAAGTGGCTGGGACAGAAGGAGAAAGAGGTGGTCTCCTCATCCGACACAAGAAATGCAGACGCTGCTTTGCATGCTTCACTAAAGATAACATATGAAGGGACCGTCAGATTGTTAGTTATCCGCACTCCCAGGTACTTAAATTGGGACCACTATTTCTGTGTTTTAGCAAGGGGGGGGTTTCTTAAGTGAGTCGTGCTCAATTTTATGACTTTTTTTGCCGTAGTTGTTAAGCGAATCCCTGCAGTCGTTAGGCAAATCTGGCTTTTCCCCCCGTTGACTTTGCTTGTCAGAAGCCGGCTAGGAAGGTTGCAAATGGCAATCCCCTGAACGTGTGAACGTCATAAATCCATGCCGGTTTGCCAAGCAGCCAGATTTTGATTCCGTGACCACAGAGAGGCAGCGTCGGTTACAACTGCAAGGACTGCTTCTAAGTCCCTTTTTTTCCCGGGCCGTCGCAACATTAAACGTCCAGTGAACTAGCGGTTGCAACCTGAGGACTACTCACGCAATGTTGCTTGCAGCTTGTAAGGTTTTATTTCTTTTATTAAATTTAAATATTCTTGGGTTTCGAGGCCTTTCTGTCTTTCCAAATAGGTCCAGTGAACTGGCGTGAGTTCAGTCCCTCCTCATCTGTCTCTTTGACGCCCCTGGGAATTTGAGGCAGCTGATTGGCAGTTCTGCCCAGAGACCTCGGTTAGCCGTCCAATGAAAAGAAGAGAGGCATCTTTGGAACCCAGGGCTAAAGAGTCCGTCTGGGAGCTGGCCACTTTTCTTCAGCTGCAGAGGAGGCTCGGTCTGATCTCGGGTGCCAGTTCGTCCCCCTTCCTTCCTTTGACGCTTCCCTCCTGCCGTTTTCTCCCCCATAGGTCTCTGAAAGCCGAACGAGGCAGGAAGAAACCCGATCTGCTGTCAGAAAGAAAATTGGAGAAGAAAAAAGGTAAAAAAAAATGGCAGGGGGGGACCTTTGGGTGACCTTGAGTATCATTTACTTGCATGTTGGGGGGTCTTGGTTGACGGCAGCCTTAGTATCCATGTTGACAGAGGTTGGGCTTTTAACAGAATAATGTCATGGTTCCAACAGATGAAACTCTTCAAAGAACGTGGAGGCATTGTTTTCCTTGAAAGAATCTTTATTTGAGTAACATAGCATTGGCATGAACATAGCTGAAGCCAAAATCTGCGGCTAACATCGGATGTTCTTGCTTTGACAAATAACAAGAGTGGGAAGGGACCTTGGAGGTCTTCTAGTCCAACCCCCTGCTCAAACAGGAAACCCCAGATAAGGGATCGTCCAGTCTCTTCTTAAAAACATCCAGTGTTGGAGCATTCACAACTTCTGCAGGCAGGTAGTTCCGCTGGTTAATTTTTCTCGCTGTCAGGAAGTTTCCCCTTAATTCCAGGTTGCTGATCTCCTTGGTTAGTTTCCATCCGTTGCTTCTTGTCCTGACTTCTGATGCTTGGGAAAATAGATTGACCCCCCCCTTCTTTGTGGCAGCCCTCCCCCCTCAAATACTGGAATATTACTATTGTTTCACTGTATTTTCAGTCTTTCCACATGTTGGGAAAAACTTGTGCTGTGGATTGTCGGCTGTCAACAGCACAGGAGCCCTCATTTGCCACAAAAAGGGAAATTTGAGAATTGCCTGCAATGCTGTCCAGCCAGTTTGGGCCCCAATGGCTCTCAACCAGATCTTTCCATTGAGGTCATCAAGTCTAACCCTTTTTCAGGGCGGGAATCCAATTGAAAGCTGCTCCCTCCAGCCTCTGACTGAACTCTCTCGGCAAAGGGGAGATCGTAAGAGTCCTTCTACTGTTGAGCTTTGTTTGCTGAATGCCTGCCTACCTTGCAAGGGGGTGGTTCAAGGAGTCAAATCAGAAGAGCCAGGACCCCTTTGATTGGCTGGACCTAGAGCAGATATATGCCTAGCCAGGGGTCTTCAACCTTGGCCTTTTTATGAGTTGTGGACTTCAACTCCCAGAATTCCTCAGCCAGCAAACGCTGGCTGAGGAATTCTGGGAGTTGAAGTCCACAACTCATAAAAGGGCTAAGCTTGAACCTCCCTGCTCTAATTAAATCAACTACAGGTGTATAACTATTGTACATTTTACTATTTTAGCTATTAAATTTAATATCCTAATACACACACACACACACACACACACACACATGCACATATATAAATTTTTTACTAAGAACACTAAAATCTAATACAAACTAAAGTTAAAGGGAGAGAAGGGACAAAAATTTTTAAAAAGTTCCAGAAAAAAGAAACAACAAAAAAAAACTAGAAGAAAAAGAAATAAAGAGAAAGTAAATATATAAAGTGACTTCCAACCTTCATCATAAGTATAAATAAATGTATTAACTCTTCACCCCCTTCAAAGTTACAAACATTTTATCTCTTCTTCCCATATCATCTATATCTATAGAAAAATCCATCAAACATTTTACCTTTTCGGTCCTGGTGTTAGCCGAAAGTCCGTGAAAGGTAGCCAGAAGTAACAACGTATTTTAACATTGATCAGATAAACCAAATAGAAATAGTTATTTTTGACTGCAGGTTCTTACATCCTCATCTACTCCGGATTAAATTCCCTTTTTTTCCCCTTCATGGTAGCGGGAGAGTTGTTTTAGTATATATCGGGGGTCTTCAACCTTGGCCCTTTTATGCCTTGTGGACTTCAACTCCCAGAATTCCTCAGCTAGCATCCCTGGCTGAGGAATTCTGGGAGTTGAAGTCCACAAGCCATAAATGGGCCAAGGTGGCTAGCCAATAAATGCCCTTGCTGTGGGGATCCATGAGGCTAGTGGGGCAGACTTTTAAAAAAACCGTTCCTCCCACTGCAGAACCAACAGTGGAAGAGAAGCTTCAGAAATTGCACAGCGAGATCAAGTTTGCCCTCAAAGTGGACAATCCGGTAAGCTATTTGGAGACAGTTTGGTCTAGTGGTTAAGTTACCAGGCTAGAAACCAGGAGTTGGTGAGTTCTAGTCTGGCCTTAAGCATGAAAGCTGCCTCGGTGACTTTGGGCCAATCCCCAGGAGTCAGTGAGTTCTAGTCCCGCCTTAGGCGTCAATGGCAGCTGGTGATTTGGCCCAAATCACCTGGAGGTGGAGAATTCTAATCCCACCTCAGGCACGAATGCCAGCTGATGATTTGGGCCAACCACCAGGAGATGGAGAATTCTAGTCCCGCCTTAGACCTGAATGCCAGCTGATGATTTGGGCCAACCACCAGGAGATGGAGAATTCTAGGTCCGCCTTAGGCCTGAATGCCAGCTGATGATTTGGGCCAACCACCAGGAGATGGAGAATTCTAGGTCCGCCTTAGGCCTGAATGCCAGCTGATGATTTGGGCCAATCACCAGGAGATGGAGAATTCTAGGTCCGCCTTAGGCACGAATGCCAGCTGGTGATTTGGGCCAATCACCAGAAGATTTAGAGTTCTAGTCTCACCTTAGGCTGGGTGATTTGGGGCAAATTACCAAGCGACCATGAGTTCTAGTCCCGCCTTGGGCATAAAAGCCAGCTAGGCGATTCTGAGCCAATTACCAGGAGAAGGGAGTTCTAGTCCCACCTTCGGCTCGAAAGCCAACTGGGTGACTTTGGGCCATTGCAACCCCCCTCTCACAGGTGGTGGTTATGGATGGGGCAAATAGGAAGGAGGAGTATTATATATATTTGCTGCCTTGCGTTATGAAGTCCAGAAAATTCTAATCAATCACAAAACACTCCACCCTGCTTTGCTTCCTGAGTCAGCTTTCAGATGTATTCCCTATCTGAGTTGGCTAGCCAGTCAGCTCATTCACACAAGCTTCAAACCCCCTTCCTCCTATTAGAAATGGGTCCAGCAGATATTCGGGGATCCTCTTGTTCCTTTAAGTCAGGGTTTTTCAGTCATGGTGACATTAAGGTGGGTGGGCTTCCACTCCCAGAATTTCCCAGCCAGAATGCTTTGCGTTGGGTGGGCTTCCACTCCCACAATTCCCCAGCTAGGTTGCTTTAAGGTGGGTGGGCTTCCACTCCCAGAATTCCCCAGCCAGAATGCTTTGTGTTGGGTGGGCTTCCACTCCCACAATTCCCCAGCTAGGTTGCTTTGCGTTGGGTGGACTTCAACTCCCAGAATTCTAGGAATTGAAGTCCATGCTTCTTCAAATGGCCAAGGTTAAGAAACATCCCCTTCATTGTTGAAGGATACCTGAACATCCAGGTATATTTTTTTCTGCTTCAAACCCCGCCCCCCACCTTTCCCCTCTTGATTGAAGGCCAGAGTTTCCCCAATCAAGCCTGAAGGATTGCTAGCATGGCACCGTTGCCTCGACTCCCCATGCCCCTCCCTCCCTTCTTGCCATCTGATTCGCTGCCAGACACGCTGCTTCCTGGGACTGTAAAACCAGGCCAGCCAATCTGGGCCCACCCGATCCTCTTCTTTCCCTTTAGGACATCAAGAGGTGTCTGAGCGCGTTAGAAGAGCTGGGAAGCTTGCAGGTCACTTCACACATCCTCCAGAAGCACACCAACGTCGTGGCTACCCTGAAAAAGGTACGTGGGGCCACGGATGGCGAGAGTGGCCCAGCTTGTGCGGTTAGTCCTCAACTTACGTCAGTTCTTTTAGCGACCGTTCAAATTGGGACAAAACTCACGTAACCGTCTCGCTTAGCAAGAGAAGTTTGGGGCTCAGTTGTGGTCGTTATGCACAGGGAGTCCTCGACTGAACGACCACAACTGGGCCCAAAATTTCTCTTGCTAAGTGAAACATTTATTTTTTTTTGGTCTCATTTTACGGCCTTTCTTGCCACAGTTGTTAAGTGAATCACTGCAGCTGTACAGTTAGCAGCATGGTGGTTTAGTGAATCCGGCTTCTCTCCCCTCCCCCACCCCCCCCAATTGACTTTGCTTGGCAGAAGGTCGCAAAAAGGGATCACGTGACCTCCCCCGGGGATACTGAAAACCATCGTAAATAGGAGTCAGTTGCCAAGTGTTTGAATTTTGATCACGTGATGCTACAAGGGGACAACCTTGACCTGGATGGTTGAGAATCTTCATAGATATTGATTGATTGAGCGACACTGGCTGGGTTTAGCCAACCACATCACCTAAAATCGAGCTGACCGGGGTGTGAAGACTAAGAAACCATCATAATTACAGAATAAAATAGGGATAGGGTAGACTAGACTAGACTAAAATTAGAATAGAATAGAATAATTAGGATAGGATAGGATGGGATGGGATGGGATGGGATGGGATGGGATAGGATAGGATAGAATAGAATAAGGATAGGATAGGATAGGATAAAGAATAGGATAAAGAATAGAAGAAAGAATAGAATAGAATAAAGAATGGAATAAACAGAATAATGGAATGGAATGGAATTAGCATACAGAATAGAATAAGCATAGGATAAGGATAGGATAGGATAGGATAGAATAGAATAGAACAGAACAGAATATTGAGAATAGAATAGAATTACAGGATAGAATAGAATAGAATAATGGAATGGATTAGAATAAGAATAGAATAGAATAGAATAGAATAGAATAGAATAGAATAGAATAGAATAGAATAGAATAATAGAATGGAATGGAATGGAATAGAATATAGGATAGGATAGGATAGGATAGAATAGAATAGAATAGAATAGAATAGAGAATAAATTAGAATAAATTAGAATAGAATAGAATAGAATAGAATAGAATAGAATAGAATAGAATAGAATAGAATAGAATAGAATAGAATAGAGCTGGAAGGGATCTTGGAGGTCTTCTAGTCCAACCCCCTGCTCAGGCAGGAAACCCGATATACCCATTTCAGACAAACGGCTGTCCAGTCTCTTCTTAAAGACTTCCAGTGTTGGAGCACCCACAGCCTCTGGAGGAATTTCGTTCCACTGGTTAATCGTTCTCACTGTCAGGAAATCTCCTCTTAGTTCCAGGAACCTGAAGGGTTCAGATAGCTGCCCTCGTGGGAGCCCTTTGGAGCTGCCCTTCCAGACCCTCCCAGGCTGAACCTACCTTTCTTTTTTTCTTCTTCTTCGTCTTCTTTTGGTCATCATCAGATTCGACGTTACAAAGCCAACAAGGATGTGATGGAAAAGGCGGCCGAAGTCTACACCTGCCTGAAATCTCGCGTCCTGGGCCCCAAAACTGGGGGCAACCAGAAGGTGCACAGGGCTGACGTGGAGAAGGAGGAGAAGGAGGAAGGGGGCAGAGACAAGGAGAAGTTGCCGGCCGGGGGAAATGGAGAACGAGCGGAGCCAGGAGGATAAAGATGCCGGTAAGGTCCTTTCCAGGCGGGAGTCGAAATCCAAAGATTCCGGGAAACTTTGACTGGTCAAATATCGATTCTGAAAGCTGCGGGATTCGCCCCTGTTCCTTAGAAAAGGAGACCCCGTTGAGCTGCTGGCTTCCCATCTCGGTGGGGGTGAGGGGTCCCAAGAGACCCCCCATTGCTGAGAAGCAGCCCAGGATTCCCAAGGGGAGAGAAATCCAGCCCTTTGCCTGCTCTCCCCTTTGCTCCTGGTGCGAGAAGGCCTGTTCCTCTTCCAGATCTCCCAGCGCCCGTGAATGGGGAGTCGGCCACCCAGAAAGAGGAAGGGGAAGCAGAGGACAAAGGCCGAGGGGAAGACTGGACTTCCGGAGAGGGCAAGAGGGGGACATCGCCCGAAGACGCCCACAACGAGTAAGTCGGTCTGGGGGACGGGCATGGGAGGGAGGGAGGGAGGGAAAAGGGAGGGTGGAGGAAAGAAGGAGGGAGAGGCAGGGAGGGAGGGAGGAGGGAGGGAGAGGGAAAAGGGAGGGTAGAGGGAAGAAGGAAGGGGAGGGAGGGAGGAAGTGGAGGGAGGAAGGGAAAAGGTAGGGTGGGAGGAAGGAGGGAGGGAAGGAGAGGCAGGGAGGGAGGGAAAAGGGTGGAGGGAGGGAGGAGGGAGAGAAAAGGGAGGGTGGAGGAAGGAGGGAGGGAGGAAGGGGAGGGAGGGAGGAAGGGGGCAGGGAGGGAGAGAGGGAGGAAGGGGAGGGAGGGAGAGAGGGAAAAGGGAGGGTGGAGGAAGGAAGGAGGGAGAGGCAGGGAAAAGGGTGGAGGGAGGGAGAGGGAAAAGGGAGGGAGGGAGAGGGAAAAGGGAGGGTAGAGGGAGGGAGGAAGTAGAGGGAGGAAGGAAGAGAAGGGAGGGTGGAGGAAGGAAGGAAGGAGAGGCAGGGAGGGAGGGAAAAGGGTGGAGGGAGGGAAAAGGGAGGGAGGAAGGAGGGGTGGAGGGAGGAAGGAAGGAGAGGGAGGGAAGAGGGAAGGGGAGGGAGGGGGAAGGAAGAAAGAAGAAATAGAAGGGAGGGAGGGAGGAAGGAGATGGAGGAGGGGAAGAAAGAGGGAAGGTGGAGGAAGATAGGAAAGAAAGGAAGGAGGGACAGAGAAAGGGAAGGAGGAAAGAAAGGGGAAGACGAAGAAGAGGGAGGAAGGCACATCGGGGAAAGAAGGAAAGGAAAGGAAAAGAAGGAAGGAGAAAGGGAGATGGGAGGGAAGGGATATCTCGCAAACCGCCCTTCCCTTCCCCGGCCTCCGAGAAGACCCTTCCCGAATTTAGGAAGGCTGCCGCAGGTCCCCAGGTTTCCCGGCTCTTCCTCACGCCCTGATCTCTCTCTCTCTCTCTCTCTCTCTCTCTCTCTCTCTCTCTCTCTCTCTCTCTCTCTCTCTCTCTCTCTCTCCTCTCTCTCTCTCTCTCTCCCTCTCCCTCTCTCCCTTCTTCCTTCCCGCCCTCTTGGGACCCCAGCGGAGCGCAGGACTATGCCGAGACGGAGCGGGCCGGGATGGAGCGAGGCAGGGCCCACCCAGAGTCGGACTCGGCGGACGAAGACGAGGAGAGTTGAGGGCGGCCGAAAGGGGCCCTCCCCCCACACCCACCCACGCCCGAGGAAGTGGCCCCGGATTGTTGGTGACGCCGGCAGCCTGCGCCTGGCGTTTTCTGCGATGCTTCTCCAGGCCCCCGCGGTAGATGGCGTTCTAGGTCATGTCCTCCCCGAGAACTCTTCCCCCCTCCGCTCTCCTCTTCCCCCTTCGCTCCCTCCAGAATGATGAACTTCGGGGCGGGGGGGAGGGCTGACCCACCCACCCACCCACCCCCGGTACATTTGTATTGCCCCTTCCCCCCCCCCACGTTCCTCGGCGCTTCCCTGTCCTCCCCTCTCCCGCCTCTCGCCTTTAATCTTGTGATTTCCACAGAACACGAAATGGAATATATAAAGGGTTGTTTTTTAATGAAAAAAAAGAGAGAGAAAGAAAAAAGAAAAGGCCGCCGGTCTTTGGTCTACCTCCTTTATTTTTTTTCCTTTTCTTCGGCTCGGGGAACGAGAAGATCAGGGGTCGGTGACCGGGGGCTTTAAAACTTTGGAGATCCACCCACATCCTGACCCTCTGGGGGCCGGAGATTTTCAGGATGTGGGTGAAGGGGTTCCACCTTGGAAGGGTTGAACTGCGGGGTCCTCGGCGCCCCTGGAGCTGGGTGGTTCTCTTGCGGATGTTTCGCCACCCGACTAGGGAACGTCATCAGTGCCAGAAGGGAATGTGGGGTTTGCGGAGTGCCAGGAGAGGAGGAAGACCGGGGTTCCTTGGCGCTCTCTTGATTTGGGTTTTCTTCCAGACGTCTCATCACCAAACGACATAATGTCATCAGTTCCAGAAGGGGTGTGGGTTTTGTGGCTTGGAGGAGGAGGACTGTGGGGCCCTTGGCGCACCGATGTTTCATTACTCAACGAGGCAACATCAACGGTGCTAAAGGGAGTGAAGTTTGCGGTGAGAAAGAGAAGGGGAGAAGAAGAACCTTGGTGCTTTCTGAGGCTTGCTATTTTCTTGCAGACGTTTCGTGACCCAACTACGTAACGTCATCAGTGCAAGTGTCATGGTTCCGATGAACGAGACAATTCCAACAAGTTGCAGGCATATTATTTATCTAAAAAGTCTTAGTAATGAAACGGAACATCGGCACTCCTGGAGGGATGCCAGAATCTGAAATCTCCTCCCCCCCCACAAAGCCATCGTAACACACACACACTCCCCACCCTTATCTACACGTCGTAAATCACATTATCCAATTACTTTTACATAGGAGGTCTCTCCTCCCATTCTGTACGCGGGCTTTTCTAATCTTCTCAAAATAGCCGTTAGAAAATTCCCTCCCTTCAAGATTCAAAGCAAAGCAGTTTAAACCAAAGGCTGTCTTATGTTGTCGGTTCAAAAACATGTCAATGTTTGCAGCATTGACCAAGAAAGGAGGGGGGGGGTTGCAGAGAGGACGACTCTGGGCTCCTTGATGCTCTCTGCGCTTGGGTGTTTTCTCGTGGACGTTTCATTACCCAACTAGAGACTATCATCAGTGCTAGAAGGGAATGTGGGGGTTGTGGAGAGGAGGAGGAGGAAGAGGGGGAGAAGGAAGAATGAGAAGGGGAGGCAGAAGAGAGAAAGGACTGTGGGGTCCTCTCTGAGCTTCATTTTTTTCTTGCAGACGTCTCATGACCCAACTAGGTAACGTCATCAGTGCTAACCAGACGTAGTGCTAATAACATAGAAAGTACCGTATTTTTTGGACCATAAGACGCACTTTTTCCCCCCAAAAGTGTGTGGGGGGGAAACGAGGGTGTGTCTTATGGTCCGAAGGTGATCCGTATGGCCAGCCCCAACCTCTGCAAGTGGAGCACATGCACGTGCTGAGAAACGCCGATCTCACACTCCTGCACTCTCCCTCGCTCGGTTTCAGCTTCCCTTGCTACAAGAGAAAGCAGGCTGAAACGGAGTGAGGAGATTGCCAGGAATGCGAATCGGCTGATCTCATGCTGCTGCAATCTGCCTCGTTTCAGCCTGCTTTCTCTTGTAGCAAGGGAAGCTGAAACCGAGCGAGGGAGTTTGCAGGAGCACGAGATCGGCCGATTCGCATTTCTGGCAATCTCACTCCGTTTCAGCCTGCTTTCTGCAAGAGAAAGCCGGGCTGCAGGGCCGCCTCCGCGGGTACTGCTCTAATGCAGAGAAGGAAGGACAAAGAGGGAGGGAAGGAAGGAAGGAAGGGACAATGGGAGAGGGAGGGAGAGAGAGAGAGAAGGAGAAGGAATTTTTTTTCTTGTTTTCCTGCTCTAAAAACTGGGTGCATCTTATGGTCCGGTGCGTCTTATGGTCCGAAAAATACGGTAACTGCATTTACAGGTCGTCCTTGACTTACAGCCATAAGGGAGCCTGCCCATCACAGTCATAAGTTGTGACAGTTGTTGTAAATCGGCCAGCCCAATTTTAGGACCTCTTATTGTGGTGGTTTTTAAGTGAACACGGCAGTCGTAAAACGAAGCACTTGTTGATTATGGGCCGGTTTCACCCCAAACCGGGGATTCAGTGCCAGTTTTGGGGTCACGTGACTGCAGGATACTGCAAATAGCGGTGAATGTGGGCCGGTTGCTGAATGCCCAACGTGTCATGTGGCCACGGGGGAATTCGGCCTTTGCAACCGGGTTGTAAGTGCCCCCGCGGAGGTCCATTGTAACCTCAAAGGGTCGTTAGGCGTCCGGTTGTAAGTTGAGCACCAGTACACGCCCGTCCAAAGAGACAATGAAAAAGCTAAGAAGGAAACGGACCAGAATGCAGCCTTTCCAGCAGCTCGCACCCAGACAAACTTTCAAGCAGGAAACTACTCCAAGGAACCACCGGGGAGAAAGAAAAAAAAAACACCCTCGTCAACGCTGGCAACCCCTTCTAACATTGATGGTGTTAGCTAGCTGGGTCATGAAATGACTGCAAGGAAACCATCAAGTTCAGAGAGCACCAAGGAGCCCAGAGTTGCAGCACTCCTCCTCCTCCTCCTCCTCCTCCTCCTCCTCCTCCTCCTCCTCCTCCTCCTCCTCTCCACAAACCCCACTGAGTTCTAGCACTGTTGATGTTACCTAGTTGGGTCATGAAATGTGTGCAAGCAAACAACCAAGCTCAGAGAGTACTAAGGACCCCTTACTGTTACTACTTTCTCTAAACTCCACTCTCTCCTCGCACTTGTGGTGTTACCTGGATAACAAAATGTCTGCAAGAAAAAAAACCCACAGTTGTCACTCTCCTATTCCTCCTCCTCCTCCCAACAATCCCCCCATCCCTTCTATCACTGAGAACACCAAGGATCCTACAGTCCTCCTCCTCCTCCTCCCTAAACTCCACTCCTCTTTAGCACTGATGATGTTCCCTAGCTGGGTCATGAAATGTCTGCAAGCAAACAACCAAACTCAGAGAGCACCAAGGACCCCATACTACTACTACTACTACTACTACTACTACTACTACTTTCTCTAAACTCAACTCTCCTCGCACTTGTGGTGTTACCTAATTGGATAACAAAATGTCTGCAAGAAAAAAAACCCACAGCTGTTGCCTTCCTCTTCGTTCACCACTCCTCCATCTTCTCCTTGTCTCCTCCTCCTCCTCCTCCTCTCTCTAAGCTCCACTCCTGCTTAGCACTGATGGCGTTACCTAGTCCGCAAGTAATGTCCGCAAAAAAAAACAAGCTGGGAGAACACCAAAGACTCTTAGCAGCCAAAATGCTCTGTCGTCTCACTTCTTGACTGATTTGGGTCCAGTCTCTTGGGGGGCTTCTTCTGGACCCCAAAGTTGTGTCTGTTAGCAGGATTTTCCCCCCTCCCCCAATCTCCTCTATTTGTGGACGGGAGGATGTTTCTTCGACAGCTCCCGGCCACCCCTTTGGACCCCGTTGTCCCTGCAGATGTCCCAAACCTGCCATTCGTAAGGAGGCTGCTGGTCTGTTGCTAAAGGTTGGAAGTCAGAGATGAAGAGGTGGCAGGGAACACCTGTGCAGGTAACCTCCTCTGCAGGTATTCGGACTCTGGCCCAAGAACAGAATAGAACAAAATATAGAATAGAATATACAGTAGAATAGAATAAAAATAAAAATCGGAATAGAACAGAACAGAATACAATAGAACAGAACAGAATACAATAGAACAGAACTAGAATAGAATAGAATAGAATAGAATAGAATAGAATAGAATAGAATAGAATAGAATTACAGAATAGAATAGAATAGAATAGAATAGGGAATAAATGGAATGGAATAGAATAGAATATAGAATAGAATATAGAACGGGATAGAATAGAATAGGATTTCAGAATAGAATAGAATATTGAATTGAATTGAATTACAGGATAGAATAGAATAGGAAATAAATAGAATAGAACAGAAATAGAATAGGATAGAGAGTGGAATGGAATGGAATGGAATGGAATAGAATTACAGACTAGAATAGAATAGGGAATAAATGAAATGGAATAGGATAGAATATAGAACGGAATAGAATAGAATTATAGAATAGAATATAGAATTGAATTACAGGATAGAATAGAATATAGAATAGAATAGGGAATAAATGGAATAGAACAGAATAGAATTTAGAATAGAATATAGAACAGAACGGAATAGAATTACAGAATAGAATAGAATATAGGATAGAATTGAATTACATTATAGAATAGAATAGAATATAGAATAGAATAATCTGCCTGGGGGCCTGGTTGGACCCACAAAAGGTCTCCTGTGGGGCAGAAGCTTTGGGGCCTTTTCCAACCTCCTGGAAAAACCTCCTTGGTGCCCAGAAGACGTGAAGAAGGTTGGGGATGGATATCTTCTCTGCAGCTTCCTTTCTCTCCTCCTCCTCCCCCCCCTCCCCGAGCAAGGAGGGGATGTCCCGGTCTGACTTCAGCTCCCCACCCCCAGACACTGATAAAGCAGACCATTGTGTCGTGTAGGGCAGGCAGTCCTCGACTTTACGACTCCCACTTCCATCGGGAACAGGGTCTTTTTGAGTATCCCAGGTCGTGATTTTACCACCTTTTTCCCGGCTGTCCGCGAATTGCACGTTTGTTGCGCGAAGCCAGATTTGTTCACGAATCACACAGTTGTTAAGTGGATCCAGTTCCCCCCCCCCATCGGCTTATCTTAAGCCCCCCCCCTTCCCGGAAACGTTACAAGTGACAGTCGCATCACGCCGCAACTGTCAACGAACACGCACGCCGGGTGCCGAGCGCCTGAATTTTGCATCACAGGACTGCAAGAATGTTAAGTCTGAGGACTCTTTTTTTTTTTCCTCCCCCCCCCCACCGCCGTGGTAACTTCGAATGGTCGTAAGCCGAGGACTTATCCGTATTGGAAATTCAGGGGATAACGGTAAGGATCCCACAGCGGTCCTTCTCTTGCTCTGGAACGTCAGCTTCCCACAATGAAAAGAAGGACAGAAGAGAGGTTTTGTTGCTAAGGGAGACGACATGGGTTCACTGAAAGTTGCCCCGTTTTACGACCGCTCCTGCCACGCTTGTTAAGGGAATCGCTGTAGCCGTTACATTAAGCGAGACGGCTGTCGAGTGAAACTGGCTTCCTCGTGGACTTGGGCTTGTCGGAAGGTCACGAAAGGGATCACGTGACCCCGGGACACTGCGACACAGCAGAGCTGGCTGGGGAATTCTGGGAATTGAAGTCCACCCATCTTAAAAGTGCCCCACGTTGAGAAAACCTTTTGAAGGGAAGAAATATTCCTTTATGCCTTCTTTAGCAAAAAGCACTCAGCTCTGGGAAGACATTGTCCAAACAGGGAAGAAATTATTTTGATTTCCGGACACCAAAGCGCCAGATGGTCCTCAGCTTACGACCAAAGTTAACAATGGCACTGAACAAAGTGGCTTCATGACCGCTTTTCACGCAAGCGTCGTGGCATCCTCACGGCCGCGTGGTCAAAATACTTGTCAACCGGCTCACATTTACAACGGTGGCCATGTCCCACAGGGGTGTGTGTGTGTGTATCACAGGACTCTCCTTTTGTAGCCTTCTGACAAAAAAATTCCACGGGCAAGCCAGACTCACTTAACGACCGTGGGGCTAACTTCAACTGCTGCGGTGATTGGCGAGAAAGGTCATGTCTCACTTAGCAACAGAAATCTGAGGATCAATGGGGGTCGTGAGTCAAGGAGTGTTATGCAGAGGACACTAAGGGAATGAGAAGTGGGAAGACCCATATCAAAAAAATCTTAATATATCTCCCACCCAGAGCAGGACCAAAAGTCTGGAAACATTAGTTAATCTTCAACCTAAAACCATTCATTTAGTGACCATTCAAAATTTCAAACTTACGTCCGTTGCAACATCCCCATGGTCACGGGTATTTATATGCATTTAGCATGGTTGCAGTGTCTGGGGTCATATGATCGCATTTGGAGACCAGACAAGCCAAGTCAATGGGGAAGCTAGATTAATTTAAAATAAGTAATATAATAATAAAGTTGGGAGGGACCTTGGAGGTCATCTAGTCCCACCCCCTGCTCAGGCAGAAAACCCTACACCATTTCAGACAAATGGCTCTCCACAGTCCCTTCTTAAAAACTTCCAGTGTTTGAAACTGTTTTGTAAGTATTTTTGAGATTTCCTAGTTTCAAGTTGGAAGGGACCTTGGAGGTCATCTAGTCCAACCCCCCCCGCTCAGGCAGAAAACCCTACCTACACCATTTCAGACAAATGGTTGTCCAGTCCCTTCTTAAAAACCTCCGGGCTTTGAAACATGAAAGACCCCACAACTGTTGTCTTTTTCGTAAGTATTTTTGAGATTTCCTAGTTTTGAGTTGGAAGTAACCTTGGAGGTCATCTAATCCAACCCACTCCCCTTCTCAGGCAGGAAAGCCTATACCATTTCAGACAAATGGCTGTCCAGTCCCTTCTTAAAAACTTCTAGCATTGGAGCATTCACAGCTTCTGGAGGCAGGTAGTTCCACTGGTTAATTGTTCTAACTGTCACTTAACAATGATGTAAAGAAAGGTCGCAAAACGGGACAAACCTTAACAACTGTCTTGCTTAGCAAAGCAAATGTTGGGCTCAGCTGTGTTTTTAAGTCGAGGACTGCCTGTGTTTGAAAAAAGAGAGCATTCGGCGGGGCTCCGTGTGTGTGCGTGTGCGTGTGTGTGTGTGTGTGTATGGGGGAGGGAATCCCATTGGAACAATTTGGGCACACTTGCCCTGTTTCCATCGTTACCCCATCTTTAGATGCGTCAGACTACAACTCCCAGCCTCCACGGCCAAAGGTGGAGCTTCTGAACCATGATGGTGCAGTGGTTAGAATGCAGTATTGCAGGCTGACTCTGCCGACTGCCAGCAGTTCGATCCCGACCGGCTCAAGGTTAACTCAGCCTTCCATTCTTCCCAGGTCGGTAAAATGAGGAGCCAGATTCTTGGGTCAATAGGCTGACTCTATAAACCGCTTAGAGAGGGCTGTAAAGCACTGTGAAGCGGCGTATAAATCTAACCGCTATTGCCATTGCTTTGTCCCAAGCTATCAACCCACGGGGCAGAATAACAGAGATGGAAGGAACCTTGGAGGTCATCTAGTCCAATCCCCTGCTCAGTCAGGAAACACTTCCATTTCAGAGAAGAGCAACTGATTAAGGGTCTGGCCAACATGACCACGAAGATGTCCTCGGACAAGCGCTGGCTCTTCGGCTTTGAAACGGAGATGAGCACCGGCCCCTAGAGTCGGAAACGACTAGCACGCATGTGTGGGGGAACCTTTACCTTTACTTTAGCCCACCTTCCAGGGAAGAACGAGGGGTGACATGATAGCAATGTTCCAGTATCTCAGGGGCTGCCCCAAAGAAGAGGCAGTCAAGCTATTCTCCAAAGCGCCTGAAGGCAGGACAAGAAGCAACGGATGGAAACTAACCAAGGAGAGAAGCAACCTGGAATTAAGGAGAAACTTCCTGACAGTGAGGACAATTAACCAGTGGAACAACCTGCCTCCAGAAGCTGTGAATGCTCCAACACTGGAAGATTTTAAGAAGAGACTGGACAGCCATTTGTCTGAAATGGTACAGGGCCTTCTGTCTGAGCAGGGGGGTTGGACTAGATGACCTCCCTTCCAACTTCTCTTATTCTGTTATTCTATTGTTCTGAATGACGCCTTCAGAGGTTCTGGGCACTCCAACACTGGAGGCTTTTAAGAAGACCCTGGACGGCCATTTGTCTGAAATGGTGAAGGTTCTGCTTGAGAACAGGCCGTGGTCCGTTCAAAACCGGGTCGTAGAATTGTTGGGCAAGCGCATGCGCAGCTCCACTTTCATGAACCAGCAGACAACTCTGCACGGGTGACACGCTCCATTTGTGCCTGCCGCTCACGCGGAACTATCCCTTCTCCTCGTCTCCCACCTGTCTGCAAAACTAGACCGTTGGACTAGAAGACCTCCAAGGTCCCTTCCAGCTTCTATTCTATTCTATTCTGTTCTGTTCTGTTCTATTTTATGTTTCCACATTCTATTCTATTCTATTCTATTCTATTCTATTCTATTCTATTCTATTCTATTCTATTCTATTCTATTCTATTCTATTCTATTCTATTCTATTCTATTCTATTCTATTTTATGCTATTCTATTCTATTCTATTCTATTCTATTCTATTCTATTCTATTCTATTCTATTTTATGCTATTCTATTCTATTCTATTCTATTCTATTCTATTCTATTCTATTCTATTCTATTCTATTCTATTCTATTTTATGTTTCCACATTCTATTCTATTCTATTCTATTCTATTCTATTCTATTCTATTCTATTCTATTCTATTCTATTCTATTTTATGCTATTCTATTCTATATTATGTTTCCACATTCTATTCTATTCTATTCTATTCTATTCTATTCTATTCTATTCTATTCTATTCTATTCTATTCTATTCTATTCTATTCTATTTTATGTTTCCACATTCTATTCTATTCTATTCTATTCTATTCTATTCTATTCTATTCTATTCTATTCTATTCTATTCTATTCTATATTATGTTTCCACATTCTATTCTATTCTATTCTATTCTATTCTATTCTATTCTATTCTATTCTATTCTATTCTATTCTATTCTATTCTATTCTATTCTATTCTATTCTATTTTATGTTTCCACATTCTATTCTATTCTATTCTATTCTATTCTATTCTATTCTATTCTATTCTATTCTATTCTATTCTATGCTATTCTATGCTATTCTATTCTATATTATGTTTCCACATTCTATTCTATTCTATTCTATTCTATTCTATTCTATTCTATTCTATTCTATTCTATTCTATTCTATTCTATTCTATTCTATTCTATTCTATTCTATTTTATGTTTCCACATTCTATTCTATTCTATTCTATTCTATTCTATTCTATTCTATTCTATTCTATTCTATTCTATTCTATTCTATTCTATTCTATATTATGTTTCCACATTCTATTCTATTCTATTCTATTCTATTCTATTCTATTCTATTCTATTCTATTCTATTCTATTCTATGTTTCCACATTCTATTCTATTCTATTCTATTCTATTCTATTCTATTCTATTCTATTCTATTCTATTCTATTCTATTCTATTCTATATTATGTTTCCACATTCTATTCTATTCTATTCTATTCTATTCTATTCTATTCTATTCTATTCTATTCTATTCTATTCTATTCTATTCTATTCTATTCTATTCTATTCTATGTTTCCACATTCTATTCTATTCTATTCTATTCTATTCTATTCTATTCTATTCTATTCTATTCTATTCTATATTATGTTTCCACATTCTATTCTATTCTATTCTATTCTATTCTATTCTATTCTATTCTATTCTATTCTATTCTATTCTATTCTATTCTATTCTATTCTATTCTATTCTAGTCTAGTCTAGTCTAGTCCAGTCCAGTCCAGTCTAGTCTAAAAGGGACGTGGTGGCTCAGTGGGTTAGGACGCTGAGCTTGTCGATCAGAAGGCCGGCAGTTTGGCGGGTCGAATCCTGAGTGCCGCATAACAGAGTGAGCGCCTGTTACTCATCCCAGCTTCTGCCAACCTAGCAGTTCGAAAGCACGTAAAAATGCAAGTAGAAAAATAGGGACCACTACGGTGGGAACGTAACAGCGTTCCGTGCACCTTTGGCGTCCAGTCATGCCGGCTACATGACCACAGAGACGTCCTCGGAAAGCGCCAGCTCTTCGGCTTTGAAACGGAGATGAGCACCGGCCCCTAGAGTCGGGGGGGGGGGGAACCTTTACCTTTACTAGTCTAGTCTAGTCTATATTTTAGTCTATATTCCATTCCATTCCAGTCTAGTCTATACTCTGTTCTACAGTATACAGTATACAGTATTCTATTCTATTCTATTTTCTATCCTGTAATTCTATTCTTTTCTATTCTATTCTATTTTATTTTCTATCCTGTAATTCTATTCTATTCTATTCTATTCTATTCTATTCTATTCTATTCTATTCTATTCTATTCTATTCTATTCTATTCTATTCTATTCTATGCTATTCTATGCTATTCTATGCTATTCTATTCTAGACCTTGTAGTTTCCCGACCTATGGGGCTGGGGAGTGAGAGGTGGGCTGCAACCCTCAGGAGCAAAGAGGCAAGCACTAATTCAAGTGAGCTTCTGACTGAACGTCTCGTTCTTTAGTAATTCATGCTGCATGCCCGACTTTACGGAGACCGACCACCTGGGTCATTCTCCAAGGTGAGTCCACCGCCACCTGCAGTCCCTGCTAAGCACCCTGTTTGCAAAACATGCCCCCCCCTCCTCTTGCTTCCGTCTTTCTACTTGTCTTCCTCCTTCTTGCCAAAAACATCCTCCTTGAGACTCTTTGGGATGTAGGACTGCACGAGTTTGAAGATGCTCCACTCTGAACTTCCAGAGGCTCCGGATCCTGTTGTGGTGGCTTCCTCCGCCTCTCTGCAAGGAGTCATCTCCTCACATTCTTTGGGGTCGTAGGCCCGCTGGATTTTGAGGATGTCCACCTGCTCCTGCGGAGCGGAAGGGGAGGCGTCTTCCGCTTGCCTAATAGAGGACCCGTCCTCACACGACCTGGGCTCGTAGGCTTTTTGGATCTCCAGGAGGTCCTTCGGTTGGCCAGCGGGCGGCTGTTTCTCTTCTTCCGGGGTCAAAGGTGGGACCTCGTTGTTGTTATTGCTCTTGTTGACCTCGAGTTGCAGAATGTTATCCCTGCTCGAAATGATGTCGCTCTGAGTAGCATTTGGGGCTAGACGGGGGAGTTCTTCCTCCGGGGCAAGTGGTGGGACTTCTTCCTGGACAGGTGTTGGGACCTCTTCTTCCTTCTGGACCGGTGGTGGGACTATTTCCACCTGGACAGGTGTTGGGACCTCTTCTTCTTTCTGGACTGGTGGTGGGACTATTTCCATCTGGACAGGTGTTGGGACCTCTTCTTCTTTCTGGACAGGTGTTGGGACTATTTCCATCTGGACAGGTGTTGGGACCTCTTCTTCTTTCTGGACAGGTGTTGGGACGACTTCATCCTTCCGGACAGGAGGTGGAAACTCTACCTTCTTGATGGAAGGTGCTTCCTTAATAGAAATTTGGGGCACCTCAATTTCCTCTTTCTCCTCCTTGCTGGGCAATCTGTCTTCGTGACACTCTTGGGGCTCATAAGCCTTCAGGAGTTTCAAGATGTCTGCCCTGCTTGGAAGAGGGACTTCTCTTTGGCCAAGAGTTGGGACTTCCGTTGGGTCGGATAATTCTTCGCAACCTTTGGGGTCATAAGCCCGAAGGAGCTTCAGGATATCATCTCTGCTGGGCAAGACTTCTTCCTCTTCCTGGGTGGGCACTTCTTCCTCTTCCTTCTGGAGAGAAGATGAGATGTTCTTCTTCTCCAGCAGTGCTTGGATGGTGGAGATTTTGGGCACGTAGGTCTCCAGCATCTTCATTATACCCCAATCCTTGGACCCTTCCTTGCTAGAAGGGGACACTTCCTTCTCATCCTCGCTAGGAGTTGCGTCCTCCTTGCAACCTTGAGGGTCATAGGCCTCTTGGATTTTGAGGATGTCCTCCAATTCTCTAGAAGGTGGGACCTCCTCAGCCGCTGCCTCCTCCTTCTCCTCCTCCTTCTTCACGAAAAGGGTCTCGTTGTCGCATTCTCTGGGATCGTACGCTTTCTGGATTTTGAGGATGTTGCTCTCGATGTCCCTCATGTCGAACGGGGGCGCCTCTTCTTCCGCTTCGCGCTCCGCGGTGCTCTCCTGCTTCTTGCTTAGGATGGGAGGGAGATAATCCTTCAGCCAAAGGAGGGCCTTGGGGCTTTGCAAGGCATATTCCATGAGTTCGTCCATCGAGCCTTGGGCTTCCGCCATGACTGCGAAGCTCTTGTTCAAGAGGCCGCTGGACAAGTCGCTGAAACAGTGGGCGGAGGCAAAGGTGGAGTGTAGCTCGCTCATGTCTCGACAGGTTTGGTACAGTTTGTTTTGGAGATTGGAGGGAAGATCTTTCAAGTTGGCCAACAGGCTCTCATAAGTGTTCTTCAGGTTGCTGGTCAGGCTCCGGGACATTTCTAGCGTTTTGGCTTCTACCTGTTGGAACCAAAAGACATTCCTTCAGATGTACAGTCCTCCCTATCTACTCGTCAAGCGGGTAGCAGACCTGGCCAGCTATTGAACCAACCCAAACCCAATTCTGACATATTTCCATCAGGAAGATGGAGAACCACCTCTTCACTGCATTATTTATTTATTTATTTTATTACATTTATATACCGCCCTTTCCCGAAGGACTCAGGGCAGTTTACAGGGTGATTAAAAAACCAAGATACAAAAGTTAAAAACAAATTTAAAAAAAAAATATTTGTCCCTGCATAAATAAAACCCCAGTTAAAATAAGATTGATCCTCAGCCTGGGCCAGAGAGCTCGAAGAGCCAGGTCTTCAGGCCCCGGTGGAATGAACAGAGGTCAGGGGCAGTCCTCAGCTCCACTGGCAGCTGGTTCCAAAGGGCAGGCGCCCCCACTGAGAAGGCCCTATCCCTGGGTGTCATCCGCCGGCAATCTCTTACCGGTGGCACCCTGAGAAGACCCTCCCTGTGGGAGCGCACTGGATGAAGGGAACTTGATGCCGGCAGCAGGTGTTCCCGCAGATATTCTGGACCCAAGCCATTTAGGGCTTTATAGGTCATCACCAGCACCTTGAATCTCACCCGGAGGGCAACCGGAAGCCAATGCAGCTCACGGAGTAGAGGTGTTACATGGGAGTATCGGGAAACCCCCATCACGACTTGCGCGGCTGCATTCTGCACCAGCTGAAGCCTCTGAGTGGTCCTCAAGGGCAGCCCCATGTAGAGAGCGTTGCAGTAGTCTAAACGGGAGGTCACGAGCGCATGAGTGACTGTGCGTAGGGCATCTCGGTCCAGATAGGGTCGCAACTGGCGCACCAGGCGAACCTGGGCAAAAGCCTCCCTGGTCACGGCTCCTATATGGTCTTCAAAATTGAGTCGTGAATCCAGGAGGACGCCCAAGTTGCGAGCCCTATCAACGGGGGGTAACACCTCACCCCCCATCGTTAGAGATGGAATAGTCTGGTTGACCCGAGATGCCGATATGCACAGCCACTCAGACTTGGCAGGATTCAGACGAAGCCTGTTTCTCCCCATCCAGACCTGGACCGCCTCCAGGCACCGGGACATCACGGCGAGGGCATCGCTGGGTTGGTTCGGGGTGGAAAGAAAAAGTTGGGTATCATCAGCGTACTGATGATACCCCACCCCGAAACCACGAATGATCTCACCCAGCGGCTTCATATAGATGTTGAACAGGAAGGGCGAGAGAACCGACCCCTGAGGAACTCCACAAACGACAGGCCTCGGGGCGGATCTCTGCCCTCCCGTCAACACCGAGTGCGAACGGCCCAGGAGATAGGAGGAGAACCACCGTAAAACGGTGCCTCCCACTCCCAACCCCCTGATTGGGAGGTGATTAGCAAAAGAATCAAGGAATATCCATCAAGGAGAATATTTATAGCTCAGGGTTGAACTGTGGGGGTCTTTGGTGCTCTCTGAGCTGGGTGGTTTTCTTGCAGATGTTTCACGAGTCAACTAGCTAACATCATCAGGGCTGGAAGGGAGTCAGTGGGGTTTGTGGAGAGAAGAAGAAGAAGAAGAAGAAGAAGAAGAAGAAGAAGAAGAAGAAGAAGAAGAAGAAGAAGAAGAAGAAGAAGAAGAAGAAGAAGAAGAAGAAGAAGAAGAAGAAGAAGAAGAAGAAGAAGAAGAGGAGGAGGAGGAGGAGGAGGAGGAGGAGGAGGAGGAGGAGGAGGAGGAGGAGGAGGAGGAGGAGGAGGAGGAGGAGGAGGAGGCAGCCTTGGTAGTCTCTGAACTTGGTTGTTTTCTTCCAGATGTTTCATGAATCAACTAGCTAACATCATCAAGGTTGCAAGGGAGAGGGATTTGCGGAGAGGAGGAGGACGACTGTGGGATCCTTGATGCTCTCTGAGCTTGGTTATTTCCTTGCAGAGGTCTCATGACCCAAATAGGTTACGTCATCAGTGCTTGATTCGGATATTGTTTACTTCTTGATTATTGTTCTAGTATTAATCTTGGTATTGGTTATCAAAGAACTACCAACTTAGACAAAAAGGCTAACAGTAAACAGCCTAATCTGGGGACCACGAAGAACACTCTCACCCACCCTGACAAGGCTAAACCAGTAGCATATAAAAAGAGACCAAACCCCACTGACTCCCTTCTAACCCTGATGACGTTACCTAGTTGGATCATGAAACGTCTGCAACGAAACCAGCCAGCTCAGAGAGCGCCAAGGACTCCCCGAATGAAGGGATCTTCACCCTAATAAAAGTAGAAATCAATGGGTTGCTGAACTAGCCACCCAGTTGTCGAGATTTTGGTAACCAAAGCCAGCGGGCTTCAGAATGCTTTGCAGAAAATTTCGGAAGAGTCTTAAGCTGAACTCTGGAGAAGCTTGATGAGCAGAGATATTCTGCTAATATCTTTCTGTACTATCCCACTAAGGCTATAAAGTCTTTTGATGGTATATTTATGGCGAGGATTATTATTTTTTGCAACTTGTGATTTGGGCTGGCTCAACCGCTTTAAAATATGAAACTTTTATATAAAATCTGAGTAAAAACATCACGTGTGAAATACACTTTTCTGGTGGACAAAGTTGAGGGCAGAGTTATTCCAGGTTTTCAATTTCTAGCTTTATTTTTTTTTTGCTCTGGGTGGATTTAAATATTAGCCTTTTTTCCCCCTGTGAAGCAACATCTCATTCTCCCATATAGATAGTCCTTGACTTACAACCATTCATTTAGCAGCTGTTCAAAGTTACGACTGCACTGAAAAAAGCGGCTTAACAACCAGTCCTCGCACTTACGGCCACTGCAACACTGACACATGATCAAAATAGGGGCATTTGGCAACTGGCACGGATTTGCGATGGTTGCAGCGTGCTGCAGTCACGTGATCTCCATTTGTAACCTTGCCGGCCGGCTTTGAACAAGCAAAGCTAATGGGGAAAGACAGACTCACTTAATGACCACACAATTCACTTAACAACTGCAGCGGTTTGCTGAACCAATGTGGCCAAGAAGGCTGTGAAATTGATGGCGGTGGTAAATCGAGGACTACCTTTATTCTCCTTTTCAGACTTGGCACTCCGTTAAGCATCCCAGAGTCCTGATTGGGAATTTTAGGAGTTGGAAATCTCTCAATTCAAGAAGTAGGTTTTATTTCCCAGCAGAGACGGGTAGGGAGATAGCCTTGAAGTGGATCTGGGTCAGTCATTGGGGTGGGGTGTGTGTGGGGGGAATCAGTTTAGCTGGGAAGAAAGAAGCAAGTGAGGAAGAAACTCAAGTTTGCCCCACTTTGATTCTCTTTGGTTTAAGAAGGTGATGGGGGAAAAAATTGCCAGGCTCCTGAAAATCTGTTATTGTACCTTATGATAAGAGAGTTTCCATACCTCAGTGCTTCTCCAAGCAGTTCCCAGAATTCCCAAGCCAGCCTTGGGATACCCATAAGAACAGTCCTTAGTTGTCTCTTTCCTGACCTGGCTTACCATGGGGGGCTGGATTAGACCTCCAAGGTCCCTTCCAGCTATATTCTGTTCTGTTCTGTTCTGTTCTGTTCTGCTCTGCTCTGCTCTGCTCTGCTCTGTTCTACTCTACTCTACTCTACTCTACTCTACTCTACTCTACTCTACTCTACTCTATCCCTTCCAGCTCTATTCTGATTCTGATTCTTGAAAGAGGACAGCAGTTGACAAAACACTACAAAGGAATGTGTCTGCACATTCCTGATCAGGAAAATGGGTAGCCATCTCCCCACAGCACCGACAGAGGATTAGCAAAAGAATCAAAGCATCTGGGCCCTAACAAAATTAGAAGTGAATGGCACATCGAAGGAAGAAGCATCCAGTTGCCAAGATCTTTCCCTTTTTCGGCTTCCCTTTCCATAAATCAAGTTAAAGAAGAATCTGGCTTATTAGCAGTTAGCGGCTGCTAAGGGAAGAACGAAATGAATCTGCCTTTGCTACTTTGCCACTTCATAAACACTCTAGATTGCCCTCTGAAGCCATCCGCTCTTATCGGGTTCCAGATTAGAGAAATGAAAGTCCAAGACTGGCTGGGGAATTCTGGGAGTTGAAGTCCGCAGAGCTTAAAGGTGAGCAAGGTGGAGAAAAGGTTAGTAGCCACTTCCCCACTGCACTGGGGGCACTGAAGGGGATGCTTCAGTGTGAGTTGCTGTTCTGCATTGTGTTCCAAGATTCGAAGCCCAGAACAGGGAGTCATGCAGAGGCAGCCTGTCCAGTTTTTTTTTTTTTGCGGTGGGTGTCTTCAACTTATTGATCACATTTGCACCGATAACGTTAAGACTTGGGGAAGGGGCAAGGAAAACTTACTTCGGAAGCAATATCTTCTTCGCTTCTAGCCATCCTTAACAGCAGATCGTCTTCATCGCAACCGGGACTTGTTAGAGTGATGTGAGCCACGTCTCTGTGGACCTTCTCCTTGGCCACAGGGGTTAATTCTACCTTCTTTGGTGGCTTGGTGACTTCTGGTGGAGGGGTTGGTGGCTTCTCGGGCTCCACTTCTGCTGGAGGAGTTGGTGGCTTCTCTGGCTCAACCTAAGGTATGTAGGAAGCACATCACAATAGTAATGGGGGACTTTAACTACCCTGACATCAACTGGGAGACAAACTCTGCACCAAGTGGAAGATCAGATTCCTGCCAAACCTAGCAGACAACTTTGTCTCCCAAAAAGTAAAGAAGGGGACTAGGGGATTAGCCATATTGGATTAATTCTCACTAACAAAGATGATCAGGAACTAATAGGAACCTTGGGGGGGGGAGTGATCATGCAATACTGGAATTCAACATTATGGAAGCACAAGCAATAGAATACAGCCAGACTAGAGTCTTGGACTTTAAGAGAGCTAATTTCAATAAACTTAGAGAGAGCTTGGGGAGGATTCCATGGATGAGAATCCTCAAGGGGAAAACAACTCAAGAAGCTTGGGAAATTTTGAAAAGTGAGATAATAAAAGCCCAGTCTAGCACGATACCAACAAAGAGGAAAAATAACAGCTCTCAAAACAAACCAGCATGGCTGCATAAAGAACTCTCTGATAAATTGAAAGATAAAAAGGACAAGTATAGAAAGTGGAAAGAGGGGCACATAACTAAGGCAGAATATCAGCAAATAGACCGAGTCTGCAAAGATGAAGTGAGGAAAGCTAAGGCTCAAAATGAACTAAGGCTTGTGACCAAAGTCAAAAATAATTAAAAAAAGCTTCTTTCAACATGTAAAAAACAAGAAAAAAGTGAAGGAAATGATTAGTCCATCAGTGGGTGAAAGTGGCAAGAAGGTGACAAGCAACAGTGAGAAAGCAGAACTATTTAACTCATTTTTTGCATCTGTCTTTACACAAAGGGAAAAAACAGACCAATCTATCAAAAATAGTGCCGTAAAAAACAGAATAGAAACACAAGTTAAGATAGGCACGAAAATGGTAAATGAGCACCTGTCCAGCCTAGACAAGTTCAAATCACCAGGACCAGATGGATTACACCCCAAGGTTCTCAAGGAAATGGCAGATGTGATCTCAGAACCACTGAACTATATTTTTCAAAGATCCTGGAGCACTGGGGAACTACCAGAGGACTGGAAAAGAGCTGATGTAGTTTCCATCTTCAAAAAAAAAGGGGGGGGAATGGATCCAGGAAATTACAGACCTATCAGCCTGACCTCAATACTTGGGAATATTCTGGAAAAGATAATCAAACAACAAATCAGCGAACACCTAGAGGCAAACAAAGTCATTACTAAAAGCCAACATGGGTTTGTCAAAAACAGATAATCCCAGACAAATCTTATTGCATTCTTTGACCAAGTGACAAAACTAGTGGACCAGAGGAATGCTGTAGATATAATTTACTTGGACTTCAGTAAGGCATTTGACAAAGTAGATCACAACCCACTACTTGATAAGATAAAAAAATGTGGGTTAGGCAGCATCACCACCAGATGGATTCGTAGCTGGCTGACAGGCCATACTCAGCATGTGGTCCTCAATGGAACCGCATCTACATGGAAGGAAGTGTGTAGTGGGGTGCCCCAGGGCTCTGTTCTGGGCCCAGTGCTCTTCAATATCTTCATCAACGATTTGGATGAGGGGATAGATGGGGAACTCATCAAATTTGCAGACGACACCAAGCTGGCAGGAATAGCCAATACTCCAGAAGATAGGCTAAAGATACAGGAGGATCTGGACAGACTCGAACACTGGGCACTATCTAACAAAATGAAATTCACTGGTGAAAAAAGTAAGGTTTACATTTAGGCAGGAAAAATCAAATGCACAGGTATAGTATAGGTGGTACCTTGCTCAACAGTAGTAACTGTGAGAGGGATTTCGGAGTCCTAGTAGACAATCAATATGAGCCAGCAGTGTGCTGCAGCTGTCAAAAAAGCCAACACAGTGCTAGGCTGCATTAACAGAGGGAGAGAATCAAGATCAAGTGAAGTACTAATACCACTTTACAAGGCCCTGCTAAGGCCACACCTAGAATACTGCATCCAGTTTTGGTCACCACGATGTAAAAAAGATGTTGGGACTTTCTAGAGTGCAGAGAAGAGCAACAAAGATGATCAGGAGACTGTAGGCTAAAACATATAAGGAACAATTGCTGGAATTGGATATGTCTAGTTTAATGAAGAGAAGGATGAGGGGGGACATGATAGCAGCCTTCCAGTATCTCAGGGGCTGCCCCAAAGAAGAGGGAGTCAAGCTATTCTCCAAAGCACCTGAAAGCAGGACAAGAAGCAATGGATGGAAACTAGTCGAGGAGAGAAGCAACCTAGAACTAAGGAGAAACTTCCTGACAGTTAGAACAATTAACCAGTGGAACAACCTGCCTCCAGAAGTTATGACTGCTCCAACACTGGACATTTTTAAGAAGAGACTGGCCAGCCATTTTCCTGCCTGAGCAAGGGGTTGGACTAGATGACCTCCAAGGTCCCTTCCAACTTTATTCTTATTCTTATTCTTATTATTACTTCTTGTGGAGGACTTGGTGGCTTCTCTGGTTCAACCTCTTCTGGAGAACTTGGGGCCTCTGGCTCAATCTCTTCTGGAGGACTTGGAGCCTCTGGCTCAACCTCTTCTGGAGGACTCGGTGGTACCTCTGGCTCAACCTCTTCTGGAGGACTCGGTGGTACCTCTGGTTCAACCTCTTCTGGAGGACTTGGAGCCTCTGGCTCAACCTCTTCTGGAGGACTCGGTGGTACCTCTGGCTCAACCTCTTCTGGAGGACTCGGTGGTACCTCTGGCTCAACCTCTTCTGGAGGACTTGGAGCCTCTGGTTCAACCTCTTCTGGAGGACTCGGTGGTACCTCTGGCTCAACCTCTTCTGGAGGACTTGGAGCCTCTGGCTCAACCTCTTCTGGAGGAGTTGGGGCCTCTGGCTCAACCTCTTCTGGAGGACTTGGAGCCTCTGGCTCAACCTCTTCTGGAGGAGTTGGGGCCTCTGGCTCAACCTCTTCTGGAGGACTTGGAGCCTCTGGCTCAACCTCTTCTGGAGGAGTTGGGGCCTCTGGCTCAACCTCTTCTGGAGGACTTGGAGCCTCTGGCTCAACCTCTTCTGGAGGAGTTGGGGCCTCTGGCTCAACCTCTTCTGGAGGACTTGGAGCCTCTGGCTCAACCTCTTCTGGAGGAGTTGGGGCCTCTGGCTCAACCTCTTCTGGAGGACTTGGAGCCTCTGGCTCAACCTCTTCTGGAGGACTCGGTGGTACCTCTGGCTCAACCTCTTCTGGAGGACTTGGAGCCTCGGGCACAACCTCTTCTGGAGGACTCGGTGGTACCTCTGGCTCAACCTCTTCTGGAGGACTTGGAGCCTTGGGCACAACCTCTTCTGGAGGACTCGGTGGTACCTCTGGCTCAACCTCTTCTGGAGGACTTGGAGCCTCGGGCTCAACCTCTTCTGGAGGACTTGGTGGTACCTCTGGCTCAGCCTCTTCTGGAGGACTTGGAGCCTCGGGCTCAACCTCTTCTGGAGGACTTGGTGGTACCTCTGGCACAGCCTCTTCTGGAGGACTCGGCAACTTTTCGGCGCTGACATCTGGTGGTGGGGTGACTTCTTCGGTTGGCCGTATCTCAGTCTCCTCCGTGTAGTGAATCTCTGCAGAAAAGGTTGGCCCCATCTCTGGAGCTTCCTCCTTTCCTTCGGCCTTGCTGCTGATCGATATAGAGACCTCCACTTCTTCGATGTCGCTGCTCTGGGCCAGTCGCGGACCAATTTCGTCAAGGCTGGTTTCGGTTTGCAGGCTCATGGACTGCTGCTGGAGGGAGTTCCTCTGACTCCATTGGATGCTGATTTCGGTCAGCTTCTCGAAACTTTTCTGGTAGCCCATAGCGTCCACACGTTGGACCTGTCCAATCTGGGGGGAGCCCACCGTGCAAACGGGGAGAGGAAGAAGAAAAGATGGAGTCATGGGTTGGTTGGGGGGAGATAAACATGCAAAGATGGGGGGGGGGTCCTTGGTGCTCTCTGAGCTGGGCTGTTTGCTTGCAGACGTTTCCTTACCAAACTAGGTAACCTCATCAGTGCAAGGGCTGCAAAGATGCTTGACACAAACCCCGGAAGGGTATGGAAGCCTGTGCTTTTTAACCTAACCTATTGAATCTGGATTAGAGCTACTGAATCTGGATTAGAGCTGCTGAATCTGGATTAGAGCTACTGAATCTGGATTAGAGCTGCTGAATCTGGATTAGAGATCTTCAAAAGGCTAATGAGATGGCAGGCTATGGGAACCGAATACAGGTCGTCCTTGACCTATAGCTACCACTGAGCCCAAAGTTCCTGTTGTTAAACAAGACACTTGTTAAGTGGATTATGTTCCATTTTACGAACTTTCTTGCCGCCGTTGTGAAGCGGAGGACTGCAGTTGTTAAGTTAGGAACACGGCTGTGAAGTGAATCTGGTTTTCCCATTGACGTGGCTGCTCAGAAGGGGGCCAAAGGGGATCACATGACCATGGGGAGACCGCAACGGTCGTTAAGTGTGAAAAAATAGTCATAGAGAAGGGCGGTATACAAATTAAATTATTAAATTATTGAATATTAAATAGGTCACGTTTTTTTCAGTGCCATTGTAATTGCGAGCAACCACTAAACGAACTGCTGTAAGTGGAGGACAGCCTCTAAATAAATTAATTGATCAGAGGTCGGTAGAGTTTCAACAGAATTTTTACTGTAATTCTATAAGACATTTCCTGACAGTTGGAACAATTAGCCAGTAGAACAGAAGTTGCCTCCAGGAATTGTTCAACTTCTGGAGGTTTTTAAGAAGAAACTGGACGATCATTTGTATGAAATGGAATAGGATTTCCTGCCTGAGCAGGGGGTTGGACTAGATGATCTCCAAGGTCCCTTCCAAATCTTCTTTTCTATTGTATTCTACTCTACTCTACTCTACTCTACTCTACTCTACTCTACTCTACTCTACTCTACTCTACTCTACTCTACTCTACTCTACTCTATTCCGTTCCATTCTATTCCATTCTATTCTCAATAAAGATTCTATTCTATTCTATTCTATTCTATTCTATTCTATTCTATTCTATTCTATTCTATTCTATTCTATTCTATTCTATTCTATTCTATTCTATTCTAATTCTCAATAAAAATTCTATTCTATTCTATTCTATTCTATTCTATTCTATTCTATTCTATTCTATTCTATTCTATTCCAATTCTCAATAAAAATTCTATTCTATTCTATTCTATTCTATTCTATTCTATTCTATTCTATTCTATTCTATTCTATTCTATTCTATTCTATTCTATTCCAATTCTCAATAAAAATTCTATTCTATTCTATTCTATTCTATTCTATTCTATTCTATTCTATTCTATTCTATTCTATTCTATTCTATTCTATTCTATTCTATTCTATTCTATTCTATTCTATTCTATTCCAATTCTCAATAAAAATTCTATTCTATTCTATTCTATTCTATTCTATTCTATTCTATTCTATTCTATTCTATTCTATTCTATTCTATTCTATTCTATTCTATTCTATTCTTCTATTCTATTCTATTCTATTCTATTCTATTCTATTCTATTCTATTCTATTCTATTCTATTCTATTCTATTCTATTCTATTCTATTCTATTCTATTCCAAAATATTGTTTGGTCTTTCAAGTGGCTGTTTGGTATTTTTCAGATTGGATCTGATAGCTTTTAGCATTTCTTTAGCAAGGTAAGAGAGGAGAAAAATTGACCACATTTAGTCCTCAACTTACAACTAATCGCTTAGCTGAGTTACAATGGACCTTAATGGGGGGAACTTCCCACCAAGAACTGAAGTTCTGGGGCTTGCCCCTCCCCCATGATCATGTGACTTTGAGCACTCGGCAACCACGTCATATTACGGCCATTTGCAGGATCCTGTGGTCACATGACTCCATTTTATGACGTTTTTGCTGAAAACCAACATTTACTTTCAGTTTTCAGCAAAATCATCCCTTACCAAATCCCCACAAAAAATGTCAATATCAAATCAAGACCCAATTTATGACGGTCATCTTTAATTTTAAACATATATTTTTATTTTTTTTAAATAAAAAAAATTAAGTTAAAATTTTTAAATTGAAAATAGTTTAACTTTTAATTTTTTTAAATTTAAAATGGCTCAAATTTTGTTCAACTTTTACAAATTATTTTTAATTAATTTAAAAAGTTTTTTAAATTTAAAATTGTTTAAATATAAAATGTTAAAATTTTTAAACAGAAGCTTAAAATTTTTAAATTTAAAATATTTTAACATAGATGTTTCAAAATTAAAAATGTTATTTTTGAATCTATGCTCAAACTTTTTAAATGTCTACAAATTATTTCTTAAGTTTTTTTAATTTAAAAAACACTTTTTAAAAATTAAAATGTTAAAATTTTTAAATTAAAACATTAAAATTTTTAAATTTAAAATATGAAAATTTTGATATATATAAAACCTTAACATTTTAAAATTTAAAATATTTTAACTTTTTCAAACTTAAACCTGTGAGTTGTTTTCATCTGAAACAGTTCAAAGTTTTTTAAAAAAACGTTTAACCCATTTAATTTTTAAATTAAAACGTAAAGTCCTTTAAATTGAAAAAAAAAACTTTCCAAAGTTTTAAATTTAAAAAGTTTTAAATTTAAAAAACTCAGACTTTTAGCGGTGAATGCTCCAACACTGGAAGGTTTTAAGAAGAGACCGGACAGCCATTTGTCTGAAATGGTATATAGGGTTTCCTACCTGAGCAGGGGGTTGGACTAGATGACCTCCAAGGTCACTTCCAACTTTATTATCATTATTATCATTTTTAAACATTAAGCACTTAAATCTTTTTTTAAGTTAAAAAAAACACTTTGTAAAAGTTTTTCCATTTGTAAAACATTTTTAACATTTTTTTAAAAAACGCACCCGCCGTTCCAGAAGGCAACAGTAGAAGATGGGAAAGGGAGGTGGGACTTACCAAATCAATGGTCTGTTGGAGCTGTGCCAGATTGTCTTCAGTGTTCTTCCGGGCCAGCCTTAGCTTGCTCAACGCCATCATGTACGCTCGCTGGCGGAGTTTGCCGGAGAGGTTGCTGATGCGGGCGAAACACACTTGCATCTCATGATCGGTGGAATCGTCCAGCTCTTCTACCGCTTTCTTCAAGTTTGCTGAGCAGAGGCAAGCACACAAGCAGACAACCTGACTTCAGAGTCCTCCTTCTTACAACCATTTATTCAGCGACCGTTCGAAGTTACGACGGCGCCGGGAGAAAAAAAAGGGGACTTCTGCCCATCTTCCGCTCTTAACCAACGTTGCGGCGTCCCTCGTGATCGTGCAATCAGGTTTTCAGACGCTTGGCGACGGGCCTGTAATTTATGGCAGTTGTGGCGTCCCCTTTTGTGACCTTCCGACAAGCAAGGTCACTGGGGGGAGCGGGCTGACTTACTTAACAACGGTGCTTGTCGAGCTTCGAAGAATGCTTTTGCTGTTGCATCGGTGACTGCTTCTTAGCTTGCCTACAGTCTCGGGGAGGGAGGGGCGGAGAATGGATGCAGACTTCAAATATTGAGCTGCCAGCCATGGGAACCAAGGTCTCTCAAAAGCTGTTTACTGAGAACTAGAGACATTTACTCCTAATAATTGCCTGACACATAATTATTTGGGGGGATGGTGAACCTTTTAGTGATCGAGTGCCCAGAAACTGGCCCCGCCCTGTCCCGCCACCCTGATCTGTCCCCCGTCCACTCCACCCCTGCAGGGCCATGCACCGCCTCCACGGCCCGCTGCAGATTGCCCAGGCAGCCCAGCAGCACCACGGCACCCACACCCTCAGCCCACATCCAGCAGCATCAACTGCGCGTGATGGGGCGCGAGGGCGGAGTTTTGTCCCCGCTGCCCGGCTGCCATGTCCTTGGCTGCGCTGCTCCATGCGGGCCGTGCTTGGGGGGGAAACTCTCCTCCGGAGGGGGACTGCTGGAGAGGAGGGGGACCGTGGGGGGAGGCGGGGCTGGGGCGACAGCGCACATGCTCACAGAGAGGGCTCTGAGTGCCGCCTGTGGCACGCGTGCCATAGGTTCGCCGCCACTGTCCTATGCTTTTACTATACCGATTTAGGCGCCAGTTCGCCAGAGCTGGTTTTCCTTTCACCTGGGCCGATATTTTTTGCTCAACAAAGTTTTGCATTACAGATTGGATCGTCTCGGCTGTGCTTATTTTGTTGGGTTCGTCAGTCGGAACTTTGACAACGGTACTAATTTAACAACTGGTGGGATTCAAATATGTGAACAACCGGTTGGATGCCACCTCCAGAAGTCCATTCCGGGCCTGGACAACAAAAAATTAGCTACCGGTTCTGCCGAAGTGGTGCAAACCGGCTGAATCCCAGTACTGACTGCAGGGATTCACCTAACCACTGCGGCAAGGAAGGTTGCAAAACAGGGCAAAACTCGCTGAACAAATGTCTCAGTTAGCGACAGGTCACGTTGACCATGGGGATGCTGCAACGGTCATAGGTGTAAAAAAAAATGGTCACAAGTCATTCATTTCAAGTGCTGCTGTAACTCTGAACGGTTACTAAATGAGCGGTTTGAAAGACGAAGAGTAGCTGTACTCTGTTTTATTTCACACCTACCTATTTCCTCCTCTGTCAGGGGCAGGTAATGATCCATGAGTTGCTCCGATTTGTCCAGCAGCCGGTCGACCGTCCGAACAAAAAGTTGGCATATTTGACAGGTCAGAAGGCGGTGAGGCTCATTGGTGTCCTCCGTCCACTCAATTTCGAGGCTCTGTAGTCCTTCCGCATACTTGGAAGCTTCGGCCTCCGCTTCGGCCAAGATGTTGGCAGTGGTTGGTCCCAGGACCTTTTGCAAGAACACAGAAACCGTGCGTAACAGAATTACACTTACGAGCACTGACGATGTTACCTAGTTGGGTAACGAACGTCTGCCAGGAAACACCCAAGCTCAGAGAGCACCAAACACCCCTCATCAATTTTTCTACCCGTTTGCTCAATATTTTACAGAATAACACAACAATAATAATAATAAGTTGGAAGGGACCTTGGAGGTCATCTGGTCCAACCCCCTGCCCAAGCAGTAAACTCTGTACCATTTCAGATAAATCATTGTCCAATCGTTTCTTAAAAACCAGCCAGTGATAGAGCACCTACAATTTCTTGAGGCAAGCCGTTCCACTGGTTAATTGTTTTCACTGTCAGGAAATTTCTCCTTAGTTCTAGGTTGCTTCTCTCCTTGATTAGCTTCCATCCGTTGCTTCTTCTCCTGCCTTCAGGGGCTTTGGAGAATAGCTTGACTGCCTCTTCTTTGGGGCAGCCCCTGAGATACTGGAAGACTGCTATCCTGTCCCCCCTCATCCTTCTCTTCGTTAAACTAGACATACCCAATTCCAGCAACCGTTCCCTATATGTTTTAGCCTCCAGCCCCCTAATCATCTTGGTTGCTCTTCTTTGTACTCTTCCCAGACTCTCAGCATCTTTTTTATGTCATGGCAACGAAAACTGGATACAGTATTCCAGGTGTGGCCTTACCAGCCCGTTATAAAGTGGTATTAACACTTTGCATGAAATCAGCGCACATGAACTCCTGGATCAGTTATTTTCCATCAAGGACTGTTCCATTTGTCCAGTGCTTTTTTTGCAAAAGAAAAAGGTGCCGGAACTCACACATGTCATACAACCCGCCTTGCCCTACCCTACAAGGTTCCATCCAAAAAAGGTGCCAGAACTCCGTTCTGAGCGTTCTATGAGGAAAAAAAGCCGTGCATTTGTCTTATTTTTCAGCAGTTTTGCCTGCCTCGTTTGTCAAACCTGGAAGGCAGCTGCTTAAACAACTGATCCCTCAGCAATTGTTCAAAATTACATCAGACTTAGCAAAAGGTACTCGTAACCTGGCCGAACGGGACAATTGGCCACAGTCGGCTCTCTCCAGCCACCTCCCCCTGGTCACCCTGCCCCAGCTGACCCACCACCGCCACCTTAGCCATCAAAGCTGGTTGGATGACTTTAGACCAATTGTCAGGAGACAGTGAGTTCTAGTCCCGCCTTAAGCACAAAAGCAGGCTGAGTGACAATCACCAGGAGACGGTGAGTTCTAGTCCTACTGTAGGCATCAAAGCCGGCTGGGAGACTTTTGACCAATCACCAGGAGACGGTGAGTTCTAGTCCTGCCTTAGGCATGAAAGCCAGCTGAGTGACTTTCAACCAATCACCAGGAGACGGTGAGTTCTAGTTCCGCCTTAGGCATGAAAGTCGGCTGGCTGACTCTGTTCCAATCACCAGGACATGGTGAGTTCTAGTCCCGCCTTAGGCATCAAAGCTGGCTAGGAGACTTTGGGCCAATCACCGGAAGACGGTGAATTCTAGTCCCACCTTAGGCATGAAAGCCAGCTGAGTGACTTTTAACCAATCACCAGGAGATAGTGAGTTCTAGTCCCACCTTAGGCATGAATGCCATCTGAGTGACTTTGGGCCAATCACCAGGAGACGGTGAGTTCTAGTCCCACCGTAGGCATGAAAGCCGGCTGGCCAACTCTGTTCCATTCACCAGGAGACAGTGAGTTCCCGTCCCGCCTTAGGCATCAAAGCTGGCTAGGAGACTTTGGGCCGATCACCAGGAGACGGTGAGTTCTAGTCCTGCTTTAGGCATCAAAGCTGGCTAGGAGACTTTGGGCTGATCACCAGGAGACCGTGAGTTCTAGTCCTGCCTTAGGCATAAACGTCAACTGAGTGACTTTGGGCCAGTCTCAGCCCAATCCACCTCACAGGGCTGTCGTCGTGGAGAAAGAGGAAGGTGTGATGTTTGGATACGTTCGCCGCCTTGAGCCATTTTTAAAAATAACATAGGTTGGGATGCAATTAAAGAGACCACTCAAATGGCCCGCCAAAGAGCACAAGAGGCACTGCAGGTGGGAGAGATGGAGCCCACCCACCTTCTCGATGGAGAACGCCGAGTCCTCAATCAGACTGCAAGGAAAGAAGGCATCGAGCGAGGGAGGGGGCGGAGGGGAGACCGACTCCACCGAGAGGTTGAGGTCCGTTTCCAGCAGGTATGGCTGGCTGGAGACTTCCGGAGTGATGGTGTTGTCCGGCGAAGGGGTTCGGGAGACTTCCCAATCCACCTTCAGCTCCTCATCTTGGCTGCTCACGATGTCCAGGGAGATAGCTGTGGAGAAAGCTGGTGTCAATGCTGCAAACACTGACCTGTTTTTGCACGGACACTATAAGAGACAGCCCGTTAGTTTCACTTTAAAGCGCTGAAGGGGAGGGAGGGAAATGTCAACCAGATGTTTGGAGAAGATAAGAAAAGCCGGCGCACAGAATGGGAAGTGAAACTTCAGATGCAAAACGAATTGGATCATGTGATTTATGATGTGTAAATGAGGGCAGGAATTGTGCATGAGATGATGCGTTTGGGGGGGAGGAGATTTCAGATCCTGGCATCCCTCCAGGAGTGCCCGATGCTTCCTTTCATTATTAAGACTTATTAGATAAACCACGCTTGAAATTTGTTTGAACTGTCTCATTTATCGGAACCATGACAGCTGGCTTGAGACCAAAGCCCATCGTCCTGCTCCCGACAGGGGGGCAGGCAGCCTCGGACGTGAGATACCCGATTGCGGGTCCAGCTTCTACCCTTCAGAGCTGGGCCGTCTCTTCCTCAGGAGACCCCCTCCAGGAATTAAGTCCTCGACTTAACGACCATTCGTTTAGCGACCCAAGTTGGAAAAAGCAACTTAGGACTAATCCTCGCACTTACGACCGTCGCAGCATCAACACGGTCTGGGGATCAAAATCCGGGCGCTTGGCAACCGTCATGTATTTAACGGTGGTCACAGCGTCCCGGAATCATGTCTTCACCGTGAGTGACCTTCCCCATTGCCTTCGGACAGTCCTGTGCGCATGCGCGCTCATGCATGCATGTAAAATGCTTCCCCCTTCCCTTTTCCTCCGGTCTGCCAACTGACAAAGGTTGGCAACCTCCGTTTTAGAGTCATTCAAAGGCATTTCTTCAAAGCCACAGTGGTGTCCTATAAAGTGATGTCCCCACGCAACGAATATCCTGGCGCTCTTACGTCAGTATGGGTCGTCCTCGATTTAAGACCACAATTCAGGCCAGAACTGATGTTGCTAAGCGAAGCCTTTGTTCAAGTGAGTTTGCCCCATTTCACGACTTTTCTCGCCGCGGTTGTTAAGGGAAGCGTTGCATTTGTTAAGTTAGTGATATGGTGATTAAGTGAATTTTTTATTTTATTTTTTTATTTTAATCCCATTTATATCCCGCCCTTCTCCGAAGACTCAGGGCGGCTTACAATTTAAGCACAAACCAATGTGCTTAGCAATAGCCTTCATTCTATGTATATGCCTGCTTATTAGGGCTTTCCCACACACCCCCAAGCGGCATTATTACAAAGTCAGCTTAATTGCCCCCAACAATCTGGGTCCTCATTTTACCTACCTGGGAAGGATGGAAGGCTGAGTCAACCTTGAGCCTGGTGGGACTCGAACCTGCACTAATTGCAGGCAGCTGGTGTTACTTAAGGAGGCATTAGCCCACTGCGCCACCAAGGCTCAATTAAGTTATTAAGTTCCCCCCAGTGACATTGCTTGTCGGGAGATCAGTGAAAGCCAATCACATGATCACATGATCCCGGGACAATGTGACCGTCATAAATATAAACCGCTTGCCAAGGATCTGAATTTCGATCACCTGACTGTGGGGAATGCTGCAACAGTCGTAAGTGTAAAAACCGATCATGGTGACTTTTTCCAGTGCCGTTGTAACTTTGAACAGTCAGTAAATGAACTTGTTCTGTCGCAGCCTATGTGAGTCCTTGTTAACTCACAAGGACAAACCCCTCTTTTAACAAGTAGGCTGGAACTGCAGGAAAAACAAACCCCTTTTATTATTATTTACAGACCTGCAAAACGTCCCAAAAGGAAAGGCAAACAAAACACGATTCAAACGGAGGATTGTCCGCAGGCAAGGCAAACAGAACATGATTCCAGGAAAGTTGATTCCTTCACAAATGGTTGCCTTCAGCAAACAGCACCACCCACACCTTCCCTTTTGATTATGCAGCCCCAAGAAGTGGCTTCTCAATGCCTTCTCCTCTTCCCTTGGAGCCGCCCCATTGCCTCCCTCTGTCCTGCTCTTGTTGCCTGTTGGCATTTGCGAGCGTCTATGATGTCTTCCAGCTGTGAGTCCTCAGAGTCTGACTCAGCTTCCCAGCACAGCTGGGTCTCAGCCTGAGCACGAGTGGAGGGGCCAGGCTCCTCATCAGATTGTAAGTTCTGGAGCTCATCAGAGCCTTCCTCCGACTCTGATGGCTCTCCAGGCCTCTCCTCCTCCTCCTCTGATTCCCCGGACTCAGCTGCCGGGTCCACTGGCTGGCAAGGAATCACAACAGAATTGTTGTAACTCGAGGACTATCTGTATTCCTAAACCTTATGGTCCGGAAGTCTCCCTTATTTCTCCCAGCATCCTCTTACTCACCCTCCATTTCCTCCCGTTCCAGCTGATCGATGATGTAATTCAAATCCTGCAAAGACTGGTTGTCGTCTGATATGCTCTGCGCGTCTCCAAACTGGACAACAGATTTAAACGCCAATTAGAAAGCAGACTTGAATTCCAAACCAGATTTTTAACCAGGTTTCTCTCTGTTTCCTAAAGATACACTAACCAATCAATACTGCTATTAACAGATCAGCCACGGCAAATACTGTCCGGGACAAAATTTGCACGTGGTGATCAGGGTTTGTTTAATCAGAGTTTTCTGACTAAGCCAAAACAGGCCAGGATTTGCACCTAATAGCGTGCCAAAGGAAAACGAACTGCAGTCATTACAAACCCCTGTTTTTGCTTTGTTTTTTGGCTTTCCAGTTGAATCACAGCCTTGGGATTTATTTATATATTTTTTTGTGTTTTTTGGCCAATGCAGACCTAGGCTGCATTAACAGAGGGATGGAATCAAGATCACATGAAGTGTTGATACCACTTTATGACACCTTGGTAAGGCCACACTTGGAATCCTGCATCCAGTTTTGATTGCCAAGATATAAAAAAGGTTTTGAGACAAAATGGGAGAAAAGCCACTTAAGAAGTGTCTCGCTTAGCAGCAGAAATTTTGGGCTCAATTGTGGTCGTAAGTCGAGGACTACCTGTATATGGGTTGTTAGTATGGGGGAGGTGAAAAAAGTCAAGATGGTAGCCCAGCAGTCGGAATAAAGCTCTTCCTGTTTGTTATGTACAGACGAAGCTTTGCTCACACAGTTAACGGCTGCCATCTTGACTTTTTTGACCCCCTTCAGTAGACATCCCTACCTGTATCCCCACACAATTACTAGTATTAGTGCCAAGTAAGAATAGAATAGAATAGAACAGAACAGAATATGGAATGGAATGGAACAGAACAGAACAGAATAGAATCTTTATTGAGAATAGAATAGAATAGAATAGAATAGAATAGAATAGAATAGAATAGAATAGAATAGAATAGAATAGAATAGAATACAATACAATACAATACAATACAATACAATACAATACAATACAATCTTTATTGAGAATTAGAATTAGAATTAGAATTAGAATTAGAATTAGAATGGAATAGAATAGAATAGAATAGAATAGAATAGAATAGAATAGAATAGAATAGAATAGAATAGAATAGAATAGAATAGAATAGAATAGAATAGGACAGGACAGGACAGAACAGAACAGAACAGAACAGAACAGAACAGAACAGAACAGAATAGAATAGAATAGAATAGAATAGACTGAGGATAGGATGGGATGGGATAGAACAATAGAAATATAAAACAAATACAAATACAATACAGGCAATCCTCAACTTCCAACAATTCATTAACGACAGCTCAAAGTTACAGCTGCACTGGGGAAAAAATGACTTTTCCACCATTTTTCACAGGACCATTGCAAAATATGCTTAACCAATGTAAAAGAATAGAGCTGGGAGGGACCTGGGAGGTCTTCTAGTCCAGCCCCCTGCTCAAACAGGAGACCCTGTACCATTTCAGACAAGTGGCTGTCCAGTCGTTTGTTAAAAACCTCCAAAGATGAAGTACCCACAATTTCTGGTGGCAAGCAGTTCCACGAATTAACTGTTCTCACTCCCTATTCTAGGTTTCTTCTTAATTCCAGGTCGGAAGAGGAGGACCATAGGGCCCTTGTTGCTCTCTGAGCTTGGAGGCTTTCTTGCAGACATTTCATTACCCAACCAGATAACATCATCAGTGTGAGACATAAAGATCATCTGTTTATATACAAGTGCAACACTGACTTAGTGTTGATGGGGAGTGTTGTTTATTCTCTCAGCAGTTCCTTGATTAGGCCATTGTTTTCAGCTTATTCTCCTGGTGTTAATCCCTGCTTCTCTGGATGTTGATTGCTGGTGAGGAGTCGTTTTCATCTTTTCCTTTCCTTTTTAATTTCTGATCATCTCTTTTGAATAGTATGTCAGTGAATGATATGTAAATATAAACAGAAAGCAAACCCCACCGACTCCCTTCTAGCACTGATGATGTTCCCTAGTTGGGTCATGAAACGTCTGCAAGGAAACCACCCAGTTCAGAGAGCCCCAACCACCCCACAGTCATTGTTCTCCTCCTCCTCCTCCTCCTCCTCCTCCTCCTCCTCCTCCTCCTCCTCCTCCTCCTCCTCCTCCTCCTCCTCCTCCTCCTCCTCCTCCTCCTCTCCACAAACCCCATTGACTTCCTTCTAGCACTGATGATGTTACCTAGTTGGGTCATGAAATGTCTTAAGGAAGCAACTAAGCTCAGAGAGCACCAAGGACCCCACAGTCATTGTTCTCCTCCTCCTCCTCCTCCTCCTCCTCCTCCTCCTCCTCCTCCTCCTCCTCCTCCTCCTCCTCCTCCTCCTCCTCCTCCTCCTCCTCCTCCTCCTCCTCCTCCCTCTTCCTAAACTCCACTCCTCTTTAGCACTGATAATGTTCCCTAGTTGGGTCATGAAATGTCTGCAAGCAAACAACCAAGTTCAGAGAGCCCCAACCACCCCACAGTCATTGTTCTCCTCCTCCTCCTCCTCCTCCTCCTCCTCCTCCTCCTCCTCCTCCTCCTCCTCCTCCTCCTCCTCCTCCTCCTCTCCACAAACCCCATTGACTTCCTTCTAGCACTGATGATGTTATCTAGTTGGGTCATGAAACATCTGCAAGGAAACCACCATGTTCAGAGAGCCCCAAGCACCCCACAGTCATTGTTCTCCTCCTCCTCCTCCTCCTCCTCCTCCTCCTCCTCCTCCTCCTCCTCCTCCTCCTCCTCCTCCTCCTCCTCCTCCTCCTCCTCCTCCTCCTTCTCTCCACAAACCCCATTGACTTCCTTCTAGCACTGATGACGTTATCTAGTTGGGTCATGAAACGTCTGCAAGAAAACCACCCAACTCAGAGAGCACCCAGGACCCCACAGTTCAACCCTGAGCTACACATATTGTCTTCTATTGGATATCCCGCTGTGGATCTTACTGTTGCCGATTTGTTTTTGTCACACAGGTTTGCAAGGCATTCATTACTATTTCTGGGTGGGCACCGGGTTCGCATCCCTCCCGTGGGTTCCCTGTGTGTGTGAACAAGGGAAACACACCTTGTCTCTTTCAGAATCACGCAGGTCTAGTCTAGAACAAGTACCTGTTCTCGATTAGGGTCTGCAGTCATCCACGGGGCATCATCCAGAGGTGAGGAGTCCAAAAGAAGGAAATGAAACAGCAGAATCGTTAGAGTGGATGGGAACCCTTGAGGGCAGCTAGTCTAGCCCAGAGGCATGCAAGAAGAGCATTTACGCCGCTTTTCTGGTCTTTCCCCCCCCCTTTGGTTAGTTCAAGGGCCCGTTCCCGCACTCATCTTTCAAATTTCAACTTCCCCCCCTCCTATTCTCATGATTTTGGGGGGGGGGGAAATCTTCAGGACTGGTCTCTTTGAGTTTTCAGGGGCTGAGGGATTGAGCCTTGAGAGGGAGGTGACAGCTTAGTTGTAGGTAGGTGGTTGTGGGGCTTGTGATTATGATGTTGTCCTGGACAGCATTGTGTGCATTTTTGCAAACGCCTTGGAGAGAGGCAGCTACAAGCAGCTAAGGAAAACCACTGACGTTAAAAAAAACACAATTAAAACCTTAAGTCTAACTTCCACAGTTAATAGGAGATTGTGCCTCTATAGATTGTGCCTCCCTCTACGTGTCTGGTTTGTAAAGGGTCTATGACAACTCGCCAACTACGGCCAACTCACGGGACAAAACTTACACTAATGTCAAAAGAAAGAGTGGACTAGAACCGTTATATATATATATATATATATATATATATATATATATATATATATATATATATATATATATATATGGGACGTGTCAGCAGTTTGGCGGGTCGAATCCCGAGTGCCGCGTAGCAGAGTAGCCTGTTACTCGTCCCAGCTTCTGCCAACCTAGCTGTTTGAAAGCATGTAAAAATGCAAGTAGAAAAATAGGGACCGCTACGGTGGGAAGGTAACAGCGTTCCGTGCGCCTTTGGCGTCCAGTCATGCCGGCCATATGACCACGGAGACGTCCTCGGACAAGCGCTGGCTCTTCGGCTTTGAAACGGAGATGAGCACCGGCCCCTAGAGTCGGAAATAACTAGCACGCATGTGTGGGGGAACCTTTACCTTTACACACACACACACACACACACACACACACACACACACACACACACACACACAAAATACTTTAAATAATTAAATGGAACGGTCGAATTGTCCCGGGGCAAGTTGTCCCACCGTTCCTGTTGTCCCATTCTGTTTATGAGCATTGGCGTCCATAAAGAGGACTTTTACAGACCTCCCCTGAATTTCTCTTCCTTTCCCAAATCTCAGGGTACAAATGGGGAGCCGTTGCATTTGCTCACCCATGGTTCCCCCACATTGGCCACCTCAGACGGGCGAAAATCACCTCTTGCTTCATGGCAGCATCTTCCACGCTTCCCTGGAGTCCAAGGAGCTCCCAGCATTCCAGGCTGCCCTTGTGAAGCAGGCTGATGTCACAGATGCTCAAGGTCGGATCACTGCTACCGTGGTCCCACTCCCCGGCCAAGGGGGAGGGTGGGAAGCGGAGAGGACCTCATTCCCGAGTGAGGTTGAGAAGATCCAACCCAGGGTTCTCCAACCTTTCCAGGCTGGTGGCCCAGAGGGAAAGCGAGTAGTTGGCAAATGTGCGCTGGCACACATGCAAAACAGGGTGCCAGTGGCCCTGTTTGTGCAAGGCGCGCAGTTGCTAGCGCCCGCATGGATGTGCAAACAGGCTGTGCACGCCCACATGGCGCCAGCGGCCCCGTTTGTGCATGGGCATGGGCTAGCATGAGTGGGGGTGAGTGCATACACACACACACACACACACACACACACACACACACACACACACTGGCCAGCCTGTCCCGCGACCTTGTCGTGGGCTGCAGCCTGCAGGTTGGGGACCTCTGATCTACCCAAATCAAGGCCTTTCTTGAAGAGATTTCCTTCTAGTTTCCCAAGACAAACTTTTCTGATCAAGGAGAATATTTGTAGCTCAGGGTTGAACTGTGTGGTTCTTGGCGCTCTCCGATTTTCTCGCAGGCATCTCATTACCCAATTAGGTAACATCATTGGTGAGGCTGGAGGTTCATCGCCCTGAGTCCTTCGGGAGAAGGGCGGTATACAAATAAAATTATTTATTTATTATTTATTTATCCTCCGAATTTGTAGGTTAGTTTCTGGATGATTCATTACCAGGCTAGGTAACGTCTTCAGCAGAATTTAAGCAAGGTCGGTGTTGGTGTTCTGCTTATAAGGGCTTCCTGTGGTCAGTAGGTCTTGTGATGGGAAGGTCACAGGAGGTGAGGGTCTTGTGATGGGTCAGGTGTGCGTCACATCGTGAGGATCTTGTGACGGGCCAGGGGCGGGTCACGTCAGTTGACGGTTGTTGGGAGGTGAAGTGCTGGTTGGGCGAGGGGGTTGTTTGGGTTGATCTACCGCACAGCCAACCAGCGATGGCACCAGCTCTCAACCACCCCATGCAACCCCTCCACTTCACCTCCCAATCACCCTTCCTGAAGTGACCCACACCTTGATGTGACCTCTCCATCACAAGATCTACTGACCACATGAAGCCCTTACAAGCTGAAAAACCAACACTGGCTTCCCCTGAATTCTGCTGAAGATGTGACCTAGGCTGGCAAGGAAACTTTTGGGAACCGACCCACAAGCCTGGAGAATAAACCGCCGCCTTCATCCTTACAGCTGAGCTACAGATACTCGCCACTGTGGCAAACAATCATCAGTGCCAAAGGGAGTGTGGGGATTGCTCCCAGTTTATATTCTAGTGGTTTTCCCTGTAAGGGTTAGTGGGGTTGGGGTGGGGGTGGTCTTAGCGGTTGGACCCCGCAGCCCCAGAAGAAAAAGCAGGAGCCGTCTACAACATACAGTGTAATGACTACAACAGCCACTATGTAGGATAAACGGGCAGAAGACTGGCACCCCTGGACACCAAATAGCCCTCAGAAGACACGGTGAAAATTGTACAAATTCACAATATATGGACAGACCTAACCATCATTTCAACTGGGAATCCGTGACCATCCTAGACCAAGTCAGGTCCAAAAAAGGCTAAGGAGTTCCTAGAAGCCTGGCGCTCTGGCCAATTAGCCATCAACAGACACGTAGACATAAACAATGTCTGCATGCTATGCAAAGGAGAAATACCAACAAGCCAAAAGGGGAAACATTTTTGGTATTAATACTTTCAGATTAACTCCAAGGTTAAATAGGGACCACTCCGGTGGGAAGGTAACAGCGTTCCGTGCGCCTTTGGCGTCTAGTCATACTGGCCACATGACCACGGAGACGTCCTCGGACAAGCGCTGGCTCTTCGGCTTTGAAACGGAGATGAGCACCGGCCCCTAGAGTCGGAAACGACTAGCACGCGTGTGCGGGGGAACCTTTACCTTTTAACATCAGACCAACAATCAGGTAAACCACACCCCAATCAAGAAACTGCCAAACAGCCAACAGTAAACAGCCCAAGCAAAGAATCTCTAAGATCACACACACCCCAACACTGACAGGGGCAGCCACTAGAATATAAATCGACAGTGGACCCCATTTCTTACTAGCACTGATGATGTTACCTAGCTGGGTAATGAAACGTCTGCGAGAAAACACCCAAGCTCAGAGAGCACCAAGGACCCCTCATACATTTTTTTTCCTGGCCATTGTCTCGATATTTTACGGAGTAACCGAGTTGGAAGGAACCTTGGAGGTCATCTAGCCCAACCCCACCCCTGCTCAATCAGGAAAGTCTATACCATTCCGGACAAATGGCAGTCCAGTCTTGTCTTGAAAACCTCCAGTGATGGGGCATCCAGAGCTTCTGGAGGCAAGCCGTTCCACTGGTTAATTGTTTGCACCGTGAATGAAATTTCTCCTTGGTTCTAGGCTGCTTCTCTCCTTGATTAGTTTCCACCCGTTGCTTCTTGGCCACCGTTCTTGTGCTTTGGCGAATAGGTTGACACACACACGCCCCCCCCTTCTTTGTGGCAGCCCCTTAAACATTAAAGCACTGCTATCATGTTACCCCGGGTCCTCCTTTTCATCAGACTAGAGTAGACATACCCAATTCCTGCAATTGTTCTTTGTGTGTTTTACTCGCCAGTCCCTTAAATCATCTTTCTTGCTCTTCTCTGCACTCTTTCCAGAGTCTCAGCATCTTTTTTACATCGAGGCGACCAAAACTGGATGCCGTATTCCAAGTGTGGCCTTGCCAAGGCTTTATAAAGTGGCATTAACACTTCACGTGATCTTGAGTCTATCCCTTAAATGCAGCCTAGGACTGCATTTTGGCAGCCGTGTGCTCATATCTAAGCGATTGTCCACTAGGACTCCGAGATCCCTCTCACAGGTACCATCTGTGCCTTTAGTTTTTGAAATATTTTGAAATTATTGTTAAATATCTTTTTTTTTGTGTGTGTGGGGGGCTTTCACTTTTATTTTTAAATTCCCGGCCATTAAGGAATTGTTCTCTCCTCTCTTTATTCCATTTCAGTGTGGTGGGTATGTGATTTGCCCTCCTCCCACTTTACCTCCCAATCGGCCGACTGTGCACCCCATTTCCGTCGTCCATTTCCGCCGTTTGCTCTCTAACAATCGGAAAGTTTGAAGATACCAGGAGGGGGAAAGGAAAAAACAAACCAACCAACCCCCAAATCTCGCAGATTGTGATTGTAATTGCTTGAAACATTTTTTGTTTGTTTCTTTGTTTGCGCATCGTAGGTTGTCTGTCCGTGAAACACGAGTAGCTGCGTTCGCACAACCGCTTGGTTGGTTTTCACCCTACCGATGGGGGATTGTTGTGTTTTTAGTGGATTCAAGGAAACCCAGACCGCTTGGCCAATTGAGAGATCAAGCTTCCAAGCCCTCCCCGGAAGAGTTCCTTTGATCAACGTGTCATCTGAGGTCCCAAATTGGATTTCGGGGGGGGGGGTATCGTTAGCTAACATGCTACAGAAATTCAGAAAAACTGAGATTCTTCAAATGGCTGGTATCTCTGGGAAGGCAGTTCTGATGAAAAGCTTTGCAAGCTTTTTTTTACGTCCCGGGTGCATGGTTTGGCCGAATTACAGGCAGTTCTCGACTTACGACAGTTTCGGGACCAGATTTTCAACTGTAAATCGGAGTCGTAAGTTGAGACCTCGCGTGACTGATTTTTTTTCAACCGTTTCTGCCACGGCCGTAAAGAAAACCACATGGTCATTAAGTGAATCACGTGGCCGTGAACTGAATCGTGGGGTCGTTAAGTGAATCCAGCTTCCCCAATTGACCCCGTTTGCTAGAAACCAGCTGGCAAAGTCACAAATTGCAGTTGTGCACCTGCAGCATGCTGCAGCTGGTCGTAAATGCGAGCTGGTTGCCACGCAGTTGAATTGCAATTGTGTGATCACTAGAACAGTGCAACAGTCATAACCGCCAGGACAAATCATAAATCACTTTTTCCCAGGTTGTCGTAACTTTGAACCGTCTTTAAATAGACGGTTGTAAGCCGAGGAATACCTGTATATCCACCGAAGGAACTGGTTTTTTTCTTCTTAGATTAGGAGATCTCTGGAATACAATGCCCAGAACCTCAATACAGGTAGTCCTCGACTTACAACAGTTCATTTAATGACCCGTCTGACGGTACAACAATACTGAAAAAAGTGACTTACGAACCATTTTTCACACTTAACGACCATTGCAGCATCCTCGTGGTGACACGATTTATGTTCAGATGCTTGACAACTGACTCACAGTTATGGCGGTTGCAGTGTCCCAGAGTCACGTGGCCATCTTTTGCGACCTTCTGACAAGCAAAGTTAGTGGGTAAACCAGATTCACTTCACAGCTGGGTCACTCAGTTAAGAGCTGCAGTGATTCACTTCACCTCAACAAGTGTGGCAAGAAACGTCGTAAAACGAGGCCAAAGTCAATGAACGCATTTCTCAGCAACCTAAATTTTGGGCTTAGCTGTGGTCATAAGCCGAGGACTACCTGTATATCAACTGGAGAAATAAATCGGGGAAACGCCGCTTCAAAAAGCAGAATAGCTACAGTTAGGAACCGTTAAGACAGAGGAACTCATGGCCTCGGAGTAAATGCTGTCGGGCTTCTCCTTTGCTGGATGTCTTCAAGCAAAGGCTGGACAGCCATCTTGAATTTGAACTCCTGCCTTGAGCAGGGGTTAAGACTGGATGGCCTCCAGGGGCCCTTTCAAGGAAGGCTTCTCCCTTTCTACACCTGAGTAAGAGATCACAAGTGGTGGGCATCATCTCCCAGGGCTTCAGGTCAGCAAGTGGCCCCACTGTCAGGGACATCAGTGTGTTTGGGGGGCATGTTTAGTATCTCATCCAAGCAATGGCCACAAGGTCCTGCCTGCTTTCCACCATCACCACCAGCCATGAGGTGGTAGAACATCTTCAGCTCAGCTTGAGTTGAAAGCCAGAAGAGGCCAAGTCTACCCAATAGAAGCAGGGCTCCTCAAGCTTAGCTTGAAGATGGGTGGACTTCGACTCCCAGAATTCCCCAGCCTAGCCTAGCTGGCTGGGGAATTCTGGGAGTCGAAGTCCACCCATCTTCAAGCTGACAGGCTTGAGGAACTCCTCAAGCCTAGATGTTTAGCTGGAACAACGCATCTCCGGTTTGAGGAGATCCTGAAGGAACGTGCAGATGCTTGCTGGTTTCCAAGGGACTTTAATTGGAAACGGTGCCTGAAACCCTTCGGCTGGCCCAGGGTGGCTGACCTACCTGACCCCCAGCCCTAAGAGACCTCCATCTCCCTCCCAGGACTTCTGTGGTGGAGCTGAAGCCCGCTAACTCATCAGTCTTTCAACGTTTGGCACCTGTGGGTCCAAGGAGGCTAAGGGACTGGTGGAGGTGGGTGGGGAAGCTACCGAGACCCTGGGCTCTCTGCCTTGGCCTTCTGCTCGGAGTTGGCCCCTTCTCGCTGCCTGAGGGCGGGATGATACAACAGTTCCTTGCCTGAGCGAGAAGAACTGGGTTGGGGCAGCCAGGGAGTCCCCGCATTCCTTCCCATGAATTCCAACAGCTCATCCAGATTCTCCCGGGCCGTGGCTATTTTTTGCCGGCTTTGGAGAATGATGCTGTTGGGCAGATCCTTCAGGTTGGTGCTGGAGGACAGGTAGCCCTGCATCTCCTCCAGGTTTTCGTGGATCTGAGTCACCTTCTCCTGCAGGTGTGCCGGCAGCTCGGAGATGTGCGGCAAGAGGTTGTGGTAGGTGTGGTAAAGCTCCCGGGCCAGGTCACGGGTCAGAAGTAAAGCTTTCAACTCCAGTTGCTAAGAGGAAACAAAAGAGAAAAGATGGGATGGGTCTCTAGCTCTGCTGGGTGGCAAGGAGCCACCCACGGGATCTTCTAATGTAGGGCTTTTCAACCTTGGCAACTTTTAAGATGGGTGGACTGCGACTCCTTGAATTGCCCAGCCACCATTTGTGGATTTCAACTCCCAGAATCCCCCAGTCAGTGTTAGTGGATTTCAACACTAGATGCCCCACCTAACATGTGTGGACTTCAACGCCCAGAATTCCCCAGCCAGCATGCTTTAGGATGGGTGGACCAATTCCCAGAATTCCCCAGCCAGCATGCTTTAGGATGGGTGGACTTCAATTCCCAGAATTCCCCAGCCAGCATGCTTTAAGAGGGATGGACTTCGACTCCCAGACATGCTTTAGGATGGGTGGACTTCAACTCCCAGAATTCCCCAGCCAGCATGCTTTAAGAGAGACTTCAACTCCCAGAATTCCCCAGCCAGCTTTAAGATAATGATCTCCAAGATCCTTTCCTCCATCACCATCATCACCATCATCATCATCATCATCATCATCATCATCATCATCATCATCATTATTGATCATCGCACAGTCAGCCAGATGTTCAGACTGGATTTGGCATTTTTGCCTACCTATCGAGTCCTTACCAAGGACCTGGGATAGGCAAATGTGGATGTTTGATGGTATTACAGATCTCGTCGCAGGATGGAAGCAGTTCCTAGCAAGGCTGCCTTTTGCAATTGATTTATTTGCATTTATTGTTGTTGTTGTTGTTCTTTGGGACTTCAACCCTCAGAATTCCCCAGTCAGCATGTGACAACTTTAATGCCCTGAATTACCAGCATTTGTGCGCTTCAGCTCCCAGAACTCCCCATCCATCATGGGTGGACTTTAATTTTACAACTATATTTTATTTATTTATTTATTAGTTGGATTTATATACCGCCCTATTCCCGAAGGACTCAGGGCGGTTCACAGGGCAGTTAAAACAGTACAAAAAGAGAATAAAATGGAATTAAATTAGTACAGGCCCACAATTCCTAATAACAATAAGATTAAAATTTTAAAATTAATTTAATATAATTTAATTAAATACTTTAAAATTTAAAATCCCTCAGTCCAGGCCAGACAATTCGAACAACCAGGTTTTTAAGTCCCGGCGAAAAGAGCGAAGGTCGGGGGCAGTCCAAAGCTCCATCGGCAGTTCGTTCCAAAGGGTGGGCACACTCACAGAGAACGCCCTCCCCCTGGGAATCACCCGCCGGCAATCTCTAACCGGCAGAACCCTAAGGAGGCCCTCCCTGTGGGTGCGCACAGGACGATGGGAAGCTGATGCTGGTAGCAGGTGTTCCCTCAGGTAGTCCGGACCCATGCCATTTAGGGCTTTATAGGTCATCACCAGCACCTTGAATCTCACCCCGAGGGCAACTGGAAGCCAATGCAGCTCGCAGAGAAGAGGTGTTACATGAGAGTATCGGGACACTCCCATTACTACTCACGCGGCTGCATTCTGCACCAGCTGAAGCCTCTGAGTGGTCCTCAAGGGCAGCCCCATGTAGAGAGCATTGCAGTAGTCTAACCGGGAGGTCACGAGCGCATGAGTGACTGTACATAGGGCATCCCGGTCCAGATAGGGCCGCAACTGGCGCACCAGGCGAACCTGGGCAAAAGCCCCTCTGGTCACGGCTCCTATATGATCTTCCAAACTGAGCCGTGAATCCAGGAGGACGCCCAAGTTGCGAGCCCTATCGACGGGGTGGGTGGGGGGGGTAACACCTCACCCCCCCATCATTAAAGCACTAACATTGAACCTCAACTTTTTGCTTTTCAATATTAGTATAAACTAGCCATTTCTCTAACAACAAATCAATCTAATCAGTAAAACCCAAAATCAAAGTTTCTTTTTTTCCCCCACCTCAAGCACAAAGTCCAGAAGCGGTCCCCATGTAGAAACATAAGTACTTAATATTATTTCCTTTAATCAAAACAGTCAGCCATCATGCCTCCGTGCTCTTGGTTCTTGCTTAATATTGAAAATACCGCCTTTTAGAACTTTATTCACAGCCTTAATATATTTAATTTAATTTAATTTAATTTAATTTAATTTAATTTAATTTAATTTAATTTAATTTAATTTAATTTAATTTAATTTAATTTAATTTAATTTAATTTAATTTAATTTAATTTAATAATATTTCTATACCGCCCTTCTCCCTGAGGACTCAGGGCGGTTCACAGGGCAAAAGTGAAATACAAAATACAAACATTAAAAAGAGATTAAATGATTGCCCAAGTTAAAACAATTAATATACAATTATAAAACCCCAAAGATAAAATTAAGAATACAAAAAATAAAAAACCCCACCAATCCCCATCAGGCTAGGCCGGCTTGTACAAACAAAAACATCTTGAGATCGCGACGAAAGGAGCGAAGATCGGGCGCCATCCGGAGCTCTACCGGTAACTGATTCCACAGCTCTGGAGCGCCCACAGAGAAGGATCTCCCCCTGGGGGCCACCAATCGACATTCTCTGATCGGTGGCACCCTGAGGAGGCCCTCTCTGTGGGAACGCACAGGGCGCAGGGAGCTTGATGCCGGCAGCAGATGTTCCGTAAGGTACTCCGGCCCCATGCCATGGAGGGCTTTGAACACCATTACCAGTACCTTGAATCTCACCCGGAAGGCAACTGGCAACCAATGCAGCTCACGGAGCAAAGGTGTAACGTGGGAGTATCGGGAGACTCCCAACACAACTCTCGCGGCTGCATTCTGTACCAGTTGGAGCTTCCGGGTGGTCCTCAAGGGCAGCCCCATGTAGAGAGCATTGCAGTAGTCCAGACGAGAGGCCACGAGCGCATGAGTGACCGTGCATAAATCATCCCGGCTAAGATAGGGCCGCAACTGGCGCACCAGGCGAACCTGGGCGAAAGCCCCCCTAGTCACAGCTCCTATATGGTCTTCCAAGGTGAGCCGTGAATCTAGGAGGACTCCCAAGTTGCGAGCCCTATCTACGGGGGGTAATAGTTCACCCCCCATAGCAAGAGGTGGAATGTCTGAATAAACCCGGGATGAAGATATGCAAAGCCACTCAGTCTTGTCGGGGTTGAGTTGAAGTCTGTTCCTCCCCATCCAGACCCGAACCGCCTCCAGGCAACGGGACATCACGTTGAGGGCATCACTGGGGTGGTTTGGGGTCGAAAGGAAAAGTTGGGTATCATCAGCGTACTGATGATACCCAACTCCAAAACCATGAATGATCTCACCCAGCGGTTTCATGTAGATGTTGAACAGGAGAGGCGAGAGGACTGACCCCTGAGGAACTCCACAAACGAGAGACCTCGCGGTCGACCTCTGCCCTCCTGCCAACACCGACTGCGAACGTCCCTGGAGATAGGAGGAGAACCACTGTAAGACTGTGCCTCCCACTCCCAGTCCCCTGAGACGCCGCAGCAAGATACCATGGTCGATGGTATCGAAAGCCGCCGAGAGGTCTAATAGGACTAGAACAGAGGAATATCCCCTGTCCTGAGCCCTCCAGAGATCATTCACCAGCGTGACCAATGCCGTCTCCGTGCTGTGCCCGGGCCTGAAACCCGATTGGTACGGGTCTAGATAATCCGCTTCATCCAGGACCAGAGGGAGCTGATGCGCCACCACACTCTCAACAACCTTCGCAAGAAAGCGAAGGTTGGAGACAGGACGAAAGTTGTTCAATACAGCTGGGTCCAAGGCAGGCTTCTTGAGGAGAGGCCTCACCACCGCCTCTTTCAAGATGGCGGGGAAGCTACCCTCACCCAGAGAAGCCGATATAACTGCCTGGAACCAGCTGCGTGTCCTCTCCCGGGCTGCATAGACCAGCCAGGAAGGGCACGGGTCCAATAAACATGTGGTGGTGCTCAGCCTCCCCATGATCCTGTCCACTTCCTCTGGAGTCACAGAATCAAACTCATCCCAGGTGGTATCGACAAGACCGCCCGTGTCCTGATCGCCAGACTCTGCCCAGTCAGAGTCCAGACCGGTCCGAATCCAAGCGATTTTGTCCGACAGATGCTGGTTAAACTCCTCGGCACGACCCTGCAAGGGATCCTCCCTCACCTCCTGATTTAGGAGGGAGCGAGTCACCCTGAACAGGGTGGCCGGGCGATTATCTGCGGACGCGATAAGGGTGGCGAAGTGGTTAGACCTCGCCTCCCTTATCACAGCGAGATAAGACCTAATGTGGGCTCTTAGTCGCAATCGGTCGGATTCGGATCGGCTGGATCTCCAACCGCTCTCTAGGCCCCGTCTCCGACGCTTCATCTCCCGGAGCTCCGCAGAGAACCATGGAGCTCGACGGGATCTGCACCGGGTCAGGGGCCGCAGGGGTACAACTCGGTCAAGAGCCTCAGTGGCCGTCCTTTCCCAGGCTTCCACTAAGGCATCTGCCGAGCTGTGAGCAAGGGAGGCAGGTGGGGACCCCAGCGCCGCCTGGAACCTCTGGGGATCCATTAAGCGTCTGGGGCGATACCATTTAATTGGTTCCATACACCCACGGCGGGGGGTGGCAAAACGGAAGACCAGGCGCAGGAGATGATGATCGGTCCATGACAGGGGCATAATAATTGGAGAGCCCCCACCAAGATCATCTAACCACCGTCCAGATAAGAAAACTAAGTCAAGGGTGTGGCCTCCCTCATGAGTCGGTCCCAAAATTACTTGCGTCAGGTCCATGGCCGTCATGGAAGCCATGAACTCCCGAGCCAACTCAGATGATCCTCCCAGCGATGGTAGATTGAAGTCCCCCAAAACTATAAGTTTCGGGAACTCAATCACCAGCCCAGAGAGGACATCGAGCAGCTCAGGCAGGGCTGCTGCTGCGTGACTAGGCGAAAGGTACACCAGCAGCAAGCCCAACTGCGCACCAGGGCCGCATCTCAGAAAGAGAGACTCACACCCGACTATCTGGGGAACGGTGGCCTCCCGCGGACACAAGGTCTCCCTCATAACAACAGCCACACCCCCACCCCTACCCTGAGCCCGAGGCCGGTGCAGCACCCGGAAACCTGGTGGGCAAAGGTCAACCAGAGGAATCCCGCCCTCTGGGCCCAAGGTTTCAACCGTGCTCTTTTATTTCTGTCCTCCAAATTTGTACATAATTCAGTTCCTCCAATCTCTCCTGATAGGTTTTGTCCCTCAGACCATGCGCCATTTTTCTTGCCCCATCTCTGGACTCGCTTTACCTCATCAATATCTGTTTTTTAAGTGAGGTTTCCAGAACTGGACACGGTACAGGTGGTCCTCAACTTACGACCATCCAAATTTAGGTTGCTAAGTGAGACATTTGTTAAGTGCCCCATTTCACGACTTTTCTTGCCACATTTGCTAAAGGGAACCACTGCCGTTGTTAAATTAGTAACCTGTTTGGTTAAGTGAATCTGGCTTGCCCATTGACTTTGTTACATGTTTTGTGCCAGCCATGGCAGTTCCCCAAATAGGTCATCAGATGGAGCAAAGAGGCTTCTTTGCTCCCCTGCAGCAGCCCCATTGGCGAGAGAGTTTTATGGCTAGGGAGGGGCCGAGACCCCCCATAAATACCTCTGCTCAGGGGCTGCTTCTTTGTTCTGCTTCTCTTTTCTACTTTCTCTCTTGCATGCATTCTCTATCATACAAGCATGGATGCTTCCATGCCATATAGCTCTTTTTATATAACCTATCGATGAATAAAGCTTCATAATGACTGCATCTCTGCATCCTGCCTTTTTACTTGGAAGCACCTTAACGACCCTTCGATCCCTCGTGAGAGCTGCTTTCACAAGTTGGTAGCAGAGGATGGTTTAAGGCAAAGCTTCCAAGCTTGCAGACAGCAGTAAGATGCCTAGATTTGAAACTGAAATGGATGGCCGGAGATCCCAGATTGTGACCAGAAGTCTTCAATCAAGATCAACAGCTCCAGCCCCTGAAGCAAGCTCCGCTCCAGGTGAGAGCACAGATGGCTTCCTTCTGCACGCCACAGAGGGAAGCTTGGAAGTTTTACAGTCCGCCCAAGACTGTCCAGATGCAGCAGAAGCGCTCCGGGCCCAACACAGGCACTGCGTGGACCAAATGTCTACACAGGAATGCAAGGAACTGCTCCTAAAATTCCTTGCAGTACAGAAGACCCCACAAGCCTCTCCACGAGGGACATCAGAGCAGAGGGACTCTGGATGCCGGGTAAGCCCCCCCTCAGCGAGGCCCCTTAATATGGCGCCCGCCACCCTGAGTAACCCCGGGACCCCAGGGCTTTCGGCGCGAAATTCCCTGCCAAACTGTGACCTACAGCTTCCTGGGGCAACAGGAAACAAGATGGCTGCGCCCAGGGAGACCGCATGGCCCGGCACAGGAAGCAAGATGGCAGCCCCCTGTGCGCCCACATTTTCTAACAAAGAAAGGCCTCAATTAAGCTTGGGGCCCCAGCAATCCCTGGCATCCAGCCGTAGCAACATGCAAACCCCTGAGCTCTCTCCACCAGAAACCCTCAAGACCTATGATGGCAATAAGGACTGTTCAGTCGAGGCTGGTACAAATACAGCTGCCATTAAGACTGCCATCCAGGTCCTAACTGCGGCCCTTGAAGCCAAAGAGACTGCAGCTCAAACATCGGGAGTAGCCAGCCTCCCTCATTACCCTCCAATGCCCCCGACCCTCTCTCCGGGGGCCCCATTTTTCCTTTCGCCACCTCCCAGACGCTCTCCTTACTTGGCCTTCGGGGGGGGGGTTGGCCCCCTCCTCCAGCATCGGCTTTAGCCATCCCCAAGGCTTTCAGGACCAGCAATGGCCTTCTCATGGCAACCCAGTGCCAGGGGGGCTCCAGGAAGGATTTCCAGAGCTTTTTCAAAATCAAATGCCGGCTGGCAATCTTGGGCAACGCCCACCCCCCGATTACATGTTTTCCGGACATGCCCAGTACGGGCCTTTTAACCCTGAAGGGGGGCCATCCGAAAATCAAAGAAAAATACCACCACCGACCACTAGAGGGGTCCCTTTACCTTTCTTTTCAATGGAGATATCTCAAATTTATTCTAATCAAGACAAAACGCTTGTGCCTGCGTCCGCGTTACCACACGACTTTGAAAAACTGAAAATTGGGGGGGAGAACTACCACAGTTGGAATAGAAATGTGCAGGTATGTCTATTAAAGGATGGGACTCTTGAAATGGTTCTGAACCCCCCACCTTTCCCGTGGGGATCACGAGAAGAATGGCGAAACAGACAGGCTTTCACCACTCTGATGGGTTCAATAGATGATAACTTGTTCCCTAGCATTCCAGATGGGCTCACAGCTAGCGCAGTTTGGCGGTTATTGTACAGTTTATTCAACAGCAACAGCATTGGTTCCCTCACCAGACTCACAACTGAGTTTTACAGCACAAGACTCAGGTTTGGGGCCAGCATGGCAGAACATCTCGGAAAATTAAAATCACTCAGGTCGCAACTGATGTCCAGAAACTTCCGTATACATGAAGAGAACATGGTCGCGGTCATCCTGGCTTCCCTGGACAAAAATTGGAGCAATTTTATTATTTCTCTGGAAGGGGGCAGGGATGGACCCATGGCTCTGTCCTATCTCGAGAGCAGACTCATTGAGGAAGATATGAGATGGAGAAATGCAGGAGAATACAACAGAGTCACCACCCAGCCAGCCAGCAGACGACACCGCAACTCAGAGCAGGTTAATGGCTGCTTAACGAGTGCAAGGCCGAAGCGGTTGCATCTAAGCCCCCACAACAAGGCAGTGTGGATAAGAAATCCGAACCTCAGCTGTCACCTGAAGCACTGCTCAAGGCAACCAATGCCAAGAGGGTGTCAGTGGGGAAGCCACTCCACGATAAGTGTGCCCACCTCTTACACCGAAGATTAGGTCATGCAAGCTTCCCTATAGTTAAAAAGATGGGAGAGTTTGCTGAGGGAGTCCAGCTCAAAGATTGTGAGGTATTCCTGGACTGTGCAATCTGTAAGAGGTCAAAGAGGAAGGCTGCGCCCATTCCAAAAACATCACTGCGTAAGACCCAATACCCATACCAACTAGTTCATGTTGATTTGGTCGGGCCTTTCACACCATCCCTAGGGAAAAGTCAGTATTTTCTCACTGCAGTTGATGATTTTTCACGGTACAGCCACGTATATATCCTCACAAAAAAATCTGAAGCCTTTGACGCCATAAAATCACTCTACAACTTTGTAGAGACCCAGTATAAAACCAAGATCGCACAACTGCAGAGCGACCGCGGGGCTGAGTTCATGTCCCGAAAATTCCAGGACTGGGTAAAGCGTAAGGGCATCCGCCATTTTCTTACTGTGCCTTTCACTCCAGCTCAAAATGGCATGGCAGAGAAAAGAAATGGAGTCCTACAAACTATGATGCGTAGTCTGATTGCAGACGCAGGGGTCGCAGAATCATACTGGGCAGAAGCTGTAAAATACGCTAATTACACCTTAAACCGCACCTGGAGCAGTGTTGTGAACCAGACCCCATATTTCCTAGTTCATGGTAGGAAACCAAATCTGGGACATTTACGTGTGTTTGGGTCCTACGCATGGGTTCACATCCCCAAGCAGCTGCGGAAGAAGGGGAGATCTGTCTCCCAGAGACTGAGGTTCTTGGGCTACGCTCCTGGCTCCAAGGCCTACCGTTTCCTGGGAGAAGGGGGCAGGATTGTGACTTCCCAATCTGCCTCCTTCGAAGAGGACTCCAATTGGGCCCAGATACACTCCAATGATCTGAGCCCATATATCAACCGTCCCAGCAAGGGCACACCGACTACGACATCACCTGAGACGTCCACATACCCTGCCACCGACAAAAGTGTGGAACAAGACGAAGATGTCATCCCACCTGGTTCAGATGGGGAGGATGAGCCGTCCAGTTCCCCAGCAACGCCTCAGAAACCCGCGGAAGAAAAAGGCGGTGAGTGGCAGAAGGTAAGAAGGTCAAAGCAGTCCAACAAAGGCATCCCACCAAAGAGAATTGACATTGGACACATCGCGTCTGTCAACAGCGTTGTGGTCACCCCAAAATCCTTCTCTGACATCCAGGAGCTGCCCATCGAAGAACAGGAGAAATGGCAGCTCGCGATGGAGAAGGAAATGCAGAGCCTAAAACAACTCAAGGTCTTCACCCCGCAGCAACCTCCAAAGGAGAGGAAAGTCATTGGCACAAGGTGGGTTTACAAGGCAAAACCACTTGCCAATGGCCTCTACCTGTATAAGGCCCATTTGGTAGCTCAGGGATTCGCCCAACGCTACATGGAAGACTATGGGGAGACATACTCTCCAACTGTCCGGGCAGAGAGCGTCAAGACCGCCCTCGTGACTGCAGCCGCTCTGGGGGAGGAAGTCTTCCAATTCGACATCCAGACGGCTTACCTCCACGCCAACCTGGCCCGGCAGATCTACGTGAAGGCCCCTCCTGGCTACCAGCAAGAAGGGGAAAATACATGGTTGCTCCACAAAGGGTTATATGGCCTCAAGCAGTCGGGGAAACTATGGTATGACTGCCTTAAAAAAAGTTTAGAACGAGTTGGTTTCACTACATCCCGTGCAGATGAATGTGTCTTCACACGCAATTCCAAGGGTACCACAGAACAGGTGTTAGTTTATGTGGACGACCTACTATATGTAGGACCTGACAAGGAAGGGTGTGATGAATTTGCCAAGGCCCTGGAAGAAAAATTTACTCTAAAGTCTTTGGGGCGGGTTGACAAGTACTTGGGTGTGCACATTTTGGCCACTAAGGGGGGGGGTTCGCTCTATCTCAAAAAGAAAAGATAGAAGAGTTATTGGCCAAATGCAAAATGGCAGAATCTAATCCTCCGCATAGCCCAATGCAAAGCGACTTTTACAACCACACTCATAAGGACGGTCCTGAGTTCACAGATAATACGCTTTACAGATCTGTGATTGGCTCCTTACTATATATCAGCAATTGGAGCAGGCCTGACATAGCTTTAGCTGTGAATCTATTGTCCAGGCACGTGGAACACCCAAAGGAATTCCACTGGACTGCTGTTAAGAGGGTACTTAGGTATCTCAGAGGCACGACCGATGCTCTCCTTGTGCTGGAACCAGAGAAGGGGAAGACGGCCCAGCTCTCTGCTTACTCAGACGCAGACTGGGCTGGTGACACCAAAAGTAGACGGAGCACCTCTGGTTTCCTCATATTGCTAAATGGCTGTCCAATACATTGGCATGTTAGGCAGCAAAAATTTGTTTCTTGCTCCACGGCCGAGGCTGAATTTGCCAGCCTGTCAGACACGGCCAATGATTTGATTTGGTTCAATGATCTGATAACGAGGATCTGGGCATCCCCTCCTCTGCCCATCCAAATTCTAGAGGACAACACAGCCGCAATTGCAATCTCGGAGGCTTATGCAGTAGGCTCTAGATCTCGCCACATAGACATACGCTATAAAAATGTCAGGCAGCTTGCCAAAGAGGGTTTTATACATGTTGAGCATTGTCACACAACAGACCAGATAGCTGATCTGTTTACCAAGCCTGTTCCCATTGACCGGCACAACCTTCTGTGTAAGCGTTTGTGTTTGGTCTTCTGAACGTTTTTATATGCATGTCTATGACACCTGCTCGCCCCCTCACACACATTCACTGGTCCCTGTCATTGGCTGGCAAGAAGGGGAATTGTTTTTTTTTTTTTTTATTGAAAAGTTTTAAAATACAGTTTCCCTTTAAAAAACCCCCCTACCCCCTCCCTCCTCCCCTCCCTACCTCCCCCCTATCCCCCCCTCCCCCTCTCCCTCCTCCCTCCCCTGCCTCCCCCCCCCCTACTTCCCCTCCTCCCCCCCTCCCCCCCCCCCCGACTTCCCAGAGCAAAATACAAGGTATATATCTAAAAAGCAATCATAAACAATCATATACTAACAATTATAAACTCTAGAATCCATCACTCTCTAGCTTATATAAAGTAAGCCAATCCTTAATAATACTAAATATGTATAAAAAACTAAAATAAAAGAAAACTAGCATCATTCCCATCTATGTTCTTCCACAATTCACTATTTCCTAAACATATTATCATTTACACATCACAAACACCTATCCCTATTAACCTCTCTAGCCAAAATAGGCTATAATAGATAGTTCTTACACAAATTAACCACATTAACCCACAAAACTTTCTTCCTCTTCCTCTGTAATAAATTGTCCATTAATTCCAAATTAAAGATTCTATTACCATACATATCATCCCAAAACTCTTAAAAACACAACTACCACTTGACTATCAGTATGTTGTGGAAGTTCCATAGATTTCTACTAGTCCTATTTTCTTGTCTTTTTTGAGCGTTTTAGGGCAGCACGCGTCACCCTCTGTTCTCTAGGATCATCCAAAAGAGTTGCAGCTTGATCTCCTCCTGTGCCATTCTCGTCTATCTGTCCATCTTCATCCTCTTGATGTTCTCCTTCTCCAGATCCCTCTGCAACTTCCAAAAGTGTTGATGGGGTTGCTTTTAAGACATTGTCGTAGAAGTCATGCGCTTGCTTCACAGTAGCCAAACAATACCTTTTGCCTTCATACATGAAGCTCAACCCAACTGGGATCTCCCATCTGAACCTTATATCTCTTTGCTTGAGCTCTTGCACAAGAAATATAAAGTCCTTTCTTCTCTTTAAAATCTTTGGAGGAATTTCTTTTAAAACCAAAACTTCTTGACCAGCAATCACCACTTTAGTATCATAGGCAGCTTGTATAACTTCATCTCTAATTTCCCTTTTTACAAAATAAACCACCACATCTCTAGGCAACTTTCTCTGTTTAGCAATCCACGAGTTCACACGAAACACTTTGTCCATGCCTTGTTTTATTTCAGATGCTGGATGATCCAATACCACCTCAAAAGCCTCAGAAACCAGCTGCTTTAAATCTTCCTTAATATTCTCTTTTAGGCCTCTAATTCTAACAGCAAACTGCATCTGGTAAAATTGAGCCAGACTCAGTTCGCTATCCATTTTGTCTTTTAAATCTTCAATTTCCAATACTTTTGCTTCTAATATAGCATTCTTTTGAGTCAATTCTTCCACTTTATCATCCAGCTCCTCCACACATTTAGCTACTTTATGCACTGAGGACAAAATGTCTACCTTCATCTCTCTGAGTTTCTGTGCCATCCTTTCTTCCATTCTCTGCTCCAATTTCTCCAATTTCTCCTCCATCTGTGCAAATTTAACACCCATTGACTCCAAAATTAACTGGGTATGTTTTTCAAGATCCTTCGATGTCAATACATCTGGAGAATGCAACGCCTGCAGTAATGATTGATGTTGCACCGGAGAATTTCCAGCACTCCGAAAAGTTCTAGGGGGAGGTTTAGACGCCATCTTTTACTTACAATTATGACGCACTTTCACTTTAAGTTTTAAGCAAAGTCCATCAAGCTCGAGAGTAAAATAAAATAATCCTCTTCATCTCTTCATCTTTCCCTCTTGTACTGCTCTGCCTGCTCTTTTCCTTTCATAGTCTCTCCTTCAAGCAGGGATGGTCGCAGATGCCTGGCTCTGCTCCATGAAGTCCGGAGCAGAGACGCCAGCCAGCTGGGAGCAGCCCAAGCTACGGGGGAGTTCGATCCTTCAGCCGCCCAAGCTCCAAGCTCAGGCGGCCCCGGAGAACTCAACCCCTACCTGGGGGCTCACCCCCTCCTCTTCTCCCGAGGAGGGGGCTTCAAATTCGCCCGAACAGCTGATCGGCGCTGTTTCGGGCGAAAAATCACACAGCTGGGCGGCGGGCAGCCCGGGAGGGTTGTCTCCGTCGCCGCGGAGCCACCGGAAGTCAAGAAGGGGAATTGTTACATGTTTTGTGCCAGCCATGGCAGTTCCCCAAATAGGTCATCAGATGGAGCAAAGAGGCTTCTTTGCTCCCCTGCAGCAGCCCCATTGGCGAGAGAGTTTTATGGCTAGGGAGGGGCCGAGACCCCCCATAAATACCTCTGCTCAGGGGCTGCTTCTTTGTTCTGCTTCTCTTTTCTACTTTCTCTCTTGCATGCATTCTCTATCATACAAGCATGGATGCTTCCATGCCATATAGCTCTTTTTATATAACCTATCGATGAATAAAGCTTCATAATGACTGCATCTCTGCATCCTGCCTTTTTACTTGGAAGCACCTTAACGACCCTTCGATCCCTCGTGAGAGCTGCTTTCACAGACTTTGCTTGTCGGAAGGTCGCAAAAGGGGATCACATGACCCCGGGATACTGCAGCCGTCGTAAATGTGAGTCTGTTTCCAAACATCCGAATGTAAATCGCGTGACCATGGGGATCCTGCAAAGGTCGTAAGTGTGAAAAAGGGTGCCGTCACTTTTTTCAGGACTGTTGTAACTTCGAATGGAAACGAATAGTTACAATGGCACTGAAAAACGTGACTTATGACCGTTTTTCACAGTTACGACCTTTTCAGCATCCCCACGATCAGGTGATCAAAATTCAGGTGCTTGGCCATGGCTTCATATTTACGACCGCTGTTGTGTCCCAAGGTCACGTGATCCCCCTTTTGCGGCCTTCAGACAAGCAAACTCAAGGGGGGGGGGAAGCCAGATTCATTTAACAGCCGCGTTACTAACTTAACTGCAGTGATTCACTTAACAACTGGGGCAAGACAAGCCGTAAAGTGGGGCAAAGCTCGCAAGCGTCTCATTTTAACCACAGAAATGTTGGGCTGAATTGTGGTCATAAGTCGAGGACTAAGCTGTATTCCAAATAATAGGGTCTGATTAAAGCCAGGAGGGCAGCCATGCTGAAGTGACCTGAACCCAGCCTTGTCCATCCATCGTCCAAAAAAAAAATATGGAGGAAGGAATTGAATTGCAAAGTCCTGGATACTTGCTTTGACTTTCTTCGCCTTCCTTCAAGTTTTCTTCTGCTCTGCCCCCCCACCCCCCCACATCCCACCGATGACCACTAATAAAACCTGGACCCACTTGGCTTTACTGTTCTATCAAACTACCTCGGGCAGTAAAGAAAAGGACTCTTTGACCGTCCCCGATGTTGGGTTTGTGTTGGGTGGACCCTGGGATGCATTCCATTGAGTCCACAAGTTAGACAACTGCTGGGGCACGTTGGATAAGGTGGCACTCCCAGTGGTCTGGGCATATTCCACCTGCAAAGAGAGAAAAAAGCTTTAGTACAGCTAGTCCTCTACTTAAAGGTAAAGGTAAAGGTTCCCCCGCACGTGCGTGCTAGTCGTTTCCGACTCTAGGGGCCGGTGCTCATCTCTGTTTCAAAGCCGAAGAGCCAGCGCTTGTCCGAGGACGTCTCCGTGGTCACGTGGCCGGCATGACTAGACGCCAAAGGCGCACGGAACGCTGTTACCTTCCCACCGGAGTGGTCCCTATTTTTCTACTTGCATTTTTACCTGCTTTCGAACTGCTAGGTTGGCAGAAGCTGGGACGAGTAACAGGCGCTCACTCTGCTACGCGGCACTCGGGATTCGACCCGCCAAACTGACAACCTTCTGATCGACAAGCTCAGCGTCCTAACCCACTGAGCCACCGCGTCCCTTTCCTCTACTTACGACTGCCCAAAGTGTGAAAGAAAGATTGCAGATAGCCCCCAACTTACAACAGCTCATTTAGTGAAAAATGTGACTTACGAACATTATTCACACTTGACGACCATTGCAACATCCCTTTCGTCAAGAGGTCGGGATTGAGATACCTGGCAGCTGACTCATATTTATGAGGGTTGCAATGTCGCTGGGAACGTGGGATTCCCCTTTGGCAGCCTTCTGACAAGCAAAAGTCAGTGGGGGAAGCCAGGTTCACTTAACAACCGTGTTACTAACTTAACTGCGATTCCCTTAACAACTGCGAGAAGAAAATTCGTAAAATGGGGCAAAACTCACTTAACAAATATCTCGTTTAGCAACAGAAATTCCGGGCTCCACTGTGTTCGTAGGTCGAGGACTAAGCGTATTCAGCTCAAGAATGAGTCCGTTGCCAGGGATGATAATATAGGTATTCCTCGACTTACGACCACAAAATTTCTATTGCTAAGCGAGACAGTTTTTAAGTGAGTTATGCCCCATTTTACAACCTTTCTTGCTACAGTTCTTAGGTAAATCACTGCAGTTGTTAAATTGGTAACACAGTTGCTAAGTAAACCTGGCTTCCCCATTGACTTTGCTTGTCAGAAGGTCTCAAAAGGTGATCACGTGACCCCAGGAGACTGCAACTGTCATAAATATGAACCAGTTGCCAAGTTGATCACATGATCACATGATCTCTGGAGGGCTCGGGACAGGGGATATTCCTCTGTTCTAGTCCTATTAGACCTCTCGGCGGCTTTCGATACCATCGACCATGGTATCTTGCTGCGGCGTCTCAGGGGACTGGGAGTGGGAGGCACAGTTTTACAGTGGTTCTCCTCCTATCTCCAGGGACGTTCGCAGTCGGTGTTGGCAGGAGGGCAGAGGTCGACCGCGAGGTCTCTCGTTTGTGGAGTTCCTCAGGGGTCGGTCCTCTCGCCTCTCCTGTTCAACATCTACATGAAACCGCTGGGTGAGATCATTCGTGGTTTTGGAGTTGGGTATCATCAATACGCGGATGATACCCAACTTTTCCTTTCGACCCCAAACCACCCCAGTGATGCCCTCAACGTGATGTCCCGTTGCCTGGAGGCGGTTCGGGTCTGGATGGGGAGGAACAGACTTCAACTCAACCCCGACAAGACTGAGTGGCTTTGCATATCTTCATCCCGGGTCTATTCGGACATTCCACCTCTTGCTATGGGGGGTGAACTATTACCCCCCGTGGATAGGGCTCGCAACTTGGGAGTCCTCCTAGATTCACGGCTCACCTTGGAAGACCATATAGGAGCTGTGACTAGGGGGGCTTTCGCCCAGGTTCGCCTGGTGCGCCAGTTGCGGCCCTATCTTAGCCGGGATGATTTATGCACGGTCACTCATGCGCTCGTGGCCTCTCGTCTGGACTACTGCAACGCTCTCTACATGGGGCTGCCCTTGAGGACCACCCGGAAGCTCCAACTGGTACAGAATGCAGCCGCGAGAGTTGTGCTGGGAGTCTCCCGATACTCCCACGTTACACCTCTGCTCCGTGAGCTGCATTGGTTGCCAGTTGCCTTCCGGGTGAGATTCAAGGTACTGGTAATGGTGTTCAAAGCCCTTCATGGCATGGGACCGGAGTACCTTAGGGAACATCTGCTGCCGGCATCAAGCTCCCTGCGCCCTGTGCGTTCCCACAGAGAGGGCCTCCTCAGGGTGCCACCGATCAGAGAATGTCGATTGGTGGCGCCCAGGGGGAGATCCTTCTCTGTGGGCGCTCCAGAGCTGTGGAATCAGTTGCCGGTAGAGCTCCGGATGGCGCCCGATCTTCGCTCCTTTCGTCGCGATCTCAAGACGTTTTTGTTTGTACAAGCCGGCCTAGCCTGATGGGGATTGGTGGGGTTTTTATTTTATTTTTTGTACTCTTAATTTTATTTTTGGGGTTTTATTATTGTATTCATTGTTTTAATTTGGGCAATTATTTAATCTTTTTTTAATGTTTGTACTTTATATTTGACTTTTGCCCTGTGAACCGCCCTGAGTCCTCAGGGAGAAGGGCGGTATATAAATATTATTAAATTAAATTAAATTAAATGATCATGGGGATGCTACAATGGTCGTCAGCGTGAAAAACAGTCATAATCACTTTTCCAGTGCTGTTGTAACTTTGAATGGTCACTAAATGAACTGTTGTAAGTTGAGGACTCCCTGTATGATGGTGAACTTTGAAACAATAGAGGACATAGGATAGCAGAGAACTTTGGAATAAGGATGGAGGAGATGAGAGGGTGAACTTTGAAACAAGGATGAAGGATATATCATAGCAGAGAAATTTGAAATAAGGATGGAGGAGATGAGATGGTGAACTTTGAAACAAGGGTGAAGGATATATCATAGCAGAGAAATTTGAAATAAGGATGGAGGAGTTGTGATGGTAGAGAACTTTGAAACAATGATGGAGGACATATCATAGCAGAGGACTTTGGAATAAGGATGGAGGACAAATCATAGCAGAGAACTTTGAATCAAGGATGGAGGACATTTGATAGCAGAGAAGTTTGGAATAAGAATGGAGGATATGTGGTGGTGAATTTTGCAACAAGGACAGATGATAACAGAGGACTTTGGAATAAGGATGGAGGACATACGATAACAGAGGACTTTGGAATATGGATGGAGGACGTATCATAGCAGAGAACTTTGAAATGATGGAGGACATATCATAGCAGAGGACTTTGGAATAAGGATGGAGGACATACGATAACAGAGGACTTTGGAATAAGGATGGAGGACATATCATAGCAGAGAACTTTGAAATAAGGATGGAGGACATATGATAACAGAGGACTTTGGAATAAGGATGGAGGACGTATCATAGCAGAGAACTTTGAAATGATGGAGGACATATCATAGCAGAGGACTTTGAAATAAGGATGGAGGACATACGATAACAGAGGACTTTGGAATATGGATGGAGGACGTATCATAGCAGAGAACTTTGAAATGATGGAGGACATATCATAGCAGAGGACTTTGGAATAAGGATGGAGGACATACGATAACAGAGGACTTTGGAATAAGGATGGAGGACATATCATAGCAGAGAACTTTGAAATAAGGATGGAGGACATATGATAACAGAGGACTTTGGAATAAGGATGGAGGACGTATCATAGCAGAGGACTTTGGAATAAGGATGGAGGACATACAATAACAGAGGACCTTGGAATAAGGATGGAGGACATACAATAACAGAGGACTGGAATAAGGATGGAGGACATATCATAGCAGAGAACTTTGAAATAAGGATGGAGGACATATGATAACAGAGGACTTTGGAATAAGGATGGAGGACGTATCATAGCAGAGAACTTTGAAATGATGGAGGACATATCATAGCAGAGGACTTTGGAATAAGGATGGAGGACATACAATAAGAGAGGACTTTGGAATAAGGATGGAGGACATACGATAACAGAGGACTTTGGAATAAGGATGGAGGACATATCATAGCAGAGAACTTTGAAATAAGGATGGAGGACATATGATAACAGAGGACTTTGGAATAAGGATGGAGGACATATGATAACAGAGAACTTTGGAATAAGAATGGAGGACATATCAGCAGAGAACTTTGGAATAAGAATGGAGGACATATCAGCAGAGGACTTTGGAATAAGGATGGAGGACATACGATAACAAAGAACTTTGAAACAAGGATGGTGGACATATGATAGCAGAGAAGTTTGGAATAAGAATGGAGGATATGTGGTGGTGAATTTTGCAACAAGGACATATGATAGCAGAGAACTTTGAAACAAGGATGGAGGATATACGATAACAGAGAAGTTTGGAAGAAGGATGGAGGACATATGATGGTAGACAACTTTGAAACAAGGATGCGATGGTGGTGGGGCTAGCCTCTTCCACCTCCCCCTCAGACCTACCATCTCTAAGATCTGATCAAGCAGTGAGAGGTTTTCGTGTGTATTCTGACGCGCTGTCTTGATTTGGTGCAACACAATTTTGAAGGCCCGGTTCCTCAGCTGCGTCGAAAGCGAGTTGATCCTCATAAAACAACCTTCCTTGCAAAGATCCTGCACAGACGTGTCCACTTCCCCAGCGGTGGAGTTGGAAGGGGCTGACAAAACACAATCACACATTTCCTTGATACGGAAGCATCAGTGTGAATTTTGCCAAGGGTCGAGGTCTTTGGTGTTTAAAAAGAATTTATGTTGAACATCACATCACAGCACTGGGCGGTCACCTGACGTAATAGTAGAGATAGTCCCTGACATATGACCGTAATGAAGCCTGCCCGTTGTGGTGGTTTGTTCTATCAGTCATAAAACAGGTTGGTGATGTGACCGATCCAATTTTAGGACCTTTTTTTTCTGATAGTCTTTAAGCAAATGCGGTGGTCGTTAACCAGCCGCCGCAGTTATTAAGCAAATGCCGTGGTCATTAAGTGAACCAATGATTCACTATGGAGAGGTTTTGCCCCAAACTGAAAATGTTGGTTTTCAGCAAAACTGTAATAAAACACAGTCACGTGACCATGAGAAATTGCAGATGGCTATCAATGCAACCATATTACCGAATACCTGAAATTAGCTCATGTGACTATAGAGGGGACTTGACTTTGAATCCAGGTTGTAAGTCCCCTTGCCAGTTTCTACCTTATGCTGGCTTGTGCTTGGCTACCATGAAGTGACAGTCTGCCATGAGGAGGAAGGAGGAGGAGGGAGGAGGGAGGATGGAAGGAAGAATGTTTGGGGGAAAACCAAAGTAACTTCTCTATCTTCCTCAGATGTTGCTCCAAGGTCATCTGGGTGGGAAAAGAAGGCAACTACATACCAAACTATGCTTGAAGTGATCATTCTGAAAACATTGGCAAGACGAAAGAGATGGTGCTAGACTTCCGGAGAAAGAAGGAGGAACCTGCCCCACTTTACATCGGGGAGGACTGTGTAGAGAGAGTTTCCTCCTTTAAATTTCTGGGAGTCTACCTCTGCGAAGAGCTGACCTGGAAAGTTAACACAACCCAGGTGGCCAGAAAGGCCCAACAGAGGCTTCACTTTCTTAGGGTCTTGCTGAAGAACAGGGTAGAACAACAGCTAATGACCCTCTTTTACTGGTCTACCATAGAGAGCGTCCTCTCGTATGGTATTGTGGTTTGGTATGCTGGTCTGACAGCCGCAGACAGGAAAGTATTACAGAGGGTGGTGAGCACAGCACAAGACATTGTGGGCTGTTCCCTGACACCACTGGATGACCTCGCCAGGACTCGTTGCCTTGGAAGAGTGAGGAAGATTCTCAGGGATGACTCACACCCTGGACTTTACTCTTTACTCTCCTACCATCCGGTAGGAGATATAGGAATATAGCCAGCCGTACCAACAGGCTGAAAAATAGCTTTTATCCGTGGGCTGTTAGGCTTTTAAACGGGACATAATCTTATGCAGAATTGACTTGGGAGGCAGGTGTGTGGTGTAGTGGGTTCACATAGTGTGGTGGGATGGAGGGTTTGTTGTCACTGTGTGTTGGGGGGAGAGAGCACGGGGGGAGGCTCAGCTAATCTCAATGTACACATCTTGTACTTTGACAATAAAGATTTATTTATTTATTATCTTGCTTGAACCTGATTGGTCAGGTGTGTGTGTGTGTGTGTGTGTGTGCGTGTGTGCAATGAGAAGCAGTTAAGGGAGAAAAGTTGAACTTAGGGGTTTGGGCGCTTGCTTCTTAATTCTGGCTTTGCATTACTTCCAATAAAAATATACCTTTCCCAATAAATGAAACCAAAGGTCGTTTTTATTTAGAGGTTTAAGTTCTGGTAAGTCTGACACTCCTTTTTTTGGGGGGGGGGTGAGTTGTAATTTTGATTGCTAAGTGACTGGTCATAAGGTGAGGATTACCTATCTGTGGGAATGACCTTGCAAGACTTGAGGAAGAGCTCCTCAGAAGCGTGTTCTTTTTATTTTGTATCTGGATGGCATTTTTTTTAAAACTAATGTTATATTGAGCATTAATTGGGTAACTTTAGTAATTATCTGTCCATTTATGAATACTGCCTTTGCTGGAAATACAACTTGGTTTTAATTTTTTAAATGAAATCTAGGGATAACCTCCCATCAGCTTAAGGAAATGGCAGAAACTTTTAAAAATATTTAAAATAAAATTAACTGTATGCGTATATGTAGGTAGTTATGTGTAGAGAGATAGATGTTAGATTATGATAATGATGAGACAGAGAGAGAGAGAGAGAGATAGGTAGATAGTAGGTAGGTCGATGAATGGTAGAGATAGATGATAAATAGGCAGACACAGACAGATGATAGATAGGATAGGTATAGAGATCAGAAACTTAAAATATTTAAAATAAAATTGTGTGTTGGCAGATATGTGTAAGATAGATTAGATAGATAGATAGATAGATGATAGATGATAGCTAGCTGGATGGATGGATGGATCAATCGAACTGTTAAAATATTTAAAATAAAATTAACTATGTGTAGCGATAGATGGATGATAAATAGACAGACAGGCAGACAGACACACACACACACAGAGAGAGAGAGAGAGAGAGAGAGAGAGAGAGAGAGAGAGAGAGAGAGAGAGAGAGAGAGAGAGAGAGAGAGAGAGAGAGAGAGATGAGAGATGAGAGATAGATCACAAACTGTTAAAATGTTTAAAATAAAATTAACTGTATGTGCATATGTAGATAGGTATCCGTGTTTCCCTGGAAATAAGACCAGGTCTTATATTAATTTTTGCTCCAAAAAGATGCATTAGGGCTTATTTTCCAGTTAGGGCTTATATTCGGGGAAATACGGTCCTAAATGCGTGTCCGTCTGGCTGACGATCTTAACTGGGGCTTATTTTTGGGGTGGGGTTAATACTACGAGCATCCTGAAAAATCACGCTGGGGTTTATTTCCCAGTTAGGTCTTATTTTCAGGGAACCAGGGCATGTGTAGATAAATGTGAAGATAGACATAAAGATAAAAATAGAGATGTTTTTGTTCCCAAGAGAGTTTTTTTTGTGTGTTTAAAACCTTGACTAGAACGGACCCATTCTCAAACTGTTGCCAGCTCTTGCCTTACCTCCGTAGCAAATGTTTGGAAATGTTTGGAAATGTCTCTCTACCCCAGAACATGGTAAACCTTTGAAGGAAACATCTCAGACACCTAGAGAGGTGGCAAGGAGAATCTTCCACAGACTCTTTGGTGAAGAGTTGCTTCAAGTCTGGACCTAAGCAGAGTACCCACAAATTGTCCCCCCACCACCACACGTGTCCGTCAGCTCCCACCTTGATGAGGTTCTTCACTAATGGCTTATCTAGCAGAGCTTCAGTTGCCCCAAAGAATTGGCTGAAACCTACTTCTGAAGCTCCAAAAGAATTGGAAATATCTGTCAAAGGAGCTGGCCTACTCCGTCTGGGAACCCGCCCCAGTCAAGATTACCCATAAGGCTAAGAAAGGGTTTTGAAAAGGTATAAACACTGGAGGAAAAACGAAGAGTTAGGAGCTGTGTCACGAGACTCTTCATCCCCAACTACTTGGAGACCCGTTTCTCACCCTTGTTAGACTCTGGTGCTGGAAGGTAATAATTCATCCATTCCTCTGATTTACTCAGGGCCCGCTCAATGGTATCCGCAAAGACCTGTCCCACGGGCGATACCACGAATGAGCTGAGGCTGGTGGCCATAGCTGAAGCAGTTTCCTTGCCAGAGAGAGAAGATATCTCCTCGTTGGTCGCCTTCTCCTTCCCTCGTTGGGATAAGAGTCTCCCCTTGTGGGTCACCAAAATGCTCTCCGCTTCTTCCTTCTTGGGCCATGGATGGAAGCAAGACGGACAGCAGGGAAAGGGAGAAGAGACATGAAGGATGGGGTTGAGTAGCTGGATGGTTGATCTGGTTGACGGGTTGAGCAGCGGGTTGGACTAGAGGACCTCCAAGGTTCCTTCCAGCCCTGGTATTCTAAGCGACCAAGGTGCTTTTTTGAAAAGGCAAGTGGATTTTGTTTGTCCTTGAAGAAGTTTCACTTCTCATCCAAGAAGCTTCTTCAGTTCCGTTTTCCAGAACTAAAGAAAGCTTGTTGGATGGGAAGTGAAATGTACAAGCATCCAAATTTGGATAATAATATTAATATTAATATTAACAATAATAATAATAATAATAATAATAATAATAATAATAATAATAATAATAATAATAATAATTATTATTATTATTATTATTATTATTATTATTATTATTATTTTTAAGCCAATTGCAAAAGGCAGCCTTACTAGGAACGTCTGCCATCCTGCGACGAGATCTGTAATACCATCCAACATCCACATCTCCCTATCCCAGGTCCTTGGAAAGGACTCGATAGGTAGACAAAAATGCCAAACCCAGTCTGGACATCTGGCTGACTGTGCGATTATTATTATTACTATTACTATTATTATTATTATTATTATTATTATTATTATTATTATTATTATTATTATTATTATTATTTTAAGCCAATTGCAAAAGGCAGCCTTATTAGGAACTGCTTCCATCCTGCGACGATATACCATCAAGCATCCACATCTGCCTATCCCAGGTCCTTGGAAAGGACTCGATAGGTAGACAAAAATGCCAAATCCAGTCTGAAAATCTGGCTAACTGTGCGATGATCAATAATAATAATAATAATAATAATAATAATAATAATAATAATAATAATAATAATAATAATAATAATAATGATGATGATGATGATGATGAGTTGGAAGGGACCTTGGAGGTCATCTAGTCCAACCCCCTGCTCAGGCAGCAAACCCTACACCATTTCAGACAAATGGCTGTCCAGTCTCTTCTTAAAAACCTCCAGTGTTGGAGCACCCACACCTTCTGGAGGCAGGTTGTTCCACTGGTTAATTGTTTTCACTGTCAGGAAGTTTCTCCTTAATTCCAGGTTGCTTCTCTCCTTGACTACTTTCCACTGTGTGATGGTGGGGATGCTGTAAATGTGAGGACCATTATAAGTCCCCTTTTTTCCAGTACTGTCGTAACTTCAAATGATCGCTAAGCAAATGGCCGTAAGTCGAGGACTAACGGGATACGTTGGTTATTCCGCCTGTGTAGGTCAACACTTCATCTGATATTAAATACAGTATCTGACATCTAGTAGAATCAGATAGGGCTGAAGAAAATTCGGGTAGTTCTCGACGTACGCCCCAAATTGAGCCCAAAATGTCCGTTGCTAAGCGAGACGGTTGGTAAGTGAATTTTGCCCCATTTTACGACCTTTCTTGCTGCATTTGTAACACAGTTGTTAAGTGAATCTGACTTCCCCATTGACATTGCTGGTCAGAAGGTCACAAGAGGGGATTACAGGAAGTCCTCCACTTACGACCACAATTGAGCCCAAAGTTTCTGTTGCTACGTGAGACAGTTGTTAAGTGAAATTTGCCCCATTTTATGACCTTTCTTGCCGCATTTGTCAAGTGAATGAGGGCAGTTGTTGAGTTAGTAAGTTGTTAAGTGAATCTGGCCTTCCACCCGTTGCCCTTGCTTCACAGAAGGTCGCAAAAGGGGATCACTTGATCCTGGGACGCTGCGACCGTCATAAATATGAACCAGTTACGAAGCATCCGAATTTTGATTACGTGACTACAGGGCTGCTGCAACCATCATAAATGTGAAGCATGTCAGATTTTCCAGCACCACTGTAACTTTGAACCATCGCTAAATGAATGGATGTAAACTGAGGACTTTTTGTACGATTTCAGGATGGAAACAGAGTCCTACATCATAAGGACTCTACCCAGTGGAACAGCTTTGCCCCCAGGAATCACTGGAGATTTTTAAGAAGAGACAGTCACTTGTCTGAAATGGTATAGGTGGCTGGACTAGAAGACCTCCAAAGTCCCTTCCAGCTCTATTCTATTCTATTCTGTTCTATTCTATTATTTTCCATTATATTCCATTCCATTCTGTTCCGTTCCGTTCCGTTCCGTTCTGTACTATTCTATTCCATTATATTCCATTCCATTCCATTCCATTCCATTCCATTCCATTCCATTCCATTCCATTCTATTATTCTATTCTATTCTATTCTATTCTATTCTATTCTATTCTATTCTATTCTATTCTATTCTATTCTATTCTATTCTATTCTATTCTATTCTATTCTATTCATTCTGTATCCTATCCTATCCTATCCTATCCTATCCTATTCTATTCATTCTGTATCCCATCCTATCCTATCTTATTATTCTATTCTATTCTATTCTATTCTATTCTATTCTATTCTATTCTATTCTATTCTATTCTATTCTATTCTATTCTATTCTATTCTATTCTATTCTATTCTATTCTATTCTATTCTATTCTACTCTACTCTATTCTATTCTCTATTCTGTTCTGTTCTGTTCCGTTCCGTTCCGTTCCATTCCGTTCCATTCTATTCTATTCTATTATTTTCCATTATATTCCATTCCATTCCATTCCATTCCGTTCCGTTCAGTTCCGTTCCGTTCTGTACTATTCTATTCTATTCTATTCTATTCTATTCTATTCTATTCTATTCTATTCTATTCTATTCTATTCTATTCTATTCTATTCTATTCTATTCTATTCTCTATTCTGTTCTGTTCCGTTCCGTTCCGTTCCGTTCCGTTCCGTTCCGTTCCGTTCCGTTCCATTCCATTCCATTCCATTCTATTCTATTCTATTCTATTCTATTCTATTCTATTCTATTCTATTCTATTCTATTCTACTCTACTCTATTCTATTCTATTCTCTGTTCTGTTCCGTTCCGTTCCGTTCCGTTCCGTTCCGTTCCGTTCCATTCCATTCCATTCCATTCCATTCCACTCCACTCCACTCCACTCCACTCCACTCCACTCCACTCCACTCCACTCCACTCTACTCTACTCTACTCTACTCTACTCTACTCTACTCTACTCTACTCTACTCTATTCTATTCTATTCTATTCTATTCTATTCTATTCTATTCTATTATTTTCCATTATATTCCATTCCATTCTGTTCCGTTCCGTTCCGTTCTGTACTATTCTATTCCATTATTTTCCATTCCATTATTTTCCATTCCATTCCATTCCATTCCATTCCATTCCATTCCATTCCATTCTATTATTCTATTCTATTCTATTCTATTCTATTCTATTCTATTCTATTCTATTCTATTCTATTCTATTCTATTCTATTCTATTCTATTCTATTCTATTCTATTCTACTCTACCCAGGTACAGTTTTGGGAAATGAGTCTGAAATACGCCTACCTTCGTTTCTGTTTGAGTTGGTGCTTTGGTCTCTGGATGATGCATCGTCGCAATTTCTTGCATGATCGTATGAAGCCCCTTTGGGACCATCTCAAAGACAGGTTTGGTCTGGTGGAGAAGACAAAAGAAGTCAGCTTCTTGAAGGACCAGATTGTTACGGAGTGTGAATGTTGCTTTTCAAGAGAATTTTCATTTCTTTCACCAGCTACGTACTTTTTAAAAAGAGGATGGTGGTCAAATCCAGAACTTTCTCCGTTTGCCCTTACTGAGTTATAACCCTTTGGCTACATGTAAAGATTCCGGTCATGGAGAAGACTGGATGTCCCAAAGGTGTTTTTTTTCAGGAGGACTTCTTGTTTTTCTTTGAAGACGTTTGGCTTCTCCTCCCAGAAGCTTCTTCAGCTCTGACTGGATGGTGGGGAAGGGAAGGATTTATATGCCCTGCAGACAGCTGGTCATTTGCATCCTTTTAGAGAGTTGTGGCCACTTGGAGATTTGTCTATGTCCTCAAGGTCAGCTGAGTGGTGTAGCCCTCTTTCAATGGAGGGGGAGGGATACAATATCATCTATCTCCAACACAGTCCTTTCAGCAGCTCCAAGAAGGCTCCACACCCATTTGCACCACTCAGGTGACCAAGTGGACACATATAAATCTCCAAGTGGCCTCAACGACTGTCTAAAAAGATGCAAATGACCAGCTGTCTTCAAGGTGTATAAATCCTTCCCTTCTCCACCATCCAGTCAGAGCTGAAGAAGCTTCTGGGAGGAGAAGCCAAACGTCTTCAAAGGAAAAACAAGAAAGTCCAGTTGCCTCTTGAAGAAGCATCTTTGGGGCAACCATGACCTGGATTGACGGAGAATCGCCACAAACATTCAGAAGACTGGATAGAAGCGGGCCCAGGGGGGTTCGGAAGATGAGACAAGAAAAATGGGTGGAAATAACCAGGAAACAGATTTTAGAGGGCTGCGAAGGCAATATCCACAATGGATATTATGGATCAGTCAGTGGACTAGATTGCTCTCAAAGATGGTTGGCTGGAGAAGTTTCAACTGATGCTTGAGGCCATCTGCTTGGGATTCTGGAGTCACGGATTCCTAGGATTTGAACTAGATGACCTCAGAGATCCCAAATTCCCAACTCTTCCTTCCCATGATTCTGGGAGAACATTTCAAACAATAAGAGCATCTCCAAGGCCCAACTCATGATTTTATGAGCCTGAATTTCTCAAAGGGAGGGAACGCCACACCTTCTCAAACAATATATGAAGGACTGAGCCTTCCTCAAAGGAAGTTGGTTGAGGAGTCTTTGTTTCCTGCGGAGGAGGAGATGGGAAGATTGGTGGAGTCTTCTCCGGAAGCGAAACAGATCCTGAAAAAAAAAAGAATCCCGTGTCAATTATGAGGTCCTCATCACTCCTAATGGAGAAGTCTCTTGTCCTTCCTTCAATAAGTCGGCAACAGATGGAAACTGGTCAAGGAGAGATGCAACCCAGAACTAAGGAGACATTTCCTGGCAGTGAGGACAATTAACCAGTGGAACAACCTGCCTCCAGAAGCTGTGAATGCTCCAACACTGGAAGTTTTTAAGAAGAGACTGGACAGCCATTTGTCTGAAATGGTATAGGGTTTCCTGCCTGAGCAGGGGGTTGGGCTAGATGACCTTCCAGGTCCCTTCCAGCTCTGTTATTCTATTCTATTCTATTCTATTCTATTCTATTCTATTCTATTCTATTCTATTCTATTCTATTCTATTCTATTCTATTCTATTCTATTCTATTCTATTCTATTCTTTCTCTTCTCTTCTCTTCTCTTCTCTTCTCTTCTCTTCTCTTCTCTTCTCTTCTCCTCTCCTCTCCTCTCCTCTCCTCTCCCCTCCCCTTCCCTTCCCTTCCCTTCCCTTCCCTTCCCTTCCCTTCCATTCCATTCATTATTATTAACCTTGTCATGTGATAAATACAGGTAGTCCTCGACTTACAACCATAATTCCATTCTCAATTACGATTGTAAGCAGAGGACTATCTACATAGCCATCTATTCTCCAAAGCACCAGAGGGCACCCTGAGAAACAATGGATGGAAACTCATCAACGAGAGAAGCAACCCGGAACAAAGGAGAAACTTCCTAACAGTGAGGACAATTGATCAGTGGAACTCCTTGCCTCCAGATGTTGTGGGCTCTCCATCACTGGAGGCTTTTAAGAAGAGACTGGACAGCCACTTGTCTGATATGGTATAGGGTCTCCTGCCTGAGCTGGGGGTTGGACTAGAAGACCTCCAAGGTCCCTTCCAACTCTGTGATTCAATTACAGTCAACGCTTACGTGGAGCTTCGGAAGGAGGTGGCAAGATGGCCAAAGCTTCACTCTTTGACACAGGATGGGACGGTGAGAGTTCCTTCTCAGCAGCTTTGGGTTCCTCAGAAGCTTTCCGTTCTTCCTTAAGTTTTTCCACTGAGCTCGATTCGAGCAATATAATGATGGGTCCAGTCGGTGTGAGTAAGGTGTCCAATGTCTTCTTAGATGGCATCTCAGTTGTCTTCTCTTCGTGTTGAACGGCTTGGTCTTCTTTCTGGATCTTTCTTTCCTCCTACAAGGGGGATTGCAGAAAAACGAGAACAGTTGAGAAGGGACAAAAAACTTCCTGACAGCCAGAACAATTAAACCAGTGGAACAACCTGCCTCCAGAAGCTGTGAATGCTCCAACACTGGAGGTTTTTAAGAAGAGACTGGACAGCCATTTGTCTGAAATGGTATAGGGTTTCCTGCCTGAGCAGGGGGTTGGACTAGATGACCTCCAAGGTCCCTTCCAAATTTATTATTATTATTATTATTATTATTATTATTATTATTATTATTATTATTATTATTATTATTATTATTTTGGGCTAGATGAAATTAACAGAAATCAAACACACGGCGCCACATTATATGAAGGGTACATCTCTTATTCTTCTTCACAACGTAGGAAGAACAGTTGCAGGAATTGGGTACGGCTAGTTCAGGGGTCAGCAACCTGAAACAGTGAAAGAGCCACTCGGAACCAGTTCCCTCACAAACGCAAAAACTGGGAGCCGCAAAAAAGGTGTACGCATGCGCGTACATGCGCACATGCGCAGAACAGGGTTTGACTGAAGAGTGGAGCCAAGGCGAGATATGCACCTACCCTGCATATTTGAATTAATTGGTTGAACTTTTTTAGTCCCACTTTTTTTTTTTGGACTGCACATGGCAGAGGACTGGGAGCTGCAGGAGACGGCTGAAAGAGCCGCATCCGGCTCCGGAGCCGCGGGTTGCAGACCTGTGGGCTAGTTTAATGAAGAGAAGGACTGGGGTGGGGGGAACGTGATAGTGGTCTTCCAATATCTTAGGGGTGGCCCAAAAGAAGAGGCAGTCAAGTCCAAAGCAGAGTTCCCCAACCTTTTGGGCACCAGAGACTCCATTCTGCGGGGAGAGGTTTTTCCACGGACCGGAGGGTGCGTGGTTTTGTGTGCTGCCTGCATCTTGTGGACGGGGCTTTGCTTGTTTGTGCGGCCCGGTTGTTGACATGCCACGGCCCGGTACTGGTCCATGGAAGTGGGTTGGGGACCCCTGCTCCAAAGCGCCTGAAGGCAGGACAAGAAGCAGCGGATGGAAACTCATCAAAGAAAGAAGCAACCTGGAACTAAGGAGAAATTTCCTGACAGTGAGAACAATTAACCAGTGGCACAACCTGCCTCCAGAAGCAGTGAATGTTCCAACACTGGAAGTTTTTAAGAAGAGACTGGAGAGCCATTTGCCCGAAATGGTATAGGGTTTCCTGCCTGAGCAAGGGGTTGGACTAGATGACCTCCAAGGTCCCTTCCAACTCTGTTATTCTGTTCAGCAGTCTAACAAAGAGAAGTATAGGGAGTGACATGATAGCAGTCATTTGGGCTCATTTATGGTTGTAAGTCAAGGACTACTTGTATGTTCCCCGGCTTTATTAAAAAAATAAAATAAAGGTGGGACCCAAATAATAGTAACAACAACAACAATGTTGGAAGGGACCTTGGAGGTCTTCTAGTCCAACCCCCTGCTCAGGTAGGAAACCCTATCCCATTTCAGACAAATGGCTGTCCAGTCTCTTCTTAAAAAATTCCAGTGTTGGAGCATTCACCGCTTCTGGAGGGAGGTAGTTTCACTGGTTAATTGTCCTCACTGTCAGGAAGTTTCTCCTTAGTTCTAGGTTGCTTCTCTCCTTGATTAGTTTCCATCCGTTGCTTCTTGTCCTGCCTTCAGGTGCTTTGGAGAACAGCTTGACCCCATCTTCTTTGTGGCAGCCCCTGAGATATTCAAAGACTGCTATCATGTTATTAATTAAATAAAATAAATAAAAATGGAGACCTTGTGAGGAGCAATACTCTCTTCCACGACTGGCTGAGGCACTGGGGGTGACTCTTCGGCCACCGAGTCTTTCCGTCCTTCCGGAGCTCTGAAGTCCAGGTGGTCATCCTTGCAGAGGTCCTTGGTTTTTCGGGCTGTGAAGGTGAACCTCAAATGAACCTTGCCCAGCCCACAGAAAGATCCAGTTCTGAAATCCAACCCAACTTCTACAACTTCTACAACTGCTCACTTACCACCTTGGCCCTCACCCCACCTCATCCTGCCTCAGGCCACCCCCTCTCCCCCCCCCCCTCAACTCAGCCGATACTCACTGGGGCTCTTTGGACGAGACGGAGGATCTGCAAAGGTGGAGGAAATGGTCTCCATCACGAGGTCAACGTCGTACTTTTGGTCGTCCAAGACTCCTTCCAACTCGGCGTTGAGACTCTCGCACAGGCTCGTGGCTCTGTTTATGGCGACCTGAGCGGTTGCGACGACAGTTGCCAGGATTCCATTTCATGATTGGAAGTAATTAAAAAGGATATTTTAATTTTTTTTCTCGTTCACAAATTTCATTTCACCCCTCCTTTTGCATCCTTTCCTTAATGGCTCTATTCCACCATTTCTTCAATAGTCTTCTTGTCCCCCTGGGGCGAGTTGGCCATGGTGAGTTGTCCCAGACCCAAATTGTAGATGGCAAGGAGCAGATTCCTCTCCTTAAGAATAGCTGCCTGTCCTACTAAATCCCACTAGATTAAACAGCTTAAATCTCTAATTAGAAATGATCCTTGGCTCCATTTGTTGAGAAAAGTATAGCAACAGCAATACCACTTAGACTTATATACCGCTTCACAGTGCTTTACAGCCCTCCTTAAGTGGTTTACAGAGTCAGCGTACTGTCACAGCAATCACTTAACAACTGTCTCGCTTAGCAACGGACATGTTGGGCTCAATTGTGTTCGTAAATCGAGGACCACCTGTATTATTATTCCAGGCAACACATTCATTCTTGCACTGAGTAATCTTTCTCTAATGCTTTGGCTAGGCCAGGGGTAGGCCACCTTGGCTCTTTTATGACTCACGGACTTCAACTCCCAGAATTCTTGAGCATGACTCAGCTTGGAAACCTCTCCCTTTCCCCTCAGCGTGGCTGCCTCAGGAATTCTGGGAGTTGAAGTCCACGAGTCATAAAGCGGCTAGGCCTAGGCCAGGGGTAGGCAACCTTGGCTCTTTTATGACTCGTGGACTTCAACTCCCAGAATTCCTGAGCCAGCATGGCTCAACTCTCAGCGGCTTTCGATACCATCGACCATGGTATCCTGCTGCGGCGTCTCAGGGGGTTGGGAGTGGGAGGCACCGTTTAACGGTGGTTCTCCTCCTACCTCCAGGGCCGCTCGCAGTCGGTGTTGACGGGAGGGCAGAGATCCGCCCCGAGGCCTCTCATTTGTGGAGTCCCTCAGGGGTCGGTTCTCTCGCCTCTCCTGTTCAACATCTATATGAAGCCGCTGGGCGAGATCATTCGTGGCTTCGGGGTGGGGTATCATCAGTACGCTGATGATACCCAACTTTTTCTTTCCACCCCGAACCAACCCAGTGATGCCCTCTCCGTGATGTCCCGGTGCCTGGAGGCGGTCCAGGTCTGGATGGGGAGAAACAGGCTTCGTCTCAATCCCGCCAAGACTGAGTGGCTGTGCATATCGGCATCTCGGGCTAACCAGACTATTCCACCTCTAACGATGGGGGGTGAGGTGTTACCCCCCGTTGATAGGGCTCGCAACTTGGGCGTCCTCCTGGATTCACGGCTCAATTTTGAAGATCACATAGGAGCCGTGACCAGGGGGGCTTTTGCACAGGTTCGCCTGGTGCGCCAGTTGCGTCCCTATCTGGACCGAGATGCCCTACACACAGTCACTCATGCGCTCGTGACCTCCCGTTTAGACTACTGCAATGCTCTCTACATGGGACTGCCCTTGAGGACCACTCGGAGGCTTCAGCTGGTGCAGAATGCGGCCGCGCGAGTTGTAATGGGGGTCTCCCGATACTCCCATGTAACACCTCTACTCCGCGAGCTGCATTGGCTTCCGGTTGCCCTCCGGGTGAAATTCAAGGTGCTGGTTATCACCTATAAAGCCCTACATGGCCTGGGTCCGGGGTATTTGAGCTTTGGTGGAGCAGTGGGCTGATGCCTCCTTACGTAACACCAGCTGCCTGCAATTAGTGCAGGTTCGCATCCCACCAGGCTCAAGGTTGACTCAGCCTTCCATCCTTCCGAGGTAGGTAAAATGAGGACCCAGATTGTTGGGGGCAATTAAGCTGACTTTGTAATAATGCCGCTTGGGGTGTGTGTGAAAGCCCTAACAAGCAGGCATATACATAGAATGAAGGCTACTGCTAAGCTTGTAAGCCGCCCTGAGTCTTCGGAGAAGGGCGGGATATAAATGTAATAAAAAAATAAAAAAAATAAAAATAAAATAAAAAAAATATTTGAGGGAACACCTGCTGCCGGCATCAAATGCCCTTCGCCCAGTGCGCTCCCACAGGGAGGGTCTGCTCAGGGTCCCACCGGTAAGAGATTGCCGGCGGGTGACACCCAGGGATAGGGCCTTCTCAGTGGGGGCGCCTGCCCTCTGGAACCAGCTGCCAGTGGAGCTGAGGACTGCCCCCGACCTCCGATCATTCCGCCGGGGCCTGAAGACCTGGCTCTTCGAGCTCTCGGGCCCAGGCTGAGGAGAAATTTATTTTAATTGGGTTTTTTTTAACTGTACAGGGTTGGTTTAATCTTTTTTAATTGGTTTTTTAACTTTTGTATGGTTGATTTTTAACTCCCTGTAAACCGCCCTGAGTCCTCAGGGAAAGGGCGGTATATAAATGCAATAAAATAAATAAATAAACTTGGAAACCTCTCCCTTTCCCCTCAGCATGGCTGGCTCAGGAATTCTCGGAGTTGAAGTCCATGAGTCATAAAGCGGCCTAGGCCTAGACCAGGGGTAGGCAACCCTGGCTCTTTTATGACTTATGGACTTCAATTCCCAGAATTCTTGAGCATGACTCAGCTTGGAAACCTCTCCCTTTCCCCTCAGCGTGGCTGGCTCAGGAATTCTGGGAGTTGAAGTCCGCGAGTCACAAAAGAGCCAAGGTTGCCTACCCCAACTTAATAATAAGCAACAAATAAATACGTAAGTGCCCTTTTCTTCCGATTGTTCAACCCACAGGAAAAAAAGAGGGACCGTACCATTTTCTCCTCCCGCAAGTACATAGTTTGTGACGTAGGACTGGAGGAACCAGCAACCATCTTATATGCTTCCGAGCTCCAAACTAAATAAAAATAATAATTCAATTTGTTGGATCTCAAACATTTATGTATCCCGGCTCTCCTTCAACTGGTTCAACCCTTCCATTCCAGACTTTCCAGGACCAAACTGATCTCTGTTTTCCAGAATTTCTTCCATTTCATAATTTTGGCTCCCAGACCTTCAACCGATGATTTCTTTTGAAATCATAATGCGGGATTTTAAGTGACGAGAGCTTGCCACAAGCCAGTTTGCTGGGGAGGGGGGGGCATGGGGGGGTGGGGGTGTGTGTTGTGATTCAGGGCCAGCCTGTGGGTCCGGCAGCCGGCTCGGATGTCTCGGATGTCTCGGATGACTCAGACGAGGGGGAGGAGGGGGGTGTTGAAGACGAACTTGCTGATGATGGCTTGGAGGCTTCGCAGAGCCCCCAGCCAGGGCCCTCTTCTCAGCTGCGCGAGCCCGACAGTGCGGATGATGATGACCCACAGCTGGCCCTGTTCAAGGACGCCCGACGCAGGAGGCAGTCAAGCAGGAACAAGCAGAGAAAGGCTGTGGGACTCCTCGGAAGGAGGCACAGGGAGGCCACGCCCTGAACTCTAATAAAGGGAGTGTTTGGGGAAGGGCTGGTTGCTGAAAGCAACCGCTCCGTTTGAGGATCAAAGTTCCGGTATCTGGTTTCTTGTTCTGTTGTTTTGCTTGCGAATTAAACTTGGCAAACGCTTTCCAGCCTCAGTTGTTTTCCAGTCTCTACCGTTTGTACAGGGGTTGCCTTTCTGCAAGGCCGGTAGTAGGCTGGTACAGAACAGTGTGGGTTTCAGGGTGTGGTTGTGGGGTTTCAGTCCATGCCCTTCCTCTATCCTCCTCCTCCTCCTCCTCTTCCTCCTCGTCCTCCAACCCCACATTCCCTTCTAGCACTGATGAGGTTACCTAGTTGGGTCATGAAATGTCTGCAAGAAAGCCACCAAGCTCAGAGAGCACCCAGGACCCCACAGTCATTGTTCTCCTCCTCCTCCTCCTCCTCCTCCTCCTCCTCCTCCTCCTCCTCCTCCTCCTCCTCCTCCTCCTCCTCCTCCTCCTCCTCCTCTCCACAAACCCCATTGACTTCCTCCTAGCACTGATGACATTATCTAGTTGGGTCATGAAACGTCTGCAAGAAAAACCACCAGGTTCAGAGAGCACCCAGCACCCCACAGTTCAACCCTGACCTCCAGATATTTTTCCTCCATTGGTCAAGACCACAAACGATATTCCCGGCCCAAAAGGCAGGCAGCAGGGATGGTCTGTGTAGTCTACACAGACCGAAGCAAAAGCTGAAGGGGGGAAGGTTGCACGGGACTAGAGCATTTCATTACTTCTCCAGCCTCTTAGGAGACTTCAGAAGCGGGATAGGAGCTACTTTACATAAGCAGCGAGGCCTGCAGAATTCGCAAGCAAGGTCCGTATCCCGCCTCCTCCTGCCTCCCCCAGCTGACCGCTCTGCTTTTCCACTCACATTCTGCCATGATCTTGGCTTGCGAGAGCTGAAATTCAGGGCATCGTGGTTTCCCCCCCACCCCAGGCCAGCCACCATCCCAAGGGCGGCGGCCAAGGCTAAAGATTTTCCCATCATTCCAAGCAGTCCTTGTGATGTAGCGTCTGATGTCACAGATCGGGCAATGAGCCAGCTTTTCTCGCCGTCGGGGTGGGTGGGTGGGGGTGGGTGGCACTACAACACCCAGTATCCACAGCTGGACGGGGAGGATGGGACTTGGAGTCCCCGTCACACCTCTCCGACCGGAGGGAACGTTTGCCTTAGCTGTGAAAGAGAAGGGAGGGAAGCCCTACTGAGAATCACAGGCTTACCTTGTAATTACAGGGCCAGCAAAAATTTGGTAATTGCATTTATATTTGCTTCAAAGCAAATTGAACACAATCTATTTCTTTTTATTCTGTCTTTTGGCCCTTTTGCTCCTTCCTTCCTTCCTTCCTTCCTTCCTTCCTTCCTTCCTTCCTTCCTTCCTTCCTTCCTTCCTTCCTTCCCTCCCTCCCTCCCTCTTCTTGTATTTCCTTCCCTTCTTTCTTCCTATTTCCTTCCCTTCTTCCTTCTTTTTTCTTGTCCTTCCTTCCATCCACCCATTTCCCTGCATCTTTCCTCCCCTTCCTTTCTTCTTCCTCTCTTTCTCTATCTCTCTCCCTACCTTTTCTATCCACCATTCTTCCTCCTTCCTTCCTTCCTCCCTTCCCTTCCCTTCCCATCCTTTCCTCTTCACTTTTTTCCCTCCCTCCCTCCCTCCCTCCCTCCCTCCCTCCCTCCCTTCCCTTCCTTCCTTCCTTCCTTCCTTCCTTCCTTCCTTCCTTCCTTCCTTCCTTCCTTCCTTCCTTCCTTCCTTCCTTCCTCTTTCCCTTCCCTTGCTTCTCTTCCCTTCCCTGTTTTTGCTTGTTTGCCTTGGTTGGTTTGAGTTTGTTTATGTTTTTAAAAACTTTTCATTTTTTTTTTTAAAATAATCACAGCATGCGCCAGATCCGCTGCTCACACACACAATGCTGCTGCGCTCCCGGCTGATGGCTGTTGCACTTTCTTCTTCCATCCTTCGTCTCTTTCTGGGCATCTCCCAAGTTTAAAACGGAGCAGAATGTGTGTGTTGTATGAATGGCAATTGCTTTTGTTAACCCAAGTAACATTAGCTGGATGCATTGGTGGAGTCTTTGATGCTCTGTGGGCTTGGCAGTTGCAGACATTTCATTACCCAACTAGGTAACATCATCAGTGCCGGAAGGGGATGGAGTTTGCAGGAAGAAGGAATTATATTATTATTATTATTATTATTATTATTATTATTATTATTATTATTATTATTATTATTATTATTATTATTATTATTATTACTATTTTTATTATTATTTACTATTATTTACTATTTTTTATTATTATTATTATTATTATTATTATTATTATTATTATTATTATTATTATTATTATTATTATTATTATTATTATTATTATTATCTGCCCTTTACAACTGGCTAATAATCCATGCTTTTTGCTGCCAAAGAAACATAATTGGAACAAAATAGGAGAGCCAAATGGAAGAGCTTTCCACCTGAGTGGCGGTGCCATTATTTCGTAAACGGAGTGGGGTTAAAAAAAAAAGAAAGACTAATGGAAAGGAGAGTTTTAGGAACTCTGGTGGCCACCTGTTAATGGTAGAACTCCTTGCCACAAGATGGTGGTAACCTGGAAGGTGTTTGAAAGCGAAATCTGTTAAGGGTATTTTGCAATGGTTCTGTGAAAAATGATGGTGCTTTTTTTTGTTGTAACTTTGAGAGGCCATAAATATACCTGCATTTTATTTGTATTTGAATAGAATAGAACTGGAAGGGACCTGGGAGGTCTTCTAGTCCAGCCCCCCTGCTCAAGCAGGAGAAACTATACATCTCAGACAGGTGATTGTCTAGTCTCTTCTTGTGGGAGCACCCACAATTTCTGGTGGCAAGCTGTTCCACTGGTTTGATTGTCCTCACTGTCAGGAAGTTTCTCCTTAGTTCCAGGTTGCTTCTCTCCTTGACCCGTTTCCATCCATCGTTTCTCGTCCTTCCGTTTGGTGCTTTGGAGAATAACGTGACCCCCTCTGCCTTGTGGCAGCCCCTCAGATACTGGAACACGGCTATCATGTCTCCCCTATTTCTTCTTTTCTTTAGACCAGCCAAACCCACAGCCATTCTTCATATGTTTTAGCCTCCAGGCCTTTGATCATCTTAGTTGCTCTTCTCTGATTTCTTTCTGAACTCTCAACATCTTTTTTGTGATATAGTGACCAAAATTGGCTGTGGCCTTACTAGGGTTTTATAAAGTGGTAATAACACTTCGTGTGATCTTGATTCTATGCCTCTGTTTATACAACCCAGGATTGTATTAGCTTTTTTGGCTGCTGCTGCACACGGCTGGCTCATGGCCAAGTGATCGTCCACTAGGACTCCGAGATCCCTCTCACAGTTGCTGTTTTTAAACCCAGGTCTCGCCTAATCTGTAATTTGTTCCTTTGGTTTTTCCTGCCTAAGCGTAAGACTTTGCTTTTCTCCACATTGAAACTCATTTTGATGGATAGGGCCCATTGTTTGAGTTTGTCAGGATCTTTTTGGATCCTGAGTTTGTCTTCTGGGGTGTTGGCTACTCCTGCCAGTTTGGTGTCATCTGCAAATTTGATGAGTTCCCCTTCAATTCCCTCAAATGAATTTATGAAGATATTGAATAGTACTGGAGCTAAGATGAAACCATGTAGTACCCCACTGCTATCTTCTCTCTATGTGGATGTAGTGCTGTTGGTGACTACTCGTTGAGTATAGTTTGTCAGCCAGCTACAGATCCATCTGGTGGTGATGTTGTCTATTGTCTATTTGTATTATTTAATTTTTAATTTAATTTAATAATATTTATATACCGCCCTTCTCCCTGAGGACTCAGGGCGGTTCACAGGGCAGAATAAAATACCAAATACAAACATTAAAAAAGATTAAATAATTGCCCAAATTAAAACAATAGGAATACAATTCTAAAAACCCCAGGTTAAAATTAAGACACCCAAAAATAAAACAACCCCACCGATCCCCATCAGGCTAGGCCGGCTTGAACAAACAAAAACATCTTGAGATCGCGACGAAAGGAGCGAAGATCGGGCGCCATCCGGAGCTCTACCGGTAGCTGATTCCACAGCTCCGGAGCGCCCACAGAGAAGGATCTCCCCCTGGGGGCCACCAATCGACATTCTCTGATCGGTGGCACCCTGAGGAGACCCTCTCTGTGGGAACGCACAGGGCGCAGGGAGCTTGATGCCGGCAGCAGATGTTCCCTAAGGTACTCCGGCCCCATGCCATGAAGGGCTTTGAACACCGTTACCAGTACCTTGAATCTCACCCGGAAGACAACTGGCAACCAATGCAGCTCACGGAGCAGAGGTGTAACGTGGGAGTATCGGGAGACTCCCAACACAACTCTCGCGGCTGCATTCTGTACCAGTTGGAGCTTCCGGGTGGTCCTCAAGGGCAGCCCCATGTAGAGAGCGTTGCAGTAGTCCAGACGAGAGGACACGAGCGCGTGAGTGACCGTGCACAAATCATCCCGGCTAAGATAGGGCCGCAACTGGCGCACCAGGCGAACCTGGGCGAAGGCCCCCCTAGTCACAGCTCCTATATGGTCTTCCAAGGTGAGCCGTGAATCTAGGAGGACTCCCAAGTTGCGAGCCCTATCTACGGGGGGTAATAGTTCACCCCCCATAGCCAGAGGTGGAATGTCCGAATAAACCCGGGATGAAGGTATGCAAAGCCACTCAGTCTTGTCGGGGTTGAGTTGAAGTCTGTTCCTCCCCATCCAGACCCGAACCGCCTCCAGGCAACGGGACATCACGTTGAGGGCATCACTGGGGTGGTTTGGGGTCGAAAAGAAAAGTTGGGTATCATCAGCGTACTGATGATACCCAACTCCAAAGCCACGAATGATCTCACCCAGCGGTTTCCTGTAGATGTTGAACAGGAGAGGCGAGAGGACCGACCCCTGAGGAACTCCACAAATGAGAGACCTCGCGGTCGACCTCTGCCCTCCTGCCAACACCGACTGCGAACGTCCCTGGAGATAGGAGGAGAACCACTGTAAGACTGTGCCTCCCACTCCCAATTATATTTGTATTGCTATTCTATTCTATTCTATTCTATTCTATTCTATTCTATTCTATTCTATTCTATTCTATTCTATTCTATTATTCTAATTCTAATTCTATTCTATATTTTTATTCTCAGTAAAGATTCTATTCTATTCTATTCTATTCTAAATTCTCAATATTCTATTCTATTCTATTCTCAATATTCTATTCTATTCTCAATATTCTATTCTATTCTATTCTATTCTATTCTCAATAAAGATGCTATTCTATTCCTATTCTCAATATTCTATTCTATTCTATTCTATTCTATTCTATTCTATTCTATTCTATTCTATTCTATTCTATTCTATTCTATTCTATTCTATTCTATTCTTAATCCTAATCCTAATCCTAATCCTATTCTCTCAATTCAATCCCCATTAATGGAAACAGGACTTTGGTATGGTCCTGCACAATCTATATTCTTATAATTGGAAATTGAGTTTTCCTGTGTCGTTCTACTTCTAAGAAAAACTGACATGCATAAAATCAAAGCCCTTTTCCATTCTTCCGTTTTCTACTTCTTTTTCAATGTTATTCCCTTCTGTAGCTTTTTTTCCCCTTCTGGATACGATTTTTCCCTTGGCTGTTGTCTTTTCCCATTGCATAACCACCCCCACCATCTCCCGATTGCCTGCTTCTACGTGCATAAGCTATCTCTTAAGCTTCCAGTCCTCATGTTCCCTGCTTCTCATTCCCAATTAGCAAAAGCCACCTCATCCTATCACCTGGAACAAACCAACTGGGACAGTTGGATGATCTCTCCTCCCCCACCCGCCCATCCCCGTTGGTAAACATGAAAATGTTTAGTTTTTTTTAATGCAATATGATATTAGTTTTATTTTTGTGAGTTAAGGCACGGGTTATAAATCGACAATGGGAAGCATAGTGGGCAAATCAGTTTACCCAACATACAGAGTTGGAAGACTCTGAAAAGTCATTACAAGCAAGGAGTTGAAAATGAAACAAGTCTGATCAGCTATAACAGTTCCCCTCCTTCAAAGATAAGATGTGATTCCACCCTGTAAACCAGGGGTCTTCAAACTGGGCTATTTTAAGACTTGCGGACTTCAGCTCCCAGGATTCCCCAGGCTGGGGAATTCTGGGAATTGAAGTCCACAAGTCTTAAAAGTTGCCGACTGTTGTAAATGATGGGAAGAACTTCAACCACGGGATGCTACGCTGCCCTAGATAACATCACTTGCAAATACAGAAGAAACTTGGCAAAGATATTTAACCTCATTTTCCCTTCTCCCACCTAAAGTCTACAGGCACCGAGAAAGGCTGAAATAAAAATGACCGGAATGCGGGAATTTAAAAAAAAAAAACCCAACCCAGATAATTTCCTAATCTTTGTCTCCATCCCTTCATCCCACTTAAATTTCTGGCAATTTCAGCTTTCTCAATTCTGGAACTATTTGCAGAAAGAACAGACTCTGTGCCCTCAGCAGAAAAAAAAAAGGGGGGGGGGAGAAAGACATTTATGCCAGAGAATTATCAACAAGAAGGAGGGGAGGGGGGAAATCAGAAGAAAAAGTCACTATTTAAAGTGTAATTGGTTAATTTCCCCGCTGCTTTCCTGCATTTTGCACCCAACGGAATAATTCTGTGTTTCCGAGATTTCCCTTTGCAAGAACAATCTCCCTCCCATCGAAAAGAAGTTGGGAAATATAGATAACCACTTCTTCATTTGGGCCACATCCACTGAAAATGGATTCTCCTAATCCTGCAAAGTCCCAAAAAAAACCCAAAACTTGCTTTCCGCTGAGTTGGTGGGGGAAAAAAAAAAAGCCTCCCAAATTGCCGATTTACTAAATTTCACTGGCTTGTGTTAGGAAAACAAAAGCAACTGGATCCCAAAAAAAACCACCAAACCACCCTTGGCTTTATGTGGTTGAAACATCTTTCGCACCCAGAATTCTATATTTATTTAAACTATCGGCAGCCCAGCTTAATTCTTCTCTTTGTTCCCAAAAAACAAAAAAAAAACACCCTTCTTACATTTACAGTACTCTAAATTGCTCACATCCTTGAAATCCTATTTCATTTCTATTTCTTCCCCTTCTGATTTCCCCGAGGCGGCGAAAGGGCCCACAAGCCAAGTAAGAGGGACATTTTGCACCACGTGATCCATCAGCTCATCCGTCAACTGACGGGCCTTGGCGACTTTTTCCCGACTCTGAGCTAGGATGGATCCCGGCAGGTCCTGGAAGGACCTGGCGCTCATGAAGGCACTTCGGAGGTCCTCCACGTTCTGACGGACCAGGCCCACTTTCTCTTGAAGCCCGGCCGGTAGGCCTTGGAGGTTGGAGACCAACGTTGTCGTAGCCGACTGCAGCTGCTGGGTGAGGCCGCGGGAGACCTCCAGAGCTTGCGACTCGATCTCCTGCAAGAGGGATCCAAGCGAGAGTCAGGTTAGTTACTTCTTCAGGGGTTTGTGTAGAGCAGGGGTCTCCAACCCCTGGTCTGCGGACTGGTACCGGGCTGTGGCACGCCAGCAACCGGTCCGCACAAACAAGCAAAGCCCCATCCACGAGATGCAGACGGCACACAAAACGACATCCTCTCCGGTCTGCGGAAAAACCTCTCTCTGCCGAACTGGTCCCTGATGCCCAAAAGGTTGGGGAACCTCTGGTCTAGCGCAGTGGTCCTCAAACTTGGCGGCTTGGCGGCCTGGCTGGGGGGGGAGAGGAGAACGCCCAGCTGAGCTTGAGTGACTCTCGCAAGCGGAAGGCCGACATTGACATGCAGCTCAACTATTTGAGTTACGCACATGCTGGCCCACCACTCGTGTGGACCGGTTCCTGCCCCCCCTCCCCAGCCATGTGAGCTGCAGTGTGCAAGCTGCGAGTGCACACGTGCGCGCCGGCCCACCACTTGCACAAGTTGAGCTGTGCGTGCCCGTGCACGCTGCCCTGCCGTTTATGCGGCCAGGTTGCATATAGGCCACAGCCCAGTAGTGGGCCGTGGCCCAGGGATTGGGGACCCGTGGTCTGGAGAATGGACAGCCATTTGCCTAGAATGGGATAAGGTTTCCTGCCTGAGCAGGGGTTGGACTAGAAAAGATGTCACCAACCTTTGTCGGTTGGTGGACCGGAGGAAAAGGGAGGGGGATGCAATGTATGCACGCACGAGGCCACGAGCACGCACCCCAAATGGAGTGCAGCTAGCGCCCGCGCGATACTAGCCCTGCCCCGTTCTTGCGTGGTGCAACGCCTTGTTTCCGCACCCCACGGTGCCGCCGCGGCCTGTTTTTGTGCCCCGTGGTGCGGCAGCGCCTGTTTTTGCACCCCGCAGCGCGGCGGTGACCCATTTTCGTGCCCCGAGGCACGTCGGCATCCCATCTTTGCACCCCAAGGTGCAGCACTGGTGTCCCATTTTCATGCCCCGAGGCGTGACGGCGGCCCATTTTCGCACCTCGAGGCGCAGCGGTGTCCCGTTTTTGCGCCCTGCGACGGCGGCCCATTTTTGCACCCGGCTACTGCGCTAGCGCAAGTGAGGGGGTGTGCCTGTGCCGGCCCACAGGTTGGGACCCCCTGGACTAGAGGAGCACCGAGGTCTCTTCCAACTCTGTTATTCTGTACCTGTGGCCCAGGGGCATCTTTTTCGGTCTTCTTAGGAGACTGCTTTTGCTGCCACTGCAGCCACATCTGATGGAGCTTCTCCTGGCCCCCTTGGATCTTCTGATCAACCCCGTGTTTGACGTGTTCAATCTGGGAAGAGAGCAAGGAAATGGCTGAGTCAGCAACTCCGGGAGGGGGGGAAATGGGGGGTAGGGGAAGAAAAGCAACACAGGAACCCCCAAGAGTTGCCTCTAAAGCAGAGGGAGAAACTGAACTTCTTGAGAACCTGGGTCTCACTCCTCATCATCCCGGTAGGTAGTCCTTGACCTACAATGATTCATTTAGTGACCTGAGTTACAACGGCTCTGGAAAAAGGGACTTGCCGTCCTGGTAACGAACACCGCAGCATCCCCACGGTCACGTAATCAAAATTTGGGCCCTTGGCCACCAGCGTGTGTTTACGATGGCTGCAGTGTCCCGGAGACATGTGATTTCCCCCCATTTCTGACTTTCCCAGCCAGCTTCCGATAAACAAAGTCAAAGAGAGGAGCTGGATTCGCTTAATGACTGTGTGATTCAGTTAATAACGGCACTGATTTGCTTAACCACCACATGCAGAAGAAAAGAGAGGAGCATTACTGAAAGAAAAGTTATGATCCCTTGGGTGCCAGGAAACCGGATCCCTGACCTTAATTGTCCTGCCCAGAAAGGAATTCATGGAGAAAAAAATCCAAAAGGCCACAGACTGTGCTTTTCTGCTGCAACAAACTACTTCCATTAGCACCAGCACTTGGACTTATCTACCAGGCTGGCTCAGGAATTCTGGGAGTTGAAGTCCACGAGTCATAAAAGAGCCGAGGTTGCCTACCCCTGGCCTAGTCTTAGGCCGCTTTATGACTCGTGGACTTCAACTCCCAGAATTCCTGAGCCAGCCGCGCTGAGAGGAAAGGAAGAGGTTTCCAAGCTGAGCCATGCTGGCTCAGGAATTCTGGGAGTTGAAGTCCACGAGTCATAAAAGAGCCGAGGTTGCCTACCCCTGGCCTAGGCGTAGGCCGCTTTATGATTCGTGGACTTCAACTCCCAGAATTCCTGAGCCAGCCACACTGAGGGGAAAGGGAGAGGTTTCCAAACTGAGACAAGCTGGCTCAGGAATTCTGGGAGTTGAAGTCCACGAGTCATAAAAGAGCCGAGATTGCCTACCCCTGGCCTAGGCCTAGGCCGCTTTATGACTTGTGGACTTCAACTCCCAGAATTCCTGAGGCAGCCGCGCTGAGAGGAAAGGAAGAGGTTTCCAAGCTGAGCCATGCTGGCTCAGGAATTCTGGGAAGTCCACGAGTCATAAAAGAGCCGAGGTTGCCTACCCCTGGCCTAGGCCTAGGCCGCTTTATGACTCGTGGACTTCAACTCCCAGAATTCCTGAGCCAGCCATGCTGAGCGGAAAGGGAAAGGTTTCCAAGCTGAGCCATGCTGGCTCAGGAATTCTGGGAGTTGAAGTCCACGAGTCGTCAAAGAGCCAAGGTTGCCTACCCCTGCCCTATCCGTTTCTCCTTACCAGTTCAATGGTCTGGTGCAGCTGGGACAGGGTGTCTTGGGTACCCTGCTTGGCATGTTTCAACTTGGCCAGGGAGTGTTGGAAAGCCCGGTGACGAAGTTTGCTCGACAAGGACCCCAGCCGCACAAAGTAACTTTTCTGCTCCTTCTGCTTTTCCACCGTGCCACTTTCGAAGCCCTCCACGGAGGTAGCCAGCTTGGCTAGAAAAAAAAAGAGCGATAAAAACTGGGTTTACCCAACATACCTCGCCAACACAAGGGATCTTTGCAGCTCAAGGTTGACCTGTGGGGTCCTTGGTGCTCTCTGAGTTGGGTTGTTTTCTTGCAGACCTTTCGTGACCCAACTAGGCAACATCATCAGTGCTAGAAGGGAGTGTGGGTTTTGCTCTTGTTTACGTATAGTAGCTTGCCCTGCCAGGGTTGGTGGGACTGTGGTTTTCTCCTTCATAGTTTCTTGAATGGGGGTATTGTTTACTTCCCTAATGTTTGTCTAGGGTTAATCCCTGCTTCTCTGGGTGTTGGATTTGAATTATGCTTCCTTTTGGACTTGGCTTTAAATGCCAAGTTTCACAGATTGCTCACCAAGCCATCGTCTGTGGGCTTCTTGTGCTCTCTGAGCTTGGTGGTTTTCTTGCAGACGTTTCGTGAACCAACTAAATAACACCCTCAGTTGTCAAGGTATTGATTTAACAGCTAACCAGCTTTTGTAATGTAAGTTGTAAGATGTAATGATGGGAATGACTCAGCAGGGTCTGTGTCTCTTTAAGAGCCTTTGTATAAAGGGAAGGCTCTGCTGATGTGTTCTCTCTTCCATTTCCTGCTGTAATTGTGGTTTGTTGGATCCTGCCGTATTAGCACATGTATGCATATTGTTCCTGATGTATGATATTAAAGTGTAAGATAAACCACCATTTAATACAAACCAGTTTACTGTGTTTACTCCTGGGCTATCTCAGCGCAATAAGACTGTGCACGCTCTGACACCAGTGCTAGAAGAGAGGGGTTTGGGGAGAGGAGGAGGAGGAGGAGGAGGAGGAGGAGGTGGTCTGTGGGGTCCTTGGCGTTCTCTGAGCTTGGTGGTTTTCTTGCAGACGTTTCATGACCCAACTAAATAACACCATCAGTGCCAAAAGGGAGCGGGGTTTGGAGAGAGGAGTAGGAGTAGGACTGTGGGTCCCTGGTGCTCTGAGCTTGGTGGTTTTCATTACCAAGGAAGGCAATATCATCAGTGCTAGAAGGGAATGGGTTTTGTGGAGGAGGAGGAGGAGGAGGAGGAGGAGGAGGAGGAGGAGGAGGAGGAGGAGGAGGAGGAGGAGGAGGAGGAGGAGGAGGAAGAAGAAAGAAGAAGGAGGAGGAGGAGGAGGAGGAGGAGAAGGAAGAGGAGGAGGAGGAGGAGGAGAAGAGGAAGAAGAAGAAGAAGAAGAAGAAGAAGAAGAAGAAGAAGAAGAAGAAGAAGAAGGAGGAGGAGGAGGAGGAGGAGGAGGAGGAGGAGGAGGAGGAGGAGGAGGAGGAGGAGGAGGAGAAAAGGAAGAGGAAGAGGAAGAGGAAGAAGGAGGAGGAGGAGGAGGAGAAGGAGGAGGAGGAGGAGGAGGAGGAGGAGGAGGAGGAGGAGGAGGAGGAGGAGGAGGAGGCAATGGTTGTGGGTACTTTGGTGCTCTCTAAGCTTGGTTGTCTTCATGGAGATATCTTGTCCAACCAGGTAACATCATCAGTGCTAGATGGGAGTGTGGGATTTGCTCTCTATATACAGTGGCTCGCCGCTAACAATTCAGACAAACAAGCTAACAACAAACAACAGCCTATTCAAGGAACCACCAAGGCCATCCCCACCAGTGCAGACAGGGCAAGCCATTAGTATATAAATAAAGAGCTATCCCCACCCTCTTCTAGTACTGATGACATTATCTAGTTGGGTCATGAAACGTCTCCAAGAAAACCGTCAAGCTCAGAGAGCACCAAGGAACCCATTTATGGCTGCCTGGGGCCTTCTGGGAATTGAAGTCCACCCATCTCAAGGTGGCCAAGGTTGAAAAATGTCAGCTTCCCTTGAACAGCCAACTCACCCAGTTCTTCATCCGTCATGGGGAGATAGTGGTCCACCATCTCTTCAGATTTCCCAAGGGCAGCTTCCAAATTGCTGGATACCATCTGGCCTACGGAAGACTCCATGACGGTGTTGACACTAGTGGATACCGCCGAGCGGGTCATCTCCACACCACTTTGGACAGCCGAGCGGGTCATGTCCACACCACCCTGAACAGCTGAGCGGGTCATCTCCACACCACCCTGGACCACTTCCTTGGTTCTGTCCACCATGCCGCTGACGGTGGAGCTCACCGCCTCCTTAGCTCCGGTGACCAGGTCTTTTGTGTCTGAAATAATCTGAAATGAGAACAGAAGAACAGAGTTGGAAGGGACCTTGGAGGTCTTCTAGTCTAGCCACCCCTGGTCAAGGAGGAAACCCTATACCATTTCAGGCAAATGGCTGTCCAGTCTCTTCTTAAAAACCTCCAGTGTTGGACCACTCGCGACTTCTGGTGGCAAGCAGTTCCACTGGTTAATAGTTCTCACTGTTAGGAAATTCCTCCTTAGTTCTAGGTTGCTTCTCTCCTTACTTAGTTTCCATCCGTTGTTTCTTGTCCTGCCTTCAGGGGCTTTGGAGAATAGTTGGCTATGCAGATCAGGGGGTCTTCAAATGTGGCCCTTTTATGACTTGTGGACTTCAACTCCCAGAATTCCTCAGCCAGGCGGGCTTCCTGACGGATTCTGGGAGTTGAAGTCCAGAAGTCATAAAAGGGCCAAGTTTGAAGACCCTCCGATGTGGATCGTTCTCCATTTACGGCCGTAATTGAGAATGGAGTTATTGGTTGTAAGTTGAGGCAGTCATTGAGTGGGCCACATGACCACAGCCGATTTTACAATTTTTGCAGTGGTCATTAAATGAACACCATGGCCATTAAGGAAACGCTCAGAGAGCACCAAGGACCCCACAGGGAACTGAGCTTGTTGGAAGAATTGCACGCACCCAGGAAGCAGAAAATCAGGGAGATGGGATGAAAAAAAGATTTGGGCTCTCATTTGATGGAAATGAGAAGGGAGGAAGGAGGGAGGAAGAAAGGAAGGGAGGGAGGAAGGAGAAATTAGAAGGGAGGGAGGTGGAAAGGGAGATGAAGATAGGAAGGAAGGAAGGAAGGAAGGAAGGAAGGAAGGAAGGAAGGAAGGAAGGAAGGAAGGAAGGATTTTGATTACCTTATCAGTCGGCTGTTGAAGAATTGGCAATTTCTCTTCCAGCTTGTCCAAACCTTTCAAGGCGTATACATTCGCTGTGGAAACTGGAGAAGGTCAAAAAAGTCAAGATGGTGGCCAAGCACCATGCATTCGAGTACCTCTCCTTTCTACATGGGTCAGGATATGCAGACGATGGGCCACAGAACCGCGGCGTAAATGGGGGGGAACACAGACTCACTTAGCAACGTGATTCACTTAATGACTGCAGTGATTCACCAAACAGGCAAAAAAGGTCACAAAATGGGGCAAAACTCACTTAGCAACCATTTTGCGGTTGTTAAGCAGATCTGCCTTCTTCCCATTGGCTTTCCTTGTCAGACGCCTGCTGGAAAAGGTTACAAATGATGATCGCGACATCCCAGGATGCCGCAAGAGTCATAAATACGAGCCAGTTGCCAAGCACCCAAATTTTGATCACGTGACCCATGGGGTAAAATGCTACACCGGTTGTAAGTGTGAAAAACGCTCATAAGTCACTTTTTTTTTCAGTGTCGTAACTTGTGCCAATTGTAATTTAAGCTCCTGTAACTTGTGCCCCTAAATCTAAATAACTAATAAATATCTTCAGAAGGTCACTAAATGGTTTTAATAGTAGCAGTAATAAATAATGATGATGATGATGATGATGATGATGATGTCAGAAGGGACCTTGGAGGTCATCTAGTCCACCCCACTGCTCAGGCAGGAAAACCTATACCATTGCAGATAAATGGTTATCCAATCTCTTCTTAAAAACTTCCAGTGTTGGAGCATTCACAACTTCTGGAGGCAAGGAGTTCCACTGGTTAATTGTTCTCACTGTCAGGAAATTCCTCCTTAATTCTAGATTGCTTCTGTCCTTGATCTGTTTCCATCCATTGTTTGTTGTCCTGCCTTCGGGTGCTTTGGAGAATAGCTTGACTCCCTCTTTGGGGCAGCCCCTGAGATACTGGGGCAGCCCCTGAGATACTCATCCTTCTCTTCATTAAAATAGACCTACCCAATTCCAGCAACCGTTCCTCAAATGTTTTAGCCTCCAGTCCTCTAATCATCTTTGTTGCTCTTCTCGGCACTCTTTCTAGAGTCTCAGCATCTTTTTTACATCATGGTGATGTAAAAGGAGCCTTGGTGGAGCAGTGGGCTAATGCCTCCTTAAGTAACACCAGCTGCCTGCAATTAGTGCAGGTTCGCATCCCACCAGGCTCAAGGTTGACTCAGCCTTCCATCCTTCCGAGGTAGGTAAAATGAGGACCCAGATTGTTGGGGGCAATAAGCTGACTTTGTAAAAATGCCGCTGGGGGGGGGGGAAGAAAGCCCTAATAAAGCAGGCATATACATAGAATGAAGGCTATTGCTAAGCACATTGATTTGTGCTTAAATTGTAAGCCGCCCTGAGTCTTCGGAGAAGGGCGGGATATAAATGGGATTAAAATAAAAAAAATAAATAAAATAAAATAAAATTGGATGCCGTATTCCAAGCGTGGCCTTCCCAAGGCTTTGTAAAGTGGTATTAACACTTCACGTGATCTTGATTCTCTCCCTCTGTTAATGCAGCCTAACACTGTGTTGGCTTTTTTGGCTGCTGAAGCACAGGGCTGGCTCCTATTTAAGGGATCGTCCACTAGGACTCTGAGATATCTAGTTTAATGAAGAGGAGGACCAGGGGTGACATGATAGCAGCCTTCCAATATCTCAGGGGCTGCCCCAAAGAAGAGGGAGTCAAGTTATTCTCCAAAGCGCCCGAAGGCAGGACAAGAAGCAATGGATGGAAACTAATCAAGGAGAGAAGCAACTTGGAACTAAGGAGAAATTTCCTGACAGTGGGAACAATTAGCCAGTGGAACTCCTTGCCTCCAGAAGCGGTGAATGCTCCAACCCTGGAGGTTTTTAAGAAGAGACTGGACAGACATTTGTCTGAAATGATATTGGGTTTCGTGCCTGAGCAGGGGGTTGGACTAGATGACCTCCAAGGTTCCTTCCAAATAATAATAATAATTATTATCATCATTAATAATAATAATAATAATAATAATAATAATAATAATAATAATAATGATAATAATAATAGTAGTAGTAGTAGTAGTAGTAGTAGTAGTAGTAGTTAAATGTTTGTGCCTTTTCTCTTGTGGTAAAGCCACTCAAAGTCACCTTGAATGAGATGGGTGCTAAATACATTTAATAAATGAAATATTTTTGTAAAAAATAAATAAATAAGAAAGCAGAAAGTTTATGGAGATGCTCAGTCACCCAGGTCATGGTTTTCCCAAATGTGCTTTGAAGACCTTTCACTTCTCATCCAAGAAGCTTCTTCAGTTCTGACTGAATGGTGGGGAAGGGTTTATATTCTTTGCGGTCATCAGGTCGTTAGTGCTCTCTCTGAGAGTTGTTGAGGCCACTTGGAGGTTTATATGTGCCCGTGGGGTCACCCGAGTGGGGCAAATGGGTGTGGAGCCTTCTTCGAACTGCTGAAGGGAGTGTGTTACAGACTGGAGATTGATGATGTCAGATACCCTCCCACTCTGTTGAGAGAGAGGGCTGTTCAATTTTTGACACAGATGGCCTCTTTGACCCCTCTTTCAAACCAGATGTCAACGCTTGCTAACATCGGATGTTTTTGCTTTGACAACAGATGAAGATGCAATCATTTTCTTCTTATGTTTTACTCTTAGAGTTAGAGTTAGATGATGCTGCGGGGAGGGATGGGCATGAGAGTTTAGCTAGACATAACAATGCTGAACCTAGACGCAACGTACTTTCACATATGGTGGACCTGTAAAAAGGTTAAAGCGTTTTGGATTAAAATCTGGTGGAACATGCAGAAGATATTTAAGAAAAGGATAAAGTTTTGTCCGCAATTGTTTTTACTGGGCATAATTACTGATACTACTGTTGTGGACACTAAGTTGATGTTGAATTTAATTACGGCAGCAAGACTTTTAGTAGGTCAATATTGGAAGAAGGAGGAACTGCCGACTATAGAAGAATGGACTTTAAAAGTTTCTAACCTGGTGGAAATGGCAAAGATCTCGGCGTATTTGAAAGACCATTCGCAACAACGTTATATTACGGAGTGGAAAAAATGGATTGATTATATCCAGAATAAATATGGGACTAAAAAGTTTCATTTAGCATTTGAATAAGTATTGATGTGATATTTGTATTGCTTGTAGTCACTCTTTAAGAGCTAAAGTGCGATGGACTTCATAGTTCATTGTTGTTAGCATATGGTTGTTTATGATTGTTTTTACTTTTATACCTTGTATTTAGCTCTGGGAAGTCGGGGACGGGGAGGGTGGAAGGGGAGGGGGGGAGGGTTGGGTAGGGCTGGGAAGGGGGTGGGTGGGGAGGGGTTGTTAAAGATAAAATGTATTGAAAAACTTTTCAATAAAAAAAACAACAATGCTGAACCTAGTGTGAGAACCAAGGTTATTGAAATAAGAGATGATAAGAATTGGCGGCAGGGGAAGCCTGCGTTTCAAGCTAATTGGGGAATGTGATTTATGACTGTTAACTGGAGGAGGGAATTCTGCTTTGATACTATGTGCTCAGGGGAGGGGAACTCAGGTTTCGGCTTCCACCGTTAAGTGCCGATGCCATGCTACTCAAATAAAGATTCTTTAAGGTAAACAAGGCCTCGAAGTTCTTTGAAGAGTTTCATCTGTCGGAACCATGTCGCCAGCACTAAGGAAGAAGCTTGTCCACCCCCTCCCAAGGATAAAACACCCAGACACAAACTGAGCAATGTGATATATGCACTACTGTTCAGTGAGCCACGTGCAGATCTGTACATCAGGGAAACAAAACAACCACTTCACAAACGCAGGGCACAATGTAGGAGAGCAAACCCATCAGGACAAGAGTCAGCTGTCGATCTTCATTTGCAAGACAAAGGCTGCTCTTTTGAGGACAGCTGAGTCCACATTTTGGACAGAGAGGACCGCTGGGCTCGCAACTTGGGCATCCTCCTGGACTCACGGCTCAGTTTGGAAGATCATATAGGAGCCGTGACCAGGGGGGCTTTTGCCCAGGTCCGCCTGGTGCGCCAGTTGCGGCCCTATCTGGACCGAGATGCCCTATGCACAGTCACTCATGCGTTCGTGACCTCCCGGTTAGACTACTGCAATGCTCTCTACATGGGGCTGCCCTTGATTATCACTCGGAGGCTTTAGCTGGTGCAGAATGCAGCCGCGCGAGTTGTGATGAGCTGCATTGGCTTCCGGTTGCCCTCCGGGTGAGATTCAAGGTGCTGGTGATGACCTATAAAGCCCTAAATGGCATGGGCCCGGATTATCTTAGGGAGCACCTGCTGCCAGCATCAACTTCCCATCGTCTTGCGTACTCCCATAGGGAGGGCCTCCTTAGGGTGCCGCCGGTGAGGGAGTGCCGGCGGGTGATCCCCAGAGGGAGGGCGTTCTCTGTGGGCGCGCCTGCCCTATGGAATGATCTGCCTGTGGAACTCCGGACCGCCCCCGACCTTCATTCGTTTCGCCGGGACCTTAAAACCTGGTTATTTAATTTATCTGGCCTGGACTGAGAGGTTTTAACTTTTTAAATTTTTTAACTTTTTGGGCTATTAATTGTTATTTAATTTTATTTTAATTGTATTTTCACTTTTATATTGTCTTTTAACTTTGCCCTGTAAAGCACCCTGAGTCCTTCGGGAATAGGGTGGTATATAAAACTAATTAAATAAATAAATAAAATAAAATAAAGAAGCCATCTAGGTCAAAATTGAACAGGCCTCCCTCGACAGAGGGGGAGGGGATCTGACATCATCCATCTCCGGTCTACAACACGGTCCTTTCAGCAGTTCCAAGAAGGCTCCACACCCATTTGCACCACCTGGGTGACCCCGAGGGCACAGATAAACCTCCAAGTGGCCTCAACAGACTTTCTAAAAAGTCAAATGACCAGCTGTCTGCAAGGAGTATAAATCCTTTCCGTCCTCTACCGTTCAGCCAGAATGGAAAAAGCTTCTTAGAGGAGAAGCGAAACGCCGTCAAGGAAAAACGAAGTCCACTTTGCCTTTTGGAAAAAGCACAAGAGCGCAGATAGGGACCACCGTTTCATTGAGCAGTGTTTGGGTTATTTACTCACTCTGTGGCTCCAGTTTGTTGAGGATGGGCTGGGCGCCGGTGACCGCCACCGAGGCAATAGTCTTCACTCCCTTCTCTGCCATGTCACAAACCGACTTCATGTAGGGGTGACTCTCTTTCGTAGAGGCGTACGCTGCCGAGACCATGTCGTAGGCGGAGCTGACCAGGGGCAGGCTGGCTACCCGATCAGCTACATTCTGGCAAAGGGAAGAAACAGACAAGACTCTGTAAACCACTTAGAGAAGGCTGTAAAGCACTGTGAAGCGGTATATAAGTGTTATTGCTGTTGTTCTGTTCTGTTCTTACATTTCTTATTCTATTCTATTCTATTCTATTCTATTCTATTCTATTCTATTCTATTCTATTCTATTCTATTCTATTCTAATTCTATTCTATTCTAATTCTATTCATTCCATTCTATATTCTATTCTATTCTATTATTCTCTATTCTATTCTACTCTACTCTACTCTATTCTATTATTCTATTATTCTATTATTCTATTCTAATTCTATTCTATTCATTCCATTCTATTCTATTCCATTCCATATTCTAAATTCTATTCTATTTTTTCCCCATTCCTTAATTCTATTCTATTCTCTATTCTGTTCATTCCATTCTATTCCATTCCATATTCTAAATTCTATTATATTCTATTCTTCTCTATTCTATTCTATTCATTCCATTCTCTATTCTATTCTATTCTATTCTATTCTATTCTATTCTATTCTATTCTATTCTATTCTATTCTATTCTATTCTATTCTATTCATTCCATTCTATTCTCTATTCTATTCATTCCATTCTATTCCATTCCATATTCTAAATTCTATTCTATTCTTCTCTATTCTATTCTATTCATTCCATTCTCTATTCTATTCTATTCTATTCTATTCTATTCTATTCTATTCTATTCTATTCTATTCTATTCTATTCTATTCTATTAATTCTATTCATTCCATTCTCTATTCTATTCTATTCTATTCTATTCTATTCTATTCTATTCTATTCATTCCATTCTCTATTCTATTCTATTCTATTCTATTCTATTCTATTCTAGTCTAGTCTAGTCTAGTCTAGTCTAGTCTAGTCTAGTCTAGTCTATTCATTCCATTCTATTCTCTATTCTATTCATTCCATTCTATTCCATTCCATATTCTAAATTCTATTCTATTCTTCTCTATTCTATTCTATTCTATTCTATTCTATTCTATTCTATTCTATTCTAATTCATTCCATTCTCTATTCTATTCTATTCTATTCTATTCATTCCATTCTATTCTCTATTCTATTCTATTCATTCCATTCTATTCCATTCCATATTCTAAATTCTATTCTATTTTTTCCATTCCTTAATTCTATTCTATTCTATTCTATTCTATTCTATTCTATTCTATTCTATTCTATTCTATTCTATTCTATTCTATTCTATTCTATTCTATTCTATTCTATTCTAATTCTAATTCTATTCATTCCATTCTCTATTCTATTCTATTCTATTCTATTCTATTCTATTCTATTCTATTCTATTCTATTCTATTCTATTCATTCCATTCCATATTCTAAATTCTATTCTATTCTTTTTTTCCCCATTCCTTATTCTATTCTATTCTATTCTATTCTATTCTATTCTATTCTATTCTATTCTATTCTATTCTATTCTATTCTATTCTATTCTATTCTATTCTAATTTGCATTCTTTTAGAGAGTCGTTGAGGCCACTTGGAGGTTTGTCTGTGTCCTCAGGGTCACCTGAGTGGGGCAAATGGGTGTGGAGCCTTCTTGGAACTGCTGAAAGGACCGTGTTGTAAATTGGAGATAGATCATATGGTATCCTTCCCCCTCTGTTGAGAGAGGGCCGCAGCACTCAGGTGACCCTGAGGTCACAGATAAACCTCCAAGTGGTCTCAATGACCCTCTAAAAGGAAGCAAATGACCAGCTGTCTGCAAGGAGTATAAATCCTTCCATTCCCCCACCATCCAGTCAGAGCTGAAGAAGCTTCTTTGGATGAGAAGTGAAGCGTCTTCAAAGGAAAAACAAGGAAGTCCAGTTGCCTCCTGAAAAAGCATCTTTGAGATAAATTGTGTGTGTGTGTGTGTGTTTGCTATCACCTGCAGGAGAGTCCCTGCAATGAGAGATTAGAGCTGGCACCAGTGGACTGTGTGTCCCAAAATCCCACCCCTGGAATCCTGCCTATTAAACTCAGAAATGACACCCTGGCATCTCCTACTTGGCAAAGCACCAAGAGAACGGCTCGTCTTCCAGAGAATTCATTTCTCTCGGGTTGTGCAACCGTCTTTGCCAAAGTGATAATGCGACAGCCGTCATTCGCTCCCAAAATAGATTCAGAGTTTGCCACCTCAGCTCCAGACAAAACTCTATACAAACTTGGCCCAGCTTCAAACTTGCTTGGCACACAAAAGGGAGACCTCAGCAGACGTGATCAGCAGCTGACTGCCGGGGCATTGTAGCTAGTCCTCAATTTGCAACCGTTCATTTAGCGACCGTTCAAAGTTACAACGGCACTGGAAAAACTGACAAAGTGGTGGACATGCCCCAAAGCAAAAAGATTTGGGGTTAAAATACACTTATGGCTGGAGAAAATGACGAAAAAAACAAATAGACTTCAAACCAGCATTATTTTTGTTAGGAATAATAGGAGCTAATTATGAGAAAGACTGCAGATATCGAATACTACAGACATTAAAGGCAGCAAGAATTGTATTTGCCCAACATTGGAAAAATGAAAACTTGCCAGCTGAAGAAGTACTAATTAAGAAAATTGTAGAGTGTGCAGAAGTGGATAGGTTGACTTTAAAGTTTAAGGAGAAAGACAACTCAGGGTAGTTTAGAACATGGGATAATTTCTATCAGTGGCTAGAAAAATGAGTCAGAGAGAAAGGAACGTGATATGTAATTTTGAATATATATTAGCATTAACATACTGTTTATGATAAACTATATCTATTATTGCTAGTTAAATACATGTATAAAGGTAAAGGTAAAGGTTCCCCCCGCACATGCGTGCTAGTCGTTTCGGACTCTAGGGGCCGGTGCTCATCTCCGTTTCAGAGCCGAAGAGCCAGCGCTTGTCCGAGGACGTCTCCGTGGTCATGTGGCCGGCATGACTAGACCCCAAAGGCGCACGGAACGCTGTTACCTTCCCACCGTAGTGGTCCCTATTTTTCTACTTGCATTTTGACGTGCTTTCGAACTGCTAGGTTGGCAGAAGCTGGGAATGAGTAACAGGCGCTCACTCTGCTACGCGGCACTCGGGATTCGACCCGCCAAACTGCCGACCTTCCGATCGACAAGCTCAGCGTCCTAACCCACTGAGCCACCGCGTCCCTTTCAATGTTTAGCAAACAGTATACATGTATACTGTTTGCTAAACATTGAAAATGTTATTTGGAAAAACCCCAACCCCAACGTTAATCCTAACCTTAACCCCCACCTTATCCCTAACCCTATAAAAAACTATATATATATATATATATATATATATATATATATATATATATATATATATATATATATATATATATATATATATATATATATATACCCAGGGTCGCCTGATCAAAATCCAGCCACTTGGCAACTGACTCATATTTATGACGGTCGCCATGTCCCACCAAACCAAGTAACATTCATAAATATGACTTTTCGATGGAGAAGCGCTTCAGATTGTATGTCAATTCCACTCGGATCATTTTTGGGATCAACTCGTCGGTGGACTGATTTGGGATCAACCTGAAGAGGCAACGTCGCACCAAACACCCACCCCCTTGAATCTAGAAACCCACGACCAGCCCCCTCTTAAGTGAAGGGACCTATAATCCCTATAAACCTAGAAATAAGAAGAAATTTCCTGAGAGTTGAAACAATTAACCCAGGAAACAACTCACCTCCAGAAATGGTGAATTCTCCAACACTTTTAAGGCGAGATTGGACAAGCATTTGTCTGAAATGATGTAAGGTTTTTCCTGCCCGAGCAAGGGGTTGGACTAGAAGACCTCTAAGGTCCCTTCCCATGCTGTTTATTCTATTTCTATTTATTCCCCATCTCTCCAAACCTCACTTACTTTCTGTTCGGCTTCTTCCACCGCTGGGCTGGTGGTCGATGGGGCTTCATCAGGACTCTGGGAAGACGCCATGGTGAGTTAAGATGCGGCTATCAAGAAAGAAAGAAAGAAAGAAAATTCGGATTACGCTCGGGCTTTATCTTGGGAAAGTTGCCCTGAGAACAAGGGTCAAAACCTTTGAAATTATCTGCGTAACCCATTCACAAGTCCCAAGGTGAGGGGAGCTGGGAGTGTAACCCGGCACTCCTTATTTACCCTGGACTTTGGCACCCTACTTTAGACCCAAAGCTTCAGCAATCGGCAACACAGCCCGACTGAGTCGAGATGATCCCCCACTGCTAGGCAGAGTCTACCTTGGTCTCACATCCAAGGGATAACCACCGTCGTAAACGGAGACACTTAAAAATATTCAGGAAGGGGCAAAGATTAAGACAATAAGGAAGAATGCAATATCCTAATCGATGAATTACCAAGAGAAAAAAAAAAAACCACATTCCACTAAAACTGGCAGAAGCAGCTACTACGGAACTGTATATAACTAACAACAAACCCCATCCCCTTCTGGCACTGAAGATGTTATCTAGTTGGGTCATGAAACGTCTGCAAGAAAACCACCCAGCTCAGAGAGCACCAAGGACCCCACAGTTTTTCTTCTTCTCCTCCTCCTCTTCCCCCCACTCCACAAACCCCATCCCCTTCTAGCACTGAAGATGTTACCTAGTTGGGTCATGAAACGTCTGCCGGAAAACCACCCAGCTCAGGGAGCACCAGGGACCCCCAACGTTCCAAATCCTTTTGACTTTTCATGGAGCTCCTCAAAATCCAGCTTGGCTTATTTGCTTCTGCAGGCCAAACCCTGCAGAAACTTAACAAAATCCGCCCCAGTCTGGTGGGACAGAAGAGACTGTCTCTATCTCTGCCCCCCCAACCCAAAAGACCCCTACAATCTTTGGCCCCAAAGGCCCAATCCCTCTTCACCCGTCAGCCGTTCCCAGCCGCTCTGTTGCATCACCCCTCTCTGGGCCAAAGGATGGCGACTTTTTCACCCAGAAAGCAGTTTTGCAAGAAATCCTCAAGAATGAGATGAGCCAACGGAAGACCACTCCCCCCCCGCCCCACCCACCACCCTTCGCCATTTGTTCCAGATTGCAACATTTCACCCGGCTTGGGGGAAGAGAAATACAGGGTGCCGAACTTGAGTCAGACTTCCGGGTGAATGTCTGCAGGAGTGTTGGAAGAAAAGTCTTCGTCGTGGTTCAGTCCAAGCCGGGAATAAACATGGCGACTGCTTTGGGAAGAAGGTTGCAGTTTATTGCAGAGGAGAGCCAGACAGGAAAAGGGCTCTGGCAGAAAAAAGGGGCTGAGCACATGTAGGGAATGGGTTTTTATACCCTCTGGAGCCTTTTGTTTGGAGTTGTTCCTGTGGCCTGAACTTTGACCCGAGTCTGAGTGTGCCTTTCTGGTATTCTGATGGTGGTGGGTGAATCCTATTATGTCCCAAAGGTCATATCCTGCTTTCCTGGGGCTGTGGCTGATGACTCTTAAAGAGTTTGGGTGAGGTATGCAGATTTTAGGTGTCATTGTCTTCTTAATCTCCTAGCTTCAACCTTCCTGATGGTTTACATCTGCATTTGTCCAGAGCTGGCTTCTGCTTGGGGGAGGAAGACTTGGGGCTATTAAGAAAAACTGGGCATGCTTTTCTGCCTCTTTTAAGATCCTTTTAGGAAATATATTTTTCTGCCCTTTTAATATTTCCTTCTCTGGAGAGGGCTGACTTCCCACAGGAGGACAAGAGTAGGGTTAGTCCTGTGTGTGTGTGTGTGTGTGTGTGTGTGTGTGTTCCAAGGCAGTGGGTAAGTGACATGTTTTTGTTTTTTGCGTTCCTTCTGTAAAGCTTTACACTTGGGGTAGTCCTCAACTTACAACAGTTTTGTTTACTGACCGAAGTTACAACAGCACTGGAAAAAAAAAGACTTACGTCCATGTTTTGCATCGCAGCATCCCCCTTGGTCAGCTGATCAAAATTTGGGCTCCTGGCAACCAGCTTATATTTATTATAACGGTTGCAGTGTCCCCGGGTCAGGTGATCCCTTTTTGTGACCTTCTGACAAGCAAAGTCGATGGGGAAAACGGATTCGCTTAACAACCGCGTTACTAACTAAACAGCCCGCAGTGACTCACTTCACAATGGCGGCCAGAAAGGTCACAAAATGGGGCAAAACTCACTTAACCACCGTCTCGCTTAGCAATGGAAAGTTTAGGTTGAACTGTGGTTGTAAGTTGAGGACTGCCTGTACTTAATTCTCCTATTTTCCCCATAACAACCACCCTGTGAGGTGGGGTGAAGATGACCGAAAGTGGAGGCTTCCGGTTCTGTGCAGTTAGCGTGACAGCAGAGGGATCGTGAGGCTCCGCGCTCTACAGCTGATTTCTCTCTGTTTGGGGACCCTAAATGGGCCCAAAGCCACCCCGGACAGGTGGCAAGGAGGAGGGAAGCCCCGACAATTGTGGGGAGACAGTGGTCAATCCAGACATCTGGGGAAAGATCTCCAAAAACCAACAGAAGAAAGGCTAGCATCATTCATGAGTCTAGCCCAAGCTACATGCAGTCGAAAGCCAAAAAGCACTAAGCGTGATTGTAAGTAGCGTGATTGAACTGGGTAAGAATATTGATTCGCTCTCTTCTACCTGATTTCCTGAAAAAAAAAAGAAAAAAAAGAAAAAAACCCAGAAGTAAAAATCCTCCAAAAGTGAGGGTTTCTTTTTTTTGTCTTTGCTCCACCCTCCTCTAAACAAAAGCGGCAAATTAAATTTATGGGGAATAAAAATAGAGAAAGAAAGATGACCAAAAGTGACCCGCCCAGCTGTCATCGACTTAAATCTCAAAACTGGAACTAAATGCTGAGGCCAGAGCATTTTTGGACACTCGTCCCTCACTTTCGAAAAGATTTTTTTACTTTTATCTAATCGTCTGGCCTGAAAGAGCCCCAAGGACGAGATAATTATGGAGTAATCTGGAGCAAAGCTCCACTTAAGCTAAACAAAATTGCCCAACATCTTTTTGCAAGCCCATCTTCTGAGATGAGTTGAAACAGCCTCTAAGTTACACCCTGGCCACATACTTCTGAATTTTTATTTTTATTATTTTAAAAAAAAGAATTGCCCATTTCTTGATTTAACTTTTCTGTCAAATGCGCAGCACCATTGCCGTGGCCTTAACAGACAAGATGGCTTGAAAAGGATTTTTTAAAAACAAACAGGCCCCACTTTACAGCTTTCCTTGCCACAGTTGCGAAGTGAATCACTGCAGTTGTTAAATTAGTGACACGGTTGTTAAGTGAATCTGGCTTCCCCCATTGACTTTGCTTGTCTGAAGGTCGCAAAAGGGGATCACAGGATCCTGGGACACTGCGATTGTCATAAATATGAGTCAGCTGTCAAGCATCCGAATGTAAATCACGTGACCGGGAGGGGGGGAGGAAATGTTGCAACGGTCATAAGTGTGAAAAATGGTCGTAAGTCATTTTTTTCAGTGCCGTTGTAACTTTGAACAGTCCCTAAACAAACCATTATAAGTCAAGGACTACCTGTACAGGTAGATTAAATAGAAAGGGGTGTTAACATTGAAAGAGTGGGCAGGTTTATGGGGGCTAGCAATGAGATGTCACCGAGAAACCCCCAAATGCTGCCAGAATTTTGATAGCATCGTTTCTGATTCACAGATTTATTAAAAAGCACAAGCTACGGTTTATAAAACTTTATAGCGATAAAATCCATTGGTGGGAAACAGTGCTAACAGCCTAACATGGTTTCCCTTGTATAATCATTCAAGAACGAGCTGAAAATTTTAAGTATGTTCCTTCTTGGCACTGCAACCTTACCCCGTGGTAAAAACTTGGCACATTTAAGAAATATGGACTTCAACTCCCAGAATTCTCCAGCCAGCATGCACAGTGGCTAGGGCAGGGGTAGGCAACCTTGGCTCTTTTATGACTGGTGGACTTCAACTCCCAGAATTCCTGAGCCAGCCATGCTGAGGGGAAAGGGAGAGGTTTCCAAGCTGAGCCAAGCTGGCTCAGGAATTCTGGGAGTTGAAGTCCACGAGTCATAAAAGAGCCAAAGTTGCCTACCCCTGGGCTAGGGAACTCTGGGAATTGTAGTCACACACTTTAGATGATTTAGATGCCATTGTGTGGCCCAGAATTTACAATACACATCATAATATCTTGTAATATCTTACTTGTCATAGTTAAGGAGATTAAGTTAAGATTTTAGCGGGATATGATACATATTGTAAATCCTGGACCAAAACTGGCATATAATTCATGAAAATTGCAGGACTTCAAGTCCCAGAATCCCCCAGCCGGGTTAAAGAAAGGCAAAATGTGGCTTGGTGGACTCTGAGTTGTTAGCCTTCGTAGCTAAGGAAACTAACCCAAAATTTTACACTGTATTATGTGTATTGTAAATACTGGGCCAAAACTGGCATATAAATCAACTTGATTACCATACTTCAACTCCCAGAATTCCCCCAGTCAGGGTGAAAGAGAAAGACAAAAAAAGTGGCTTGGTGGATTCTGACTTGTTTGTTAGCCATCATAGCCAAGCAGTCCACCAGGCTACAGATTGCCTTTCTTCTACCATTCTGGCTGGGGAATTCTGGGAGTCGAAGTCCACCCTTCTTATACATGCCAAGTAGAAAAACCGGGTGCCGAATTCTCACAGCTCTTCCTTTCCCATCTGAGTTTTGGGATTATTTTTACATGTGAATGAGTTTCGCCCATGATTGCTAAAGGCCTCATCCAGCAACATTGTCAACACAATTTAAGGATGTCAAAATGGACATGTGGCGCAAGTCAGCAGGTTTCACTGGGAGCGCCTGATCCTACTGGAATTTGCTATTTAAGTAATGCATAATTTTTCTCTCTCCCACGTTTGCAACAGAGACAGCCTAATAGGAGCATTGCATAAACTGTTGCTGGTCTGTTGGAATTGGCTATGTGTAGTTTAATGAAGAGAAGGACTAGGGGTGACATGATAGCAGTCTTCCAATATTTGAGGGGGGGGGGGTCCCACAAAGAAGAAGGGGAGTTAAGCTATTCTCCAAAGCACTTGAAGGCCAGACAAGAAGCAAAGGATGGACACGAATCAAGTAGAGAGAAGCAACCTGGAACTAAGGAGAAATTTGCCAAGAGTTAGAACAAATAACCAGTGGAACAGCTTGCCACCAGAAGTTGTGGGTGCTTCATCACTAGAGGTTTTTAAGAAGAGACTGGACAGCCATTTGTCTGAAATGGCATAGGGTTTCCTGCCTGAGCAGGGGGTTGGACTAGATGACCTCCAAGGTCCCTTCCAACTCCGTTATTCAGTTATTCTATTCAAGTAAGAAAATAAACTGCGTCCTTTTTGTAAAAAATAAGATTTTACCTTTCAATTCCAAACCACAAAATTCAACTGCTTTCCCTTTCCAAAAAAATTAATGCAGGGCTACCCAGTTTGGCTTCAGGCTATGGGTTGCATTCAAAAGAGGAGATGGGGCCGAGAAGAAAAAGTAAATGTGATTTATTGAAAAGGCTGTAACTAAGGCAACATCACCGCCTCCAGAAGGGGTGAATGCTCCAACACTGGAAGTTTTTAAGAAGAGATTGGACAGCCTTTTGTCTGAAATGGTATAGGGTTTCCTGCCTGAGCAGTGGGTTGGACTAGATGACCTCCAAGGCCCCTTCCAACTTTATTATTATCATCTCCAAACTGACCAGGTACCCATGCCTTGAATTTCAGGAGTAAAGACTCGTGGGGAAAATTAGTTTTTGGAAAAGGAATTAAGCTGTTAATATTTTTGGCGGCCTTATAATCCTCATTTAATGTTTTATATAGGCAGTCCTTGATTTACGACCGCTGTTGGTGCCCCAAAATTTCTGTTGCTAAGCAGGACAATTATTGAGTTTTGCCTCATTTTGCAACTTTTCTTGCCAGAGTTGTGAACTGAATTACTGCAGCTGTTCAATTGAATTTGGCTTCCCCCCCCCCTTGACTTCTGCTTGTCAGGTCGCAAAAGGAGATCACGGGACACTGCGACCGTTGTAAATATGAGTCAGTTGCCAAATTCTGAGTTTTGATCACGTGATCATGGGGTTGCCATAACGATTGTGGGGGAAAAAAATGATTATTTTTTTAGTGCCGTTGGACGTCACTAAATGAATTGTTGTAAGTTAAGGACTGCCTGTACTGTGATCGCTTGATAGTGAGATGGGGAGATCTGAACTTAACAAAAATAAAAGGCAGGCAAACTTTTCAACTTAAAAACAGAAGCCATCTTTTTTAAAAATAAAACAAGACAAAATTAAACCAGTTACGGCTCCTACTGGGTTCATTAACCGACTCCCTAAACCGGTTCGGCACACGACGAACATTGCTCATTTCTGGGGAAAGATCTGTTGAATTTCTACCTATTTTTAATCTTCTATTTTATATTTTAAATTGATGTGGTATAGGAGAGCGTGCCCGATTTTAATTGTGACGCTTCCCACGCGAATGAAGAAACCAGCCAGTTTGGCAACCCGAACAATTTTAAGATGTACAGATTTCAGGATCCGGCGCTACACTGAAGCAGCGCGAACGAGCTACACTCTCAGATAGACTGCTCTTGCGAAGGCGGCTTTATTGACACCGTCCGCTTTTAAACGCCGCCTCCTCCAATGGCAGCGCCGGGTGGTCGCTAGGAGCCTTGACACGGACTCCACGACACGTATCATCAGTCCGTTCGCGCAGCTGCTTGCAAAGCGGAGCCAACTTAAAAGCACCAAATTTATTTTATTAAAAGCGGTGTTTTTCCCCCCTGTGTTTTAAGACCCTCTATTTGAAGAGGTCTTTGCAGGCACCAGCCGGGGAACTGGCTGAGGCGGTTTAAAAAAAGCCTGCGCAGTTTTAGAACCAGGTTGAGGATTAACTGATTTAAACCACAAACAGACCACGAACGGACTCGCACGCTGCAATCACGCGTGCTGGACAGGAAGGGAGAGAGAGAAAGAGAAAGAGAAAGAGAGAGAGAGAGAGAGAGAGAGAGAGAGAGAGAGAGAGAGAGAGAGAGAGAGAGAGAGAGAGAGAGAGAGAAAGAAAGAAAGAGAAAGAGAGAGAGAGAGAGAGAGAGAGAGAGAGAGAGAGAGAGAGAGAGAGAGAGAGATGGGGGGCAGAGAAAGTGGGGAGAAGAGAGAGAAAGTTGGGGAGAAGAGAAAGTTGGGGAGAAGAGAGAGTTGGAGGGCAGAAGAAAGTCGGGGAGAAGAGAAAGTTGGGGAGAAGAGAGAGTTGGAGGGCAGAAGAAAGTCGGGGAGAAGAGAAAGTTGGGGAGAAGAGAGAGTTGGAGGGCAGAAGTAAGTTGGGGAGAAGTGAAAGTTGGGGAGAAGAGAGAGTTGGAGGGCAGAAGAAAGTCGGGGAGAAGAGAAAGTTGGGGAGAAGAGTGAAAGTTGGGGAGAAAGAGTAAGAGAGAGAGAGGGAGAATGGAGAGGGGAAGAGAGATAGAGAGAAAGAGAAAAAGAGAAAAAGAGGAAGAAGGAGAAAGGGAAGAAAGGAGAAGAGGAGGGAGAATGGGAAAGAGAAGGAAAAAAACGAAGAGAGGAAGAAGGAGAAAGAGGAAGAAAGAGTCAAAGAGAGAGAGGAAGGGAGGAGAGAGAGAAAAAAAAGAGAGAAAGACGCCGCTCTTTAACTTACCCGACCGAAGGGGAAAAAAAGATATCGCTTTCTCCAATGACGCAGCCACGCCCCCGCTTCCCCCGCTGAGCTCCTTTTATACTCCGGAGTGACTGCCCTTTGTTGCTGGAGGCAAGCAGGAGCAAGCAGGCATCACGTGCACTTCGGAATGTGGGCCGGCTCAGGAGTTGGGAAGGGAGTCCAACCTCTTTTCCCGAAGCCTCTGTGTGTGTGTGTGTGTGTGTTTTGAATTTAAAATATCCTATGACGTCTGGGTTTCTGAAAGAGGCGGATCGACTCCGCTTCCTCGTGTAAACGGCGCCGGAACGGGACATATTCGAAGCGGAGGGCAGGAAAGTTTGAAAGTTGGGGTTTTTTTTGGGGGGGGGAGACTTTCTCCTCCCCGAGTAGGAAGAAAACCGGCCTCCGGAGGGTGGGAGTGGGTTGGCTGGGTGGGGGGTCTTGTAAAAAGATCGGGTCCTTGATAATCCGGAGTGAATTCGGATTGAAAGATCCCCGGGTCGGAGCACTTCCACTTTCTCTCTCTCTTTTTTTTCCCCTCATGAAAATGTTAGTTTATTCAAAGAGGATTAAGATACAGAACATAAAAAAAAGAAAAAAAAAACCACAACACTTTCTTTTATGAAAACGAAAGTAAATTCTAGAACTCTTGCAGGACGATTCCTTAAGACCCCCCCCCCTGGCTGAGGAATTCTGGGAGTTGAAGTCCAAAAGTCATCAAAGGGCCAAGCTTGAAGACCCCTGGCCTAGTGATTGGCCCAAAATTACCTAGCTGGTTTTCATGCTTAAGGCAGAACTAGAACTCACCCTCTCCTCTTTTTTAACCTAGTCTGTGCCTTAACCGTTAGACCAAAACTGGTTAGGGTTAAAGTGTCGTGAAGGCAGATTGTGATTACTTCCTAGCAGTAAGAAGCCGGAGGTGATTTTTAAATGAAATAAATAGAGTTTATCTCTCGGGTGGACCTGTAACCAAGAACTGGTGGGATCATAAAATAGAGTAAAATGATAAAGTTAAACTGCTTTGGGACTTTCAGAATTCAAACAGACAAGCACCTGCAACATAACACCCCGGACTTAACAATTGTCGATAAGGAAGACAAAAAAGTCTGGATAGTGGACGTGGCAGTGCCTGGAGACAGCAGAATAGAGGAGAAAGAACTGGAGAAGATCGCAAAATACAAAGACCTACAAATAGCAATAGAATGACTGTGGAAAAGGCAAGCAAGGGTGGCACCAGCAGTCATAGGCCCCTTGGATGCACCACTTAGACTCCACTGGCATTGGCAAATTCGCCATTAGTCAATTGCCAATGGCGGCCTTACTGGGAACAGCTTCCATCCTGCGACGATATCTGCCTATCCCAGGTCCTTGGTAAGGACTCGATAGGTAGACAAAAATGCCAAATCCAGTCTGAACATCTGGCTGTGCGAATAATAATAATAATAATTTATTTATTTTTATTTTAATTCCATTTATATCCCGCCCTTCTCCGAAGACTCAGGGCGGCTTACAAGCTTAGCAGTAGCCTTCATTCTATGTATATGCCTGCTTATTAGGGCTTTCATACACACCCCAGCGGCATTATTACAAAGTCAGCTTATTGCCCCCAACAATCTGGGTCCTCATTTTACCTACCTCAGAAGGATGGAAGGCTGAGTCAACCCTGAGCCTGGTGGGATGCGAACCTGCACTAATTGCAGGCAGCTGGTGTTACTTAAGGAGGCATTAGCCCACTGCTCCACCAAGGCTCTGAATAATAATAATAATAATAATAATAATAATAATAATAATAATAATAATAATAATAATAATAATAATAGTAGTAATAGTAGTAATAGTAATAATATAATCAATTTCCTAGAAAGTGATTCAGGTCTGAGGTTAATCTGTTGCAATGTTCTTAGGCAGCATTGTTTCATTTTTGTAGCGTGTTGTTTTCTTGGCAACAGAAGCAACCTTGTTTGCCTGTAGCAAGGGCAGTGACCTGTTGTTGTTAGCTGCGAAGCCGTGTCCGACCCATCGCAACCCCATGGACAACGTTCCTCCAGGCCTTCCTGTCCTCTACCATCTTCTGGAGTCCATTTAAGCTCGCGCCTGCTGCTTCAGTGACTCCATCCAGCCACCTCATTCTCTGTCGTCCCCTTCTTCTCTTGCCCTCAACCTTTCCCAGCATGAGGCTCTTCTCCAGTGAGTCCTTCCTTCTCATTAGGTGGCCAAAGGATTTGAGGTTCAGCTTCAGGATCTGGCCTTCTAAAGAGCAGTCAGGGTTGATCTCCTCTAGGACTGACCGGTTTGATCGCCTTGCAGTCCAAGGGACTCGCAGGAGTCTTCTCCAGCACCATAATCCAAAGGCCAAAGGCAGTGACCTATAGGTACACAAATACAGGCAGTCCTCGAATTAGGACCACAATCTGGGCCCAAAATTTCTGTCGCTAAGTAAGATGGCTGTGAAGTGAGTTTTGCTCCATTTTACGACCTTGCTTGCCACAGCTGTTGAGTAAATCGCTGCGGCTGTTAAGGTAGTCACGCGGTTGTTAAGTGGATCCAGCTTCCCCATTGGCTCTTGCTTGTTCAGAAGGTCGCAAAAGGGGATCACGTGACCCCAGGACTGTGCAACCGTCGTAAGTACAAGCCAGTTTGCCAAGCGTCTGAATTTTGATCGTGTGACCATGGAGATACTGCAGGGGTCGGTCATAAGTGTGAAAAATGGGCCTATGTCATTTTTTCCAGCGCCGTTGTAACTTCGAACAGTCACTAAATGAACAGTTGTAAGTCGAGGACCATCTGTAAAGGAGAATATGTGGTATACCCTTATTGGGTCAGCATAACTGTGGGAATAGTGTCCAGGATCTGCTGTTTTTTTCCCCCCTTCACTTTTTAATATCTTGTTTCTCTTCCCAATTCTTGAAAGTTCACTCAGCATTAGCTGGGGAACTCTGGGAGATGAAGTCCGTAGCTGCTGCCTGGGTAATTCTGGGAGTTGAACTCTACTAGATGCTTTTAGCCTACAGCCATGGGATCTCCTGGTGGTCTCTCTTCCAAGCATTTAGAGGGCCCAATCTTGTGTAGATCCTGAACCCAAACCAGGTTTGCCAGATTCTACTGACCCGTCACCACCAATCATATTTGCTTGTTTTTATTCAGCACCAAAATATGTAGGTTGCCCCGAGTTTGGGGATGCCTTGTGTTCAAAATGTCTGATTAAAAGTAGCAGCGATGGGATAAAAATTACCCTGTTGTTAAAATGCAACCAAACCCAACATAATTCATAGCGAGGACAGTCTAAAAGTAATTATTAAAGCCTTTGGAATCAGGCCGAAAAGATGAACAAAAAAATGGCATAGAGGATGGACAGAACAAGCTGGGCCCAGAATTCAAGCTGGACTTATATGACCCTTGACTATTATTATTATTATTATTTGGTCTCTCTTCAGAATTGGGATGGGACACCACCTGGTGATCCCATGGCTGTGGCGCTGACTGGGAATTTTAAAAAACGGCATTAAAAAGCAACAACAAATTTTCTGAATTCATTAGGTGGCCGTGCTCACAAAGTCGCCAGGAGCTGCTTTCGGTCAAAATTTTATCTCTTTTGTGTTACCTGGGATTAACCTGTGTCTGTTTTGGTTATCAGCTGATTATGGTAGGGGGTCCCTGGTGGCCTTGGGGGGGGCGGGGTCTCTGAACTATGTGAAACATCTTCTGGTTGTGATCATGACTCACTTGCCTAAATAGGTAAAGTTGAGCTTTGTCCGGGCTAAAAGTCAGCCAAGCCTAAAGATTTGTAACTGCACAATTGCATTTCTATCGTATACAGGTCGTCCTCAACTTACAACAATTCATTTAGTGACTGTTTGAAGTTACACCGCCACTGAAAAAAATAATTTAGGATCTGTTTTCACACTTAACGACCATCACGTGATAAAAAATTTTGGACGCTTGGCAACCGGTTGCAGTGTCCCAGTATCACGTGATCCCCTTTGGCGACCTTCTGACAAGCAAAGTCATTGGGGGAAAGCCAGATTCACTTCACAACCGTCTCGCTAACTTAACAACCGCAGTGCTTAGCGATGGTGGCAAGGAAGGTCATAAATGACTTCAATTTTAAATTTGTATTATCTTTGGGCATTGTTTAATTATGTTTTAATAATTTAATTTTAATTTTTGTATCTAATTTTTATGTATTGCCCTGTTCACCGCCCTGAGTCTCTTGAGAGAAGGGCGGTATATAAATTAAATTAATAATAATAATAATAATAATAATAATAAATGGGGCCAAATGCACTTAGCAAATGTCCTGCTTAGTGACAGAAAATTTGGGGTCGATTGTGGTCATAAATGGAGGACTACCTGTATTTAATCCTAATTTTTACAGCTAATATTATTTTCCCAACGGACACACACGTGCTGTTACATATACCAGGGGTCTTCAAATGTGGGCCTTTCATGACTTGTGGACTTCAACTCCCAGAATTCCTCAGCCAGCCTAGCTGAGGAATTCTGGGAGTTGAAGTCCACAAGTCATGAAAGGGCCACGTTTGAAGACCCCTGACGTATACGGTATAGAGCAGGGGAGGGGAACCTTGGCTTTTTTTATGACTTGTGGATTTCAAATCCCAGAATTCCCGAGCCAGGAATTCTGGGAGTTGAAGTCCACAAGTCATAAAAGAGCCAAGGTTACCCCACCCCTGGTATAGTCTATTGAACTCAGATGGGCTCATATCTGAGTAAGCTAGTACAGAATTTCTCTTTAAAGTTATTAGATAATAGATTCCTAGTATTTTTATTATAAATACTAGTTGATTGTTCTTTTAATTCTGCCCACCATCAATCAGTAAGAGAAAGAGATATTCCCTTCCTTGTAGGCCTTACCAATGTAATTATGTCAGGGGTCTTCAAACTTGGCCCTTTTATGACTTGTGGACTTCAACTCCCAGAATTCCTCAGCACATGTGCCTGGCTGAGGAATTCTGGGAGTTGAAGTCCACAAGTCATAAAAGGGCCAAGTTTGAAGACCCCTGAATTATGTGATGCAAAAGGAAAAAGCATGGGGAGGGATGAGGGGGGAAAAAATCCAGTTTTTCTTTCCAACTACAGTAATTCTTTAAATTCCATAGTTTTTATATATTAACCAGCTAGGTTAAGTTCAGCAGGAGACGATGAAATGGCATATGATAAAAGAGGCAAGATTTGTAGAAACGTAGCATATCGTAAGTTTATACAGTACTAAAATGAAAAAAAAATAATTCCAGCATTTTTAAAATGCTAGAGAGAATTAAAACCAAAAATTCAACACTTGAGAAATAAATCGAGGGAGCAAAAAACTTTGTTCATAATTTCCCAGACGTTAAAAAATAAATCCCAAAAGCGCATGAAACGATCCATTTGGGCAAAAATAATAAAGCTTTTTAATTACGAAACTATTAAAAATTTGCTCAAATTGCCCATAATGCTTTGCTTCCAGCCTTTCCTCACGCGCGTGCGCCCTTTTTATGCGCTTGCGCAGGACCATCTTCAAGCGCTAAGTTTCTCGCAAGCGCAGAAGGTTCTTCTTTCGTTCCTTTCAGGGAGGTGGAGGCATGCGCGGTGAAGAGCTCGGCCTAGTGGCCGTCGAGAGCTATTGCAGGCGCCGTGGTTAGTTTTGCCGTTGGAAGAATTGACGCATGCGTATATCTTCGATCTCTGGAGGCTTCACGGGTTCGAGCCCCGTCTTCTCCCCAAAAATTATTTCGGTGACTGAACCAGGAGCAAAATCATAATCATAATAGTAAAATTGAAAGGTACTTTGGAGGTCATCTAGTCCAACCCCCTGTTCAGGCAGGAAACCCTATACCATTTCAGACAAATGGCTGACTAGAGATTATGGCTACTATTATTAATAACCACGTGTGTTAATAATGTTAATAGTAACCAAAGGGACAGTGTTTATGAATAATAATAATGTCCGTTTGGTTATTTAATTTAATTTTATTCTAAAACAGGCAAAAGGCGGGGAAGAAAAGACAGTTGCCATTTCAATATAGGGTAACTTCTGTGCAGCATAAGTAAAGTTTGTTGAATTAAGCCAGATGCCAGAGTAAATTATTATTCCTGTGCTATACACTAACCACACTAGCTAGATTTGCACAACATCCAAACCAACCAGGATTGGCCTCTTGATTTAGTGCTTTGATCCGATACCTGACAAAGGGGATGCAATGACAATGGGTCTTTCTCCCCTCTCCAAACCAGGCAACTGAAACGTAAAGATAATATACAGGGAGTGCAGAATTATTAGGCAAATGAGTATTTTGACCACATCATCCTCTTTATGCATGTTGTCTTACTCCAAGCTGTATAGGCTCGAAAGCCTACTACCAATTAAGCATATTAGGTGATGTGCATCTCTGTAATGAGAAGGGGTGTGGTCCAATGACATCAACACCCTGTATCAGGTGTGCATAGTTATTAGGCAACTTCCTTTCCTTTGGCAAAATGGGTCAAAAGAAGGACTTGACAGGCTCAGAAAAGTCAAAAATAGTGAGATATCTTGCAGAGGGATGCAGCACTCTTAAAATTGCAAAGCTTCTGAAGCGTGATCATTGAACAATCAAGCGTTTCATTCAAAATAGTCAACAGGGTCGCAAGAAGCGTGTGGAGAAACCAAGGCGCAAAATAACTGCCCATGAACTGAGAAAAGTCAAGCGTGCAGCTGCCAAGATGCCACTTGCCACCAGTTTGGCCATATTTCAGAGCTGCAACATCACTGGAGTGCCCAAAAGCACAAGGTGTGCAATACTCAGAGACATGGCCAAGGTAAGAAAGGCTGAAAGACGACCACCACTGAACAAGACACACAAGCTGAAACGTCAAGACTGGGCCAAGAAATATCTCAAGACTGATTTTTCTAAGGTTTTATGGACTGATGAAATGAGAGTGAGTCTTGATGGGCCAGATGGATGGGCCCGTGGCTGGATTGGTAAAGGGCAGAGAGCTCCAGTCCGACTCAGACGCCAGCAAGGTGGAGGTGGAGTACTGGTGTGGGCTGGTATCATCAAAGATGAGCTTGTGGGGCCTTTTCGGGTTGAGGATGGAGTCAAGCTCAACTCCCAGTCCTACTGCCATTTTCTGGAAGACACCTTCTTCAAGCAGTGGTACAGGAAGAAGTCTGCATCCTTCAAGAAAAACATGATTTTCATGCAGGACAATGCTCCATCACACGCGTCCAAGTACTCCACAGCGTGGCTGGCAAGAAAGGGTATAAAAGAAGACAATCTAATGACATGGCCTCCTTGTTCACCTGATCTGAACCCCATTGAGAACCTGTGGTCCATCATCAAATGTGAGATTTACAAGGAGGGAAAACAGTACACCTCTCTGAACAGTGTCTGGGAGGCTGTGGTTGCTGCTGCACGCAATGTTGATGGTGAACAGATCAAAACACTGACAGAATCCATGGATGGCAGGCTTTTGAGTGTCCTTGCAAAGAAAGGTGGCTATATTGGTCACTGATTTGTTTTTGTTATGTTTTTCAATGTCAGAAATGTATATTTGTGAATGTTGCGATGTTATATTGGTTTCACTGGTAAAGATAAATAATTGGAATGGGTATATATTTGTTTTTTGTTAAGTTGCCTAATAATTATGCACAGTAATAGTCACCTGCACACACAGATATCCCCCTAAAATAGCTATAACTAAAAACAAACTAAAAACTACTTCCAAAAATATTCAGCTTTGATATTAATGAGTTTTTTGGGTTCATTGAGAACATGGTTGTTGTTCAATAATAAAATTAATCCTCAAAAATACAACTTGCCTAATAATTCTGCACTCCCTGTATATGCTGCGTTTCCTTCTTCTCCTGTTCTCCCTTTCCTTTTTATTTTTTTTCTTCCTCTTTCTGCCATCTCCTTTCTTCCCCCCTCCCCCTTGTCCTTTTTTTCCCCTTTTGTCCTTTCCCTTCCTTTTCTGCATTCTTCTTTCCTTCATTTCCTTTCCCTTCCTTTGTCATTTACTCCCTTCCCTCCCCTCCCCCATCTGTTTACTTCCTTTCCTTTCTTTTCCTCTTTCCTCTCCTCTCTTCCTCTTGCTGTGAGATCCTAGGACAGCTTAGCAAAGGATCCCGCTCTCTCGAGTGCTTATCATCCACGCACGTATGAACGCGTAAACCCAGCTTGCAAAGTGAACCATTTATTTTGTAGCCCACTTTTATTTTTTACAAACAACTCAAAAGTGGAGAGCATATCTAACACACTTTCCTCTTCCTATTTTCTCCACAACAACAACCCTGTAAGGTGAGCTGGGTTGAGAGGGAGGGACTGGCCCAAACTCACCCAGCAGGTTTTCATGGCTAAGTCAATACTAGAATTCCCAGTCTCCCGGCGAGTGGCCCAAAGTCACCAGCTGGGTTTCCTACCTAAGGCTGGGCTAGAATTCCCACTCTCCCAGGCAGCTTTCCTGCCTAAAGCAAGACTAGAACTCGCCGTCTCCCACTTTCTAACCGGGTGCCTTCACCACTAGACCAAACTGGCTTATTTGTTTCCATAGCTATGATTAGTTCAGACATGGGCCTAAAGACCTTTGGAATCGTTTACCGGTTGAGCTCCGGACGGCTCCTGACCTTCGCTCCTTCCGCCGTGACTTGAAAACTCACCTATTTGAACAAGCCGGCCTGGTCTGATGGGTTTGGGGTATTTTAATTTTAATTGTAATTTTAATTAAATAGAAACACCCAATGGCAATAAAATTAATTCTTATCTTAACTTTTGTATATTGTATTTTTATTGCATTTTATTGCCCTGTACACCGCCCTGAGGCCTTCGGGAGAAAGGCGGTACAGAAAATAAATAAATAAATAAATAAATAAATAAATAAATAAATAAATAAATAAAGAAAGAAAGAAAGAAAGAAAGAAAGAAAGAAAGAAAGTATGGAACAATTTCACTGATCAGGATCTCCCAATATGTTAAATGGGCAGCCAGTCGTCTATTTCCCCCCCCCCCGTGTCTTGTTTTTTTCTTCTGCCCGTCCTTCTTTCTCCTCGTTCTCGCCCTGCCAAATTCCGCTTCTGTCTCCTTCCAACCTCTTTCTTTTCCCCATCCCTCTTTGCATTCAGAACGGGGACAAGCGATTTCCACCCAGCTCTGCATTTCAAAGATGTCGGGGATATTGTTTATTGTATTTCATTTACCGAAGAGTATTGGAGATTATTCATACATTGCTATATATACCCCATTGGAAGCATTCATCACCTGCATACACGCTTTCTCCAAAGAACCGGAAATTGGTTATTTGAATTCTGTGGGAATATCTCCAACAAATACTTTTTTTTTTCTGGCTGTTTTTTTTTTCCTTTCAGCGATGCATGCCTCATATTTACCTCAGTCCTGATACGCACAGTTTTTTTTAACTATTTTGATTTTTTTTTCCTTGTAAAAAGTCCACCTTTGCAACCCAATTGACTCTCTCGAGATTGTGATGACTTAGGATTTCAACCATAGGTGCAAGATAATTATATTTAAATATAATGAATCCTAGAAATGTGAAGTGAGAAGAGATCCCCAAGGATCATTCTAGTCCAACCCAATGTATACAGGTAGCCCTCGACTTACAACAATTCATTTAGTGACCGTTCAAAGGTACAGCAGCACTGAAAAAAGTGACTTATGACTATTTTTCACACTTAATGACCGGCATCCCGATGGTCACATGATATAAATTCAGAAGCTTGGCCACTGACTCATATTTATGATGGTCGCAGCGTCCTGGGGTCACGTGATCCCCTTTTGCGACCTTCTGACAAGCAAAGTTGATGAGGGAAGCCAGATTCACTTAACAACTGTGCTACTAACTTAACAATTGCAGTGATTCACTTAACAACTGTGGCAAAAAAGGTCATAAAATGGGGCAAAGTTCACTGAACAAATCTCTCACTTAGCGACACAAATTTTGGGCTCCATTGTGGTCATAGGTCAAGGACTACTTGTATTTATATTTAAAATATAATGCTAGAAATATGAAGTTAGAAGACACCCCCCCAAGGATCATCTAGTCCAGGGGTAGGCAACCTTGGCTCTTTTATGACTGGTGGACTTCAACTCCCAGAATTCCTGAGCCAGCCATGCTGAGGGGAAAGGGAGAGGTTTCCAAGCTGAGCCATGCTGGCTCAGGAATTCTGGGAGTTGAAGTCCACAAGTCATAAAAGGGCCAAGGTTGCCTACCCCGGACTCTAGTCCAACTGTGTATACAGGTAGTCCTTGACTTACAGCATTTATTTAGTGACTGTTCGAAGTTACAGCGGCACCAAACCAAGTGACTTATGACTGTTTTTCACACTTAAGACCATTGCAGCACGGTCATGTGATCCAAATTTGGGCATTTGGCAACTGGCACGTATTTGCACCATCCTGGGGTCAGGAGATTTGTGACTGCTGGCTTCTGACAAACCAAGTCAGTGGGGGAAGTCAGGCTCGCTTAACCACCTTCATGACTTCTGGTGGCAAGCAGTTCCACTGATTAATTGTTCTAGCTGTTAGGAAATTTCTCCTTAGTTCTAGGTTGCTTCTCTCTGATTAGTTTCCATCTGTCGCTTCTTGTCCTGCCTTCAGGCGCTTTGGAGAATAAGATGGCTATGCAGATCAGGGGTCTTGAAACTTGGCCCTTTTATGACTTGTGGACTTCAACTCCCAGAATTCCTCAGCCAGGCATGCTGGCTGAAGAATTCTGGGAGTTGAAGTCCACAAGTCATAAAAGGGCCAAGTTTGAAGACTCCTCCCAGAATTCCTCAGCCAGGCATGCTAGCTGAGGAATTCTGGGAGTTGAAGTCCACAAGTCATAAAAGGGCCAAGTTTGAAGACCCCTGGTTTAGACACTGGGACAAAAAAACACCAGGTTGTAAAATGGGGTGCAATTCAATCTTAACTGCCTGGCTTAGCAATGGAAGTTTGGGGCTCAATTGTGGCCCTCAGTGAACGTGGGAGCGGCACCCAAGGGTCATCTAGCCCAACCCCCTTGCAAGGGGCCAAAGAGCCAACTAAACGACCCTGGGGGGGGATGCTTGCCTATGCCACTAGATCTTGCCCTGCGTTCAGTGCCCCATTGTTGAAACAAACCATGCAGCAGGATGATGGGCCTCCGTGAATTTTTGGTTATGTAGTCTTTGTCTTCTTCTGCAGGCGGAAGATGGGCAGGATGGGGCTAGAAAAAGACACCAGAAGGAAAGCCTTGGGTCTCTTTCAGATGGGTGGACTTCGACTCCCAGAATTCCCTGCAGGCTGGGGAATTCTGGGAGTTGAAGTCCATCTACCGGTGGTCCTTGGTGATCGTTTGAAGTTACAATGGCACTGGGAAAAAGTGACTTAGGACCGTTGTTCACACTTATGACCGTTGCGGCATCCCCAGGGTCACGTGATTTACATTCGGATGCTCGACAACCGACTCACAGTTATGACGTCCCCGAGGGGGGGGGGTTCCCCACATGATCCCCTTTTGCAACCTTCTGACCAGTGAAGTCAATGGTGGGGGGGGAAGTAACGAGCGTGTGACTAATTTAACAATATCAGGCAAGGAAGTTCGTGAAATGGGGCAAAAAAACCCTCCCTGAACCAGTGCCTCACTTAGCGACGTAAACTCTGGGCTCGACGGTGGTCGTAAGCCGAGGACTATCTGAAAAGGACGGTGGTTGAGAAAAGGCACACCTGAGAGCGGATAAGGCAATCTTCCAGAACTCTGCATTCCTGGAATTAAATAAAATTCTATTTTTTATTTTAGTGGTGCAAGGCAGTCCTGAGCAATTTGGGGAGACATTTTTGAGCGGGGGGGTCTTGAAACTTGGTCCTTTTATGACTGGTGGACTTCAAGTCCCAGAATTCCTCAGTCAGGCGTGCTGAGGGGAAAGGGAGAGGTTTCCAAGCTGAGCCATGCTGGCTCAGGAATTCTGGGAGTTGAAGTCCACGAGTCATAAAAGAGCCAAGGTGGCCTACCCCTGGCCTAGGCCTAGGCCGCTTTATGACTCATGGACTTCAACTCCCAGAATTCCTCAGCCAGCCACACTGAGAGGAAAGGGAGAGGTTTCCAACCTGGGCCATGCTGGCTCAGGAATTCTGGGAGTTGAAGTCCACGAGTCATAAAAGAGCCAAGGTTGCCTACCCCTAGGCCTAGGCCTAGGCCGCTTTATGACTCGTGGACTTCAACTCCCAGAATTCCTGAGCCAGCCATGCTGAGCGGAAAGGGAAAGGTTTCCAAGCTGAGCCATGCTGGCTGAGGAATTCTGGGAGTTGAAGTCCACCAGTCCTAAAAGGGCCAGGTTTGAAGACCCCTGCTCTTGAGCTTGCTCTATAAAGAGGTCTCTTCTGCTCCCTTCCTGGGCTCCGCACCGCGTTTGTCTCGGGGGTCTTCTCCTTCCTCCTTCCCCTCCATGCCGGGCTCGTAAGGCAGTTCCACCAAGCTGGGGGCAAACGGCCCCACCACCCAGGGCAGGGGGACGTTCTGCACCACGTAGTCCACGATCTCGTCCACCGAGCCCCGGGCCGTGGCGATCCGCCGGCAGCTCTGGGCCAATACGGCGGGAGGCACCTCTTCGAAGGAGCGGGCGGTCGAAAAAGAACGGTTTAGGTCCTCCGCTGTGTGCCAGATCAGCCTGGCTTTGTCTTGGATGCTGGCGGGGAGACCCTGGAGCTGGGAGAGGAGGGTCCAGCAGGAGAGCTGCACCTGTTGAGCCAGCCCACGAAACGTGGTCAGCGTCCGGGACTCGAGCTAGGAAAGAGCAGAAGGCAGGGCCTCAGCAGAGCTGCGCTTCCTCAGATTCATCTGAGTCAGGACGGCATCCGTCTCTCACTCTTCCTATCATTAGCACACCTCCTTCGCCAGGATAATTCCTCCTCCTTTCTTTTTGTCGTCTTCCTCCTCATCCTTTCATCTTCCTCCTCTCCTCTGCCCTCTTTCCTCTCCTTTCTCCTCCTCTTCCTTAGCTCTCCTCTCCTCCTGTCTTCCTCCTCTCCTCCTCTCCATCTTCCTCTGCCCTCCTCCTCCTCCGCCTTCTTTCCTCTCCTCCTTTCTCATCCTCTTCCTTACCCCTCCTCTCCTCCTGTCTTCCTCCTCCTCTCCTCCTTCTTTCATCTTCCTCTGCCCTCTCCTCCTCCCTTCCTCTCCTCTTCTCCTTTCATCTTCCTCTCCTCCTTTCTTCTCATCCTCACCTCTCCCTCTCGTCTTCCTCCTCCTTTCCCTCCACCTTCGTTCTCCTTTCTTATTTCTTCTCCTCCTCCTCCACCTCCTCTCCTCTTCTCCTTTCATCCTCTTCCTCCTCTCCTCTGCCTTTTCCTCTCCTCCTCCTCACCTCTCCTCCACATCCTCTTCCTCCTTTCTTCTCCTCTTCCTCCTCCTCCTCCTCATTCTCCTATTCCTCTCCTCTCCTCCACCTATTATAATAATAGTAATAAAGTTGGAAGGGACCTTGGAGGCCATCTAGTCCAAGCCTCTGCTCAGGCAGGAAACCCTACACCATTTCAGACTCTTCTTAAAGACTTCCAGTGTTGGAGCATTCGCCGCTTCTGGAGGCAGGTTGTTCCACTGGTTAATTGTTCTGACTGTCAGGAAATTCCTCCTTATATTCTAGGTTGCTTCTCTCCTTGATGAGTTTCCATCCGTTGCTTCTTGTCCTGCCTTCGGGTGCTTTGGAGAATAGCTTGACTGCCTCTTCTTTGGGGCAGCCCCTGAGATACTGGAACACTGTTATCATGTCCCCCCTGGTCCTTCTCTTCATTAAACTACCCAATTCCAGCAACCGTTCCTTATATGTTTTAGCCTCCAGTCCCCCGATCATCTTTATTGCTCTTCTCTGCACTCTTTCCAGACTCTCAGCATCTTTTTTATATCATGGCAACCAAAACTGGATGCCGTATTCCAAGTGTGGCCTTACCAAGGCCTTGTAAAGTGGTATTAACACTTCACGTGATCTTGATTCTATCCCTGTTAACGCAGCTTAGCACTGTGTTGGCTTTCTTGGCAGCTGCAGCACACGGCTGGCTCCTCCTCTTCCTCCTTTCTTATCCCCCTCTTCTTCCTTCTCTTCCTTTCCTCTCCTGCTCCTCTCCTCTTCCTTCTTTCCTCTCCTCCTCCTCCTCCTTCACCACCACCAAGTCTCCTTCTCCGCCATTGATTTCTCTTACTCTTTCCTCTCCTTGACATACGATCATTTCTTTTAATGACCAGTTAGAACAATTCAGCTACCACAATTAATCAGTGGAACCGACATTTATGCCTCCAGAGGTGGTGGGTGCTCCGTCACTGGAGGTGTTCAAGAAGAGACTGGACAGCTATTTGTCTGAAATGGTACAGGGTCTCCTGCTTGAGCTGGGGGTTGGACTAGATGACCTCCAAGGCCCCTTCCCACTCCGTTATTCTGCGATTCTAGCCACTGTGCTTTACGAAACGCGGCTCAGCATGTCGCAGCACGCGATCCTTCGTGGCGAGTGTGAACTCAGATGTTCCCAGCAAAAACAAACAAATAAATAAATAAAAAGAATTGAAACTGGAACTAAACAGGTGAGAAAGAATGGCAAAGCTACCTCCGGCTGTGCTGATGAATCCACCTGCTTGCCGTTCTCAGCATGCATCTGGCTCCAGACCAGCCAAATCTGGAAGAGTTTCTCCTGGCCATTTTGCAAGCTCTGGTCCACCCCGTGTTTGACGTGTTCGATCTAACAAAGGGCAAAAAAGCGGAGAAGTTTTGCCAAGTGTTAATTTTTACGAAAAGGCTCCTATCTTCCAGCATGCCCGTATACTGCGTGATCCTGAGCAATGGGCCTTTATACAATTAGTCCTCAACCTACGACAAGCGACCCCCAAATTTCTGTGTCATGGTTCCGACGGATGAAACTCTTCAAAGGACTTCGAGGCATTGTTTACTTCAAAGAATCTTTATTTGAGTAGCATAATATCGGCACTAACATGTTGTTGTTGTTGTTAGCTGCGAAGTCGTCTCTGACCCATCGTGACCCCATGGATGACGTTCCTCCAGGCCTTCCTGTCCTCTACCATCTTCTGGAGTCCCTTTAAGCTCACGCCTACTGCTTCGGTGACTCCATCCAGCCACCTCATTCTCTGTCGTCCCCTTCTTCTATTGCCCTCAATCTTTCCCAGCATTAGGCTCTTCTCCAGTGAGTCCTTCCTTCTCATTAGGTGGCCAAAGTATTTGAGTTTCAGCTTCAGGATCTGGCCTTCTAAGGAGCAGTCAGGGTTGATCTCCTCTAGGACCGACCAGTTTGATCGCCTTGCAGTCCAAGGGACTCGCAGGCGTCTTCTCCAGCACCATAGCTCAAAGGCCTCAATTCTTTGGCGCTCAGCCTTTCTTATGGTCCAACTTTCACCGCCATACATTGCAACTGGGAAGACCATAGCCTTGACTATACGCACTTCTGTTGGCAGGGTGACGTCTCTGCTTTTTAGTGTGCTGTCTAGATTTGCCACAGTCTAAGCCAAAACCTGAGTCTCCCCCCCAACACATAGTATCAAAGCACAATTCCCTCCCCCAATTAACAGTCATAAATCACATTCCCCAATTAGTTTGAAATGCAGGCTTCCCCTCCAGTTCTCCAGCCTGCCAATTCTTATCATCTCTTATTTCAATAACCTTGGTTCTCACACTAGGTTGAGTATTGTTATGTCTCGCTAAACTCTCATGCACGTTCCTCCCCTCCAGCATCATCTAACTAACTCGTAACTCCGAGAGTAAAACTTAAAATGGTTGCAGCTCCATCCGATGTTAGCAGCGTCGACCTCCTGTTTCTAAGTGAAACATTTGTTCAGTGAGCTGTGCCCCATTTTTACAACCTTTCCTGCCAGTTGTTAAGTGAATCACTGCAGTGATCAAATTAGTGACACGGTCCTTAAGCGAATCTGGCTCCCACCCCCCATTGACTTTGCTTGTCAGAAGGTCGCAAAAGGGGATTGTGTGACCCCCCCCGGGAGCACTGCAACGGTCATAAATATGAGTCAGTTGCCAAGCGTCTGAATGTTGATCACATGGGGATGTAGCAAGAGTGTGAAAAATGATCACAAATCACCGTTGCAACTTTGAACGATCACTAAACGAACTGTTGTAAGTGGAGGATTGCTTGTAGCAATCGTTCAAAGTTGCAACAGGATGGACAAAAGTGACTATGACCGGTTTTCGGACTTATGACAGTTACCGCATCCCCAGGGTCATGTGATCAAAATTTGGACGCTTGGCAACTGGTTCATATTTATGACGGTTCCAATGGCCCGGCGTCACCTGTCACAATTTGTAACAGGGGTCTACAAACCTGGCCCTTTTATAAATGGTGGACTTCAACTCCCAGAATTCCTCAGCCAGCATGAGTTGAAGCCCACCAGTCATAAAAAGGCCAAGTTTGAAGACCCCTGAGAGTCTGGATCCAAGCCCATAGTTTTATGAAAATGGCCGACTGAGGAATTCTGGGAGTTGAAGTCCACCAGTCATAAAAAGGCCAAGTTTGAAGACCCCTGAGAATCTGGATCCAAGTCTGCAGTTTCATCAAAATGGCCAACTGAGGAATTCTGGGAGTTGAAGTCCACCAGTCATAAAAGGGCCAAGTTTGAAGACCCCTGAGAGTCTGGATCCAAGTCTGCAGTTTCATCAAAATGGCCGACTGAGGAATTCTGGGAGTTAAAGTCCACCAGTCTTAAAAGGGCCAAGTTTGAAGACCCCGGAGAGTCTGGATCCAAGTCTGCAGTTTCATCAAAATGGCCGACTGAGGAATTCTGGGAGTTGAAGTCCACCAGTCATAAAAGGGCCAAGTTTGAAGACCCCTGAGAGTCTGGATCCAAGCCTGCAGTTTCATCAAAATGGCCGACTGAGGAATTCTGGGAGTTGAAGTCCACCAGTCATAAAAGGGCCAAGTTTGAAGACCCCTGAGAGTCTGGATCCAAGCCTGCAGTTTCATCAAAATGGCTGACTGAGGAATTCTGGGAGTTGAAGTCCACCAGTCATAAAAAGGCCAAGTTTGAAGACCCGTGATTTATAACTTCCCAGCCAGCTTCCAACAAACTCAGTGGGGAAAAGCCAGAATCTTTTAACAACCAAATGATTCACTTAAGAACTGCAGTGATTTCTTTTACAAGTGTGGCAGAAAAGGTCCTAAAACGGGGGCAAAGCCCACTTAACAACAGCCTTGCTCAGCAACTGAAATTCTGGGCTCAATTGGTCATAACTTGAGGACTGCTTCTACTTTCTAGCATTCCTTTTTCAAAGTGGGCAAGTTTTAAGATATGTGGACTTCAACTCCCAGAATTCTCTGGCTAGGCTAGGCCAGGGAATTCTGGGAATCGAAGTCCACACATCTTAACAACTGCCAATTGTAAACTTTCCGTAAGATTTCCCAAGCAATTCTGACCTTTCCATAAGTATTTTGTGCTCAAAACACATCCAGCATAGTTGGAAAGATTTGTTACGGTCTGCCTTGTTTAGTGACATGTTTTAAACCTTGAAACTTTTTGTTCATCTTGATAAATCAGACTTAACACCCTGCAAAATAATGCTGGTTTGGTCAGTCTCTGAAGCTTGAAGCCTAGAAAATGTGATGCCTTGACATCACAGCGAGTCAGCCAATGGGAGCTAGGAATGTGATGCCTGCACTGTGACATCACAGCGAGTCAGTCAATGGGAGTTAGGAATGTGATGTCTGTACTGTGACATCACAGCGAGTCAGCCAATGGGAGTTAAGAATATGTGAAAGCTGCCTTGTGACACCACAGTAAGTTAGCTAATGGGAGTTAAGACTGTGAGATAGCTGCCTTGTGACATCACAGCGAGTCCGCCAATGGGAGTTAAAAATATATGATAGCTGACTTGTGACATCACAGTAAGTTAGCTAATGGGAGTTAAGACTGTGATGCCTGCACTGTGACATCACAGCAAGTCAGCCAATGGGAGTTACGAATGTGTGATAGCTGCCTTGTGACATCACAGCGAGTCCGCCAATGGGAGTTAAAAATATATGATAGCTGACTTGTGACATCACAGTAAGTTAGCTAATGGGAGTTAAGACTGTGATGCCTGCTCTGTGACATCAATGCAATTCAGCCAATGGAAGTTAAGTAAGCATTTTCTCTGCTAAGAAGCATGTGTTCAAAAAAAAAAAAAAGACGTAAACATCCCAAGATATTTTCCTCCTTTTTCTTACCAGCACTAAAGTCTGGCGCATCTGGCCCAGGGCATCTTGGGTGCCCTCCTTGACGTCTTTCAACTTAGCCAGGAAATGCGGGAAGACGCGGTGGCGAAGCTTGCTGGACAAGGACCCAAGCCGCACGTAGTAACTTTTCCGTTGCTTCTGCTGCTCCACCGGGCCTGTTTCGAAGCCCTCCATGGAGGTAGCCAGTTCAGCTGGAAGAAAAATGGAACCCCACACCATCTCATAGCCCGGAGGTTCAAAGTTGAAGTAAAAGGTACTTAAGAGCCCTGGTGGCGCAGTGGTTAGAATGCGGTATTGCGGGCTAATTCCGACTGCCAGCAGTTCGATCCTGACCAGCTGGAGGTTGACTCAGCCTCCCGTCCTTCTAAGGTTGGTAAAATGAGGACCCAGATTGTTTTTTTTTGGGGGGGGGGGGTGGCAATAGGCTGTAAACTGCTTAGAGAGGGCTCTAAAGCACTATGAAGCTGTATATAAGTCTAAGTTCTATTGCTGTCGTCTACCTATCTATCATATATCTCTATGTGTCTGTCTCTTTCTCTCTCTTTCCTTCCTTCCTTCCTTCCTTCCTTCCTTCCTTCCTTCCTTCCTTCCTTCCTTCCTTCCTTCCTTCCTTCCTTCCTTCCTGTTTATCTACAATATCTGTCCATCTATCATCTTACAATATCTGTCACTTTCTATCTGTCTGCCTATATTCTCTCTCTCTCTCTCTCTCTCTCTCTCTCAAGAGCCCTGGTGGTGCAGTGGTTACAATGCAGCATTGCAGGCTGACTCTGCCCACTGCCAAGAGTTTGATCCTGACTGGCTCAAGGTTGACACAGCCTTCCATCTTTCTGAGGTCGGTAAAATGACCCAGATTGATTTTTTTTGGAGGGGTAATAGGCTGTAAACTGCTTAGAGAGGGCTCTAAAGCACTATGAATAATAATAAGTTGGAAGGGACCTTGGAGGTCATCTAGTCCAACCCCCTGCTAAGGCAGAAAACCCTATGCCATTTCAGACAAATGGCTGTCCAGTCTCTTCTTAAAAACTTCCAGTGTTGGAGCATTCACCGCTTCTGGAGGCAGGTTGTATATAAGTCTGTATATAAGTCTAAGTTCTACTGCTAACTATCGTCTATCTATCATATATCTCTATGTGTCTCTCTTTCTCTCTCTCTCTCTTTCCTTCCTTCCTTCCTTTCTGTTTATCTACAATATCTGTCCATCATCTTACAATATCTGTCACTTTCTATCTGTCTGCCTATATTCTCTCTCTCTCTCTCAAGAGCCCTGGTGGCACAGTGGTTACAATGCAGCATTGCAGGCTGACTCTGCCCACTGCCAAGAGTTCGATCCTGACCGGCTCAAGGTTGACACAGCCTTCCATCTTTCTGAGGTCGGTAAAATGACCCAGATTGATTTTGGGGGAGGGGGGGAATAGGCTGTAAACTGCTTAGAGAGGGCTCTAAAGCACTATGAATAATAATAAGTTGGAAGGGACCTTGGAGGTCATCTAGTCCAACCCCCTGCTAAGGCAGGAAACCCTATACCATTCCAGACAAATGGCTGTCCAGTCTCTTCTTAAAAACTTCCAGTGTTGGAGCATTCACCGCTTCTGGAGGCAGGTTGTATATAAGTCTGTATATAAGTCTAAGTTCTACTGCTAACTATCGTCTATCTATCATATATCTCTATGTGTCTCTCTTTCTCTCTCTCTCTCTTTCCTTCTTTCCTTCCTTTCTGTTTATCTACAATATCTGTCCATCATCTTACAATATCTGTCACTTTCTATCTGTCTGCCTATATTCTCTCTCTCTCTTGAGAGCCCTGGTGGCGCAGTGGTTAGAATGCAGCATTGCAGGCTGACTCTGCCTATGGCCAGGAGTTCGATCCTGACCGGCTCAAGATTGACACAGCCTTCCATCTTTCTGAGGTCGGTAAAATGACCCAGATTGATTTTTTTTAGGGGGGGGGCGTAATAGGCTGTAAACTGCTTACAGAGGGCTCTAAAGCACTATGAAGCGGTATATAAGTCTAAGTGCTATTGCTAACTATATTTATCTGTCATATATCTTTATGGATCTATGTGTCTCTTTCTTTCTTTCTCTTTTTCTCTTCCCTCCCTCTTTCTTTCTTTCTTTCTTTCTTTCTTTCTTTCTTTCTTTCTTTCTTTCTTTCTTTCTTTCTTTCTTTCTTTCTTCTTTCTTTCTTTTTCTTTCTTTCTTTCTCTTTCTTTCTTTCCTCTTTCTTTCTTTCTTTTCTCTTTCTTCTTTCTTTCTCGCTCTCTCTCTCTCTTTCTTCCTTCCTTCTTTCCTTTTCTCTGTCTTCTTTCTGTTCTTCCTCCCTCTTCCTCCCTTTCTCCCTTTCTTTCGTATTTATGCAATGCCCCAGGGGGTCAGATGATCTCCCTTGGGACCTTCTGACAAGCAAAGTCAATGGAGAAGCCAGATAAACTTAACAACCGTGTTACTCACTTAACAACTGGGGCGATCCACTGAGCAACAGTGGCAAGAATGTTCGCAAAATGAGACATGATAACTTTTATTGCCTTTTTTTTTTTTTAACTACGAGCGCACTTTGGCCCGTATTAAAAAATGGCCTTCTCTCGCTGGCCTCTCAAAACGGGGCAAAGCTCACTTACCTTGCTTTAGCCACAGAAATTTTGGAACCCCAAGTGCGGTCGTACGTTGAGGACAACCTGTCGTATCCACCGGGGGGGGAATTTGGGGGAGCACATCTGGATCGGGGGAAATTAGCACTCACCGAGTTCTCGTTCCGTCATGGGGAGATAGTAATCGACTAATTCTTCTGACTTGCCCAGCATCGTATCCATACTGATGGCCGCCATCTCACCCACTCTGGAGCGCATAACGCTGTTCACACCCCCTGCCACGACGGAATGGGTTATCTCCAGGCTGCCCTGGACGGCCCCCTTGGCCACGGCCACCATCCCGCTCACGCCACTGGACACGGCCTCCTTCGCCCCGTGGACGGTGCCGGAAACGACAATTTGGGCTCCGGTGATTTTGTTCGACAACAATTCCTTGATGTCTGCTACCACCTGGAGGAGGGAGATAAACCAAGAAGCATTGCAGCATCCTCATCTCCAAGAATGCCCTCGTTTTTAGAACGTAGGCGGTCCTCAACTTACGACAATTTGTTTAGCGACTGGAAAAAAGGGACTTAGGACCGTTTTTAACCCTTACGACCATCGCAGCCTCCCCAGCGATTAAAATTTGGACGTTTGGCGACTGAGTCGTATTTATGACGGTTGCGGCTTCCCCGGAATCATGCAATTCCCCCTTTTGCATGTTTCATTCTGTACAGCATTAACCTTGTGAACTCTCAAGCGTCCTCCTTCCGTTATATATTCAAGGTGGATGGTGTTTAATATTTATTTGTTGTGTATGTGTAGGGATGGGTGGGTCTATACATATGTTGTATATAGTATGTTTAGGTGTGTGTCATGTATGTGTTCCACTTTGAGAGCAGGCAACTAAATTTCATTTTTGATTTGTGCCCGTTGGGCCCACAGTAAAAAAATGACAATAAAGTTTGTCTTATCTTATCTTATGGAACAACCTGCCTCCAGAAGCTGTGAATGCTCCAACACCGGAAGTTTTAAAGAAGAGACTGGACAGCCATTTGTCTGAAATGGTATAGGGTTTCCTGCCTGAGCAGGGGGTTGGACTAGATGACCTCCAAGGTCCCTTCCAACTGTTGTTGTTATTATTATTATCATCATCATCATCTATCTCTTGTGACCTTCTGACAAGCAAAGTCAACGGGGAAGAAGCCGCATTCAATTCACAGCCGTGTTACTAACTTAACAGCTGCAGTGACTCGCTTAACAACCGTGCCAAGAAAGGATACAAAATGGAGCAAAACTCTCTTTTAACAAGTGTCTCGCTTAACAGCAGAAATTTTGCGCTCAATTGTGGTCGTACGTGGAGGACTATCTATCTGTGGTTGCTAAGAGTCAGTGTTGACTTGAGGGCCCCCAAATCACTCACACAATCTTCTCTTAATGTCCCAAAAGTGATTTTTTTTCCAGGAGGCAACTGGATTTTCTTGTTTTTCCTTGAAGACGTTTCGCTTCTCATCCAAGAAGCTTCCTCAGCTCTGACCGGATGGTGAGGAATGGAAGGATTTATACTCCTTGCAGTCAGCTGGTCATTTGCATCCTTTTAGAGAGTCGTTGAGGCCACTTGGAGGTTTATCTGTGTCCTCAGAGTAACCCGAGTGGTGCAAATGGGTGTGGAGCCTTCTTGGAGCTGCCGAAAGGACTAGCCATATAAATATAAATCCTTCCCTTCCCCACCATCCGGTCAGAGCTGAAGAAGCTTCTTGGATGAGAAGCAAAACATCTTCAAAGGAAAAACAAAAAAAGTCCATTTGCCTTCTGAAAAAAAAAGGGACAACCCTGACCTGGATTGACTTGAGCATCTCCACGGACATTGAGCCGTGCACTTTGGGAGGAACACCCTTCGGATGGTGCGGGAGGAGGAACACATTCCCAGAAATCATTGCAGACTCTAGGAACCGTTTGCGCTTCAGTGTGAGAGGCAGACAACACGGAGTCATCCCCAACAGCCTGCGCCCGTCTTCAACAGTGAAGGGACCCAGGGCAGGAAACATCCTGCTGCCAAGGAGGCTCCACACCAGGGGGTCTTCAAACGTGGCCCTTTTATGACTTGTGGGACTTCAACTACCAGGATTCCTCAGCCAGGGAATTCTGGGAGTTGAAGTCCACAAGTCATAAAAGGGCCACGTTTGAAGATCCCTGCTCCACGCCCATTTGCCCCACTCAGGTGACCCTGAGGACACAGATAAACCTCCAAGTGGCCTCAACAACTCTCTAAAAGGATGCAAACGACCAGCTGTCTGCAAGGAGTATAAATCCTTCCCTTCCCCACCATCCAGTCAGAGCTGAAGAAGCTTCTGGGAGGAGAAGCAAAACGTCTTCAAAGGAAAAATAAGAAAGTCCAGTTGCCTGCTGAAACAACCACCTTTGGGACAACCAGGACCTGGAGGACTTGAGAATCTCCATAAACATCTTTAACATCTTTTTTTTTTCCCATCCCCCCTAGGACAGGGCTTTTCAACCAGTGGTACGGGTACCACCTGTGGTACTTTGGCACCTGGCAGGTGGTACACGACCATCCTAGGAAAGTGGTAGCGGGGGAGGGGAATGAGCTGAACCGGTGTCAGCACCGCACAAGCCTGAGCGAGAGACGGCTGGAACTGCAGGGCTGTCAGGGCTCAGCGGAAGCGCCAGGATCAGCGTCAGGATCCAGCTGGAGCTCCGCACTGATCCCGGTGCTTCCGCTGAGCCCAGAAAAAGCGCCAATCAGCTGGAATGTTGCAGCATCTCCAGGGTCTTGTGATTTACATTCAGATGCTTGGCAACTGATTCATATTTATGACGGTCACAGTGTCCCAGGGTCATCTGAAGTGACCAAAACCTGCTGCAACCACACAACAGATGGGGGGGATAAAAACCAACCCCCCCACCCAACCCCACTGCCAATCCTCAACAGAAATGCTCACAACGATGAAAACCTCGGACAGGAGGAAGAGCACCGCTGGGCGGGCAGGCAGGTGTCTTGCTCGGCCATGGCTTGGGGGGCACTTTTTCAGTGTCGTTGTAACTTCAAACAGTCACTAAGTGAATTGTTGTAAGTTGAGGACTACCTGTACTTCATCACTTTTTTCCTTTTTTTGGGGGGGGTCATCAATTTTTTGACCCCTTGCTAGGCGACTGGTGGTACTCGGATGTTGCCATAGCCTAAAAGTGGCACAATGGGTGAAAAGGTTGAAAAGCCGTGCCCTAGGCTCCAGTTTTGGGTTTCTGCTGAAGTTGCTCGCTCACAATTAATTGGATCTTCCTCTAGATCTGCAGGATCATACAAGGCAGGTCCCCAAGGCTACGGATGTTGAAACGAGCCCGTTAAAACATGGCAACCCTTCATTTCAATCTAACTTGCAGGAAAGGTCGAGTCTCATTATAACCACAGCTGCTTTCTGAGAAAGTTCAGTTTTAACTGCTTGCAATTCTGCTCAGCAATTGCTTAACCCCACGCTTTGCAAAAGCAAAAGAAAAAACACGGACAGTTTCTAGAAATTGGGATCCAGGTTTCCCCCCCCTCCCCCTCCCCCGGATTGATGGCCACCTGTGGAAAACAGCCAAGACCTGAATAAACTGGCTCTAAATAAATAAAAGAATGTATCCAGACCATGCATGCAAATAAGGTGATAAATATCGAACAAATAAATGATAAGCTATTCTCCAAAGCGCCTGAAGGCAGGACACGAAGCAAAAGATGGAAACGAATCAAGGAGAGAAGCAACCTTTCGGATTAAAATTTGGTGGAATATGCAAAAGATATTTAAGAAAAGGATAAAGTTTTCTCCGCAATTGTTTTTATTGGGTATTATTACAGATACTACTGTTATAGACACTAAGTTGATGTTGAATTTAATTACGGCAGCGAGACTTTTAGTAGCGCAATATTGGAGGAAGGAAGAACTGCCGACTATAGAAGAGTGGACTTTAAAAGTTTCTAATCTGGCGGAAATGGCAAAGATTTCAGCGTATTTGAAAGAACAATCGCAACAGAGATACATTGTGGAGTGGAGAAGATGGATTGAATATATTCAGAATAAACATGGGACTAAAAAGTTTCATTTAGCATTTGAATAAGTAGTGGATTTATATGATGTATAACTAGTTAGTAGTTATTTTATTAATATTTTGACTACGGAGAGTTAAAGTGCGATAGAATTTAATGTTTTATTGTTGTTAGCATATTTTAGATTATGCTTGTTTGTATTTTTATACCCTGTATTCAGCTCTGGGAAGTCGGGGAGGGGGGAGGGGAGGGCAGGGGGGGTTGGGGAGAGGGGAGGGGGAGGAGGGGTTTTTTTGTATTTAAAAATGTATTGTAAAACTTTTCAATAAAAAAAAAGGAGAGAAGCAACCTGGAATTAAGGAGAAACTTCCTAACAGTCAGGACAATTAACCAGTGGAACAGCTTGCCACCAGACGTTGTGAATGCTCCAACGCTGGAAGTTTTTTTTAAGAAGAGACTGGATATCCATTTTTAAAGAAAGGCAGATGAGGAGGAGAAGAGTGTCCCAGGGAGTCCTCGACTTACAACAGTCCATTTAATGACCATTCAAAGTTACAACGGCACTGGAAAAAGTGACTTACGACCGTTTTTCACACTTACGACCGTTGCAGCATTTCCCCCCATAGTCACGTGATTAAAATTCAGACACTTGGCAGCTGACTCGTATTTATGACGGTCGCAGTGTCCCCGGGGTCACAGGATCCCCTTTTGCGACCTTCTGACCAGCAATGGGGGAAGCCAGTTTCACTTAATGACCGCGTCACTAATTTAACAACTGCAGCGATTCATTTAACAACTGTGGCAAGCAGAGTGATAAGCTGGGGCAAAATTCACTGAAAGCCTGTCTTGCTTAGCAACTGAAATTTGGGGGTCAACCGTGGTCGTAACTCAAAAACTAGCTCTACTTGCCTAGGAGTGGTTTCGCCTCGACGTTTTTCCCCAAAAGGATGTAAATATGGAAATCCTTGAATCCAAGACTAACCGACGCTAAACCCCGAAACTTTTCTGAGCTAGGAAAGTGGATTCACACAACCTGCTAGCTTGATCCAAAGTAGAGCTGTCTCGGGGATCCACTCCCTGTAAAGATCCTGTCTGCCATCTTGATTTCCCCTGAACGGATGGGAGACCACACAGAGATCAATCATGCTGACGTGGTGGTGGACTGACTCTGCAACGTGATTCAAGCAAAACTAGATTCCTAATGAAGCCAGAACGCCTGTGGCAAAGGGCCACGTACCTTCTCAGATGGCTGCTGTAGGATAGGTAGTTTTTCTTCCAATTTATCCAGTCCTTTGCATGCATACACGTTCACTGTTGCAACTGGGAAGAGAGAGACAGAAAGACAGCTCAGCTGGGTCCACACAATCCCCTTTGCTAATTTAAGAAGTGTTTCTAAATATTGGTAATTTTCAGATGTGTGGACTTGGACTTCAACTCCCAGAATTCCATAGCCAGCATCTGTGGACTTCAACTCCCCAGAATTCCCCAGCCAACGTCTGTGGACTTTGACTCCCAGAATTCCCCAGCCAATGTCTGTGGACTTCGACTCCCAGAATTCCCCAGCCAGCATTTGTGGACTTCAACTCCCAGAATTCCCCAGCCAACGTCTGTGGACTTTGACTCCCAGAATTCCCCAGCCAATGTCTGTGGACTTCGACTCCCAGAATTCCCCAGCCAGCATTTGTGGACTTCAACTCCCAGAATTCCCCAGCTAACGTCTGTGGACTTCGACTCCCAGAATTCCCCAGCCGTCTGTGGACTTTGGCTCCCAGAATTCCTCAGCCAACATCTGTGACTTCAACTCCCAGAATTCCCCTGCCAACGTCTGTGGACTTCAACTCCCAGAATTCCATAGCCAGTATGCTGGCTGAGGAATTCTGGGAGCTGAAGTCGATACAGCTTAAACTTGTCAACATTGAGAAACACACTTTCTCAGGAACGGAAATTTTTTTTTTGCACAACTCTCAAACTAATTGGGAATACTTAAACAAAAAAATACACAAAGACACGAGCAACACACCAGACCAGCAGTTCCGCTGGGATCCATAGAAATAATTTTTTTCATCATCTTGCCAGCCACAGCTGCAAAAAATTGTTTCAAGGTGCTAGTCCTCAGGACTGCTTGAATGATGATGGCTGGGCATCAGACTTGTATTAATTTGTTCATCAAAAATGCACGCCCAATTTTAAGATTAAGTGAGGGCTAGAAGATATCAGAGGTCATCTAGTTCTCACTCTTGGTTACTTTAAGACATGTGGACTTCAACTCCCAGAATTCTTCAGGCAGTCTGCTGACTGGGGATTCTGGGAGTTGAAGCGCTCATGTCTTAAATGTTTTCAAGGTTGAGAAAGACCGGATTAGTCCCACAAGCTCCAACAAAGGACGGTCTATCACCCTCTGAGGCAGACTGAAGCTTAGAATCTCAGGGCAGAAGAGTCGGAAGGACCCTTAAAGATCATCTAGTCCAGCCTCCTGGTTGATGTAGGAATCCACAATTTTAGCCTCCTCCACAGATCTGTCCATTTCAGTGCCCAACTTTAGAGCCCATCTACTCCTGCAAACCAAATATAAATATATAAAGAACGATTGCTGGCATTGGGTATGTCTGCTTCAGGGGTAGGCAACCTTGGCTCTTTTATGACTGGTGGACTTCAACTCCCAGAATTCCTCAGCCAGCCTGGCTCAGCTTGGAAACCTCTCCCTTTCCCCTCAGCGTGGCTGGCTCAGGAATTCTGGGAGTTGAAGTCCAAGGGTCATAAAGCGGCCTAGGCCTAGGCCAGGGATAGGCAACCTTGGCTCTTTTATGACTGGTGGACTTCAACTCCCAGAATTCCTGAGCCAGCATGGCTCAGCATGGAAATCTCTCCCTTTCCCCTCAGCGTGGCTGGCTCAGGAATTCTGGGAGTTGAAGTCCACCAGTCATAAAAGAGCCAAGCTTGCCTCTACCCCTGGCTCTAGTTTAATGAAAAGGACCAGGGGTGACATGATAGCAGTCTTCCAATATTTGAGGGGCTGCCACAAAGAATAGTGGGGGGGAGGTCAACCTATTTTCCAAAACATTAGAGGGCAGAAGAAGCAACGGATGGAAACTAATCAAGGAGAGAAGCAACCTAGAATTAAGGAGAAATTTCCTGACAACTTGCCTCCAAAAGCTGTGAATGCTGCAACACTGGAGGTTTTTAAGAAGGGACAAGACAACCACATGTGTGAAATGGCATAGCGTTTCCTGTCTGAGGAGGGGGTTGGACTAGAAGACCTCCAAGATCCCTTCCCACTCTGTTATTCTGTTAAAGCACTATGGAGTGGTATATACGTTTAAGTGCTATTGCTATTAAGAGTGCACAGAAGAGCAAGAAAGATGATTAGGGGACGGGAGGCTAAAACATACAAGGAATGGTGGCTGGAATTGGGTATCTCTAGTTTAATGAAGAGAAGGACGCGGGGGGACATGATAGCAGCCTTCCAGTATCTCAGGGGCTGCCCCAAAGAAGAGGGAGTCAAGCTATTCCCCAAAGCACCCCAAGGCAGGACAAGAAGCAACGGATGGAAACTAACCAAAGAGAGAAGCAACCTGGAACTAAGGAGAAATTTCCTGACAGTGGGAACAATTAACCAGTGGAACTACCTGCCTCCAGAAGCGGTGAATGCTCCAACACTGGAAGTTTTTAAGAAGAGACTGGACAGCCATTTGTCCGAAATGGTATAGGGTTTCCTGCCTGAGCAGGGGGCTGGACTAGAAGACCTCCAAGGTCCCTTCCAACTCTGTCACTCTATTGTATTCTAAATGTTGAGCTGCCACTTCCCCCAAACACTGCTCTGCCCTTCTTACTCACTCTGAGGCTCCAGCCTGGTGACCAACGGTTGGGCACCGCACAGGGCAGCTGCCGTGAAGGTCTTCACCCCTTTCTCGGCCACATCGCAGACGGACCTCACGTAGGGGCTCGTCTCCTTGGTGCAGGCGTAGGCGGAGGAGACCAGGTGGCAGGTGGAGCTGACCAAGGGAAGGTGGGCGACCCGACGGATCAGGTTCTGCGGGGAAGAATTCCCAATGAACTCAACAACAATAACAACAACAACAAAAAAAACAGCTGCCGAGTTGAAGGGGCATATCGTAGCTTGATGGCCGCCAGTTGCCGATCAGACCTCAAAACTTCCCAACCGGGACCCTCCGGTCATCAAACGGCTGGCTGGGTTTTCTGGGATGTGACGCGAACGCAACTGCCGTGGTTTCCGCAACATTGCCGTCACCCAACCCACGATGGCTTGTTCAGCCAATCAGGGTTAAAACCAATCAGGGTTAGGAAGGAAGTGGAAATCCAGGCTGAGGAACTTACCTGCTCCTCCATCTCGTGACCATCAAGAAGCAGATGGTTCCCCTCTTTTTCTTCAGATGCCATGGGAGGCCCTGAAAAGCAGAGGAGGAAGTAGTTGGAACATGTGGCCCGCTTCTGGGGTGTGTGTGTGTGTGTTAAAATTATGGGATGGTCAGGTAAAGGATAGCGGGAAGGATGCTATTGTATTTTATACAATAATAACAACAACGAGAGGAGGAGGAATAAGAAGGAGGAGGAGGAGGAGGAAGAGGAAGAGGAGGAAGAATAAGGAGGAGGAGGAAGAGGACGACAACAAGGAAGGGGGGAGGAGGGAGGAAGAGATTCAAATAAAAAAGTTCCAATCAAAATATAAGTATTCAGCAAGGAGAACACAACGGCGTCAACAAGAATCCGATTCTAAGAATAGAAACCTGGAAATTTTGGAACACGGGATTCAAAAATAACCACCTCCCGAACGTTACCAGGCTACTCTCGGCCTGGCCTGGCCTGGCATCTGGCAAACAAACGCCCCGTTTTGGATTCCATTAAAAGTTTGGTTCTGTACATTGTGAACTCAGGACGCTGGACTTCAGGATGCCTTCAGACTTGGCCCTTTGATGACTGGTGGACTTCAACTCCCAGAATGCCTCAGCCAGGCAGGCGTGCCAGCAACCGGTCCGCACAAACAAGCAAATCCCCATCCGCAGGATTCAGGCAGCACACAAAACCACGCAACCCTCCGGTCTGTGGAAAAACCTGTCCACGGAACCACTTCCCGGTGCCCAAAAGGTCGGGGACCTCTGCTGTAGAGCATAATCTGAATCCAACCATCGGGGAGTAGGGAAGGGAAAGGCTGGATAGATAGATAGATAGATAGATAGATAGATGATAGACAGATAGATAGATAAATCAATGGCAGTCCCAGTGATACGCTACCCAGCTGGAATTATCAACTGGACATTATTGGCCGAATTGGAACACCTAGACCGGAAAACGCGTAAACTTTCGAACACGCACCACGCTCTACATCCACGAAGTGACATTGACAGATTGTACCTGCCAAGAAGAATAGGGGGGCAGAGGGCTACTGCAAATCCACCAAACTGTAGAAGAAGAAAAACGAAGTTTGAATGACTATGTAAATCAGAGTACCGAAAAATTGCTGCAGGCTGTGAAAACGGGGAGCATTATAAAAATAACAGAAAGAAAGGCAGAATATAAGGAAAAACGGCTGGATGACAGATTAAATAGATGGAAAAGCAAAGCTTTGCATGGACAGTGTTTGAAAAACATTGAAGGAAAATGCGATAACAATTTGACATGGGCATGGCTTAAGATGGGAACCATCAAGAAAGAAACAGAAGGCTTAATACTGGCTGCTCAAGAACAAGCACTACAAACTAATGCCATGAAAGTGAAGATACAAAAATCTACTGACAATCCAAATTGCTCACTTTGCAACGACAAAGTTGAAACTGTTTCACATTTAATATGTGAGTGCAGCAAAATTGCGCAAACTGATTACAAAGCTAGACATGACCGAGTTGCTAAACTAATCCACTGGGCATTGTGTAAAAAATACGACTTGCCTGCGCCCGAAAAGTCGTGGGAACATAGGGTGGAAAAAGTTGTCGAGCATGAGAGGGTGAAGATCTTGTGGGACTTCCGAATACAGACAGATCGCCATTTGGAACACAACACGCCAGATAGCGCAGTTGTAGAGAACCGAAGCGTACAGCTGATTGATATCGCTGTACCAGGAGATGCCAGAGTTGAAGAAAAAGAACTGGAAAAAATTACGAAATACCGCGACCTGGCCATCGAATCTAGCACGATTATGGTTGAAACGTGTAACAGGGATACCCATTGTCATCGGGGCACTGGGAACCATGTCCAAAAACTTTGCAAAACACATCAAGAAATTGCAACTTCCTGCAATAACTCCAGCAAAGCTACAAAAAACTGTGCTACTCGGAACATCTTACATTTTAAGGAGATACCTGGTTGATACCTAGGACGCTGGCAGCAACCCGTGTCAACCATCAGCGCCAGTCAATTTGAGTGTTCAGTTGACTGAGTTTCATGTTTAATGAATAAAGGTTATATAATAATAATAATAATAATAATAATAATAATAATAATAATAATAATAATAATAATAATAATAATAATAATAATAATAATAAGTTGGAAGGGACCTTGGAGGTCATCTAGTCCAACCCCCTGCTCAGGCAGGAAACCCTATACCATTTCAGACAAATGGGTGTCCAGTCTCTTCTTAAAAACTTCCAGTGTTGGAGCATTCACCACTTCTGGAGCCAGGTTGTTCCACTGGTTAATTGTTCTAACTGTCAGGAAGTTTCTCCTTAGTTCTAGGTTGCTTCTCTCCTTCATGAGTTTCCATCCATCCAGCTAATGCAAATATGCTCAGAAAATTAACGTCTGTCCCACTGGGCTCCTTGCCAGGGGCAAATATAAGACCTTAGATACTTTGGGATAGTTGTTGTTCTTTCATGCTGGTGCCAGGAAAGTCACCTTGTGACAACTCACACAGAAATACAATCCTTGGGTACAAGGTGTTCATACAAGACCCCTGCAGAATTATCTCCTTATTTGGTGAAGACACAACAGGGGTGCAACAATTCGTATCCATTATTAGGCAGACTGGCCCGGCACCCACAGCCAAAACCCAATCATTTATCCTTCAGATGGAAAGAATAAAGACAACGTTACGACTTGCTTCAGCTTTGAAAAATGCTGCACAAATATCAGTCCGTGAAAGGCAAATCCGATAGAAAAGAGGCAGGTTGACCCTCAGACCGACGGCCTCAAGCGCGCCCTGCCTTTCTGTCGTCAAATGAGTTTTGACCCATTTTATGACCTTCCTCGCCACAGTCGTTAAGTGAATCAGGGCAGGTCACAAGTTAGAAACCCGGCCGTTAAGCGAAATCTGGCTTCCCCGTGGACTTTGCTCGTCGGAAGCTCGCAAAAGGGGATCACGTGATCCCGGGACATTGCGAATGGTCATAAATAGGAGCCCGTTGCCAAGCATTTGAATTTAGATCTTAAGACCAAGGGGAGTCTGCAACGGTCGTAAGTGTGAAAAATGGTCATGAGTCACTTTTTTCAGTGCCGTTGTAAATTCGGTCACTAAGCGAATGGTTGTAAGTCGAGGACTCCCTGTGATTCAATTTTTAAAACTCAGCCGTTATAGTAGCGGCTACCAAAATTTACAGCCCTTCACTAGTCCTTGACTTATGGACACAGTCGCAAGCAGAGTTTCCATTCCTTAAGCAAGGCAGCTGTTAAATGAATTGTGGCCGATTTAACAACCAACCCCCTGTTCAATCAGGAGACACGGCCTACACCCTTTCAAAGAAATAAGCTGTCCAGTTTCTTGTTAAAAACCTCCAGGGTTGGAGCACCCACATCTTCTGGAGGCAGGCAGTTCCACTGGTTAATTGCTCTCACTGTCAGGAAATTTCTCCTTAGTTTTAGGTTGCTTCTCTCCATCCATTGCTTCCTGTCCTGCCTTCTGGTGCTTTGGAGAATAGGCTGACCCCCCTTTTCATTGTGGCAGCCCTTCAACTTTGGAAGACTGCTATCATGTCACCCCTGGTCCTTCTCTTCATTAAATTAGACATACCCAATTCCAGCAACCGTTCCTTATATGTTTTAGCCTCCGGTCCCCTGATCATCTTTGTTGCTCTTCTCTGCACTCTTTCTAGAGCAGGCATGTCAAACTCGCGACGTCACATGTGACGTTGTGTGACGTCTCATGACTTTTTCCTCATTGCCGGCAATGGGGTGGGCGCGGTTACAGCATGATGCATCCAGCCTGCGGGCCGGCAGTTGACATGCCTGTTCTAGAGTTTCAACATCTTTTTTTACATCGTGGTGACCAAAACTGGATGCAGGATTCCAAGTGTGGCCTTACCAAGGTGTTGTAAAGTGGTATTAGCACTTCACGTGATCTCGCTTCTATCCCTCTCTGTTAATGCAGCCCAGCACTGTGTTGGCTTCAAAGAAAAAGTAAAATTAAGTCCAGTTGGCTCCTGAAAAAGCACCTTTGGGACAATCTAAGATCCTATGATCAAAAATTGGGCACTTGGCAACTGGCATGTGTCTGTGACAGTTATGGCATCCTGGTGGGTCATGTGATCGCCATTTGCAACAACAACAACAATTTATTTATTTATTTATTTGGATTTATATACCGCCCTTTCCCGAAGGACTCAGGGCGGTTTACAGGGTGTTAAAAGAAAAATCAATACAAAAGTTAAAAACAATTAAACAGATTAAATCAGTCCCTGAGAGGAAAATAAAAAAACCCAGTTAAAATTAAAATTCTCAGCCTGGGCCAGACAGCTCCAAGAGCCAGGTCTTCAGGTCCCGGCGGAATGAACGGAGGTCGGGGGCAGTCCTAAGCTCTGCGGGCAGCTGGTTCCAAAGGGCAGGCGCGCCCACTGAGAAGGCCCTACCCCTGGGTGTTACCTGCCGGCAATCTTTAAGCGGCGGCACCCTGAGAAGGGCGGCACCCTTCTGGGTCAAGAAGCAACAGTGAGAACTGGACACGGAACCACTGATTGGTTCAAAATTGGGAAAGGAGTCCGGCAAGGCTGTATACTGTCGCCCTGCCTATTTAACTTATATGCAGAGCACATCATGAGAAAGGCAGGGCTAGATGAATCAAAAGTTGGAATTAAGATTGCCGGAAGAAATATCAACAATCTAAGATACGCAGATGATACCACTCTAATGGCAGAAAGTGAAGAGGAACTAAAGAGCCTCTTGTTGCGGGTGAAGAAGGAGAGTGCAGAAGTTGGCTTGAAACTTAACATTAAGAAAACCAAGATCATGGCATCCGGCCCTCTCAATTCCTGGCAAATAGAAGGGGAAGAAATGGAGGTAGTGACAGATTTTATTTTCCTGGGCTCCAAGATCACTGCAGATGGGGACTGTAGCCAAGAAATTAAAAGATGCTTGCTCCTAGGGAGGAAAGCCATGGCAAATCTAGACAGCACACTAAAAAGCAGAGACATCACCCTGTCAACAAAAGTGCGTATAGTCAAGGCTATGGTCTTCCCAGTTGCAATGTATGGCAGTGAAAGTTGGACCATAAGAAAGGCTGAGCGCCAAAGAATTGAGGCCTTTGAACTCTGGTGCTGGAGAAGACTCCTGCGAGTCCCTTGGACTGCAAGGCGATCAAACCGGTCAGTCCTAGAGATCAACCCTGACTGCTCTTCAGAAGGCCAGATCCTGAAGCTAAAACTCAAATACTTTGGCCACCTAATGAGAAGGAAGGACTCACTGGAGAAGAGACTAATGCTGGGAAAGATCAAGGGCAATAGAAGAAGGGGACGACAGAGAATGAGGTGGCTGGATGGAGTCACTGAAGCAGTAGGCGTGAGCTTAAATGGACTCCAGAAGATGGTAGAGGACAGGAAGGCCTGGAGGAATGTTGTCCATAGGGTCGCGATGGGTCGGACAGCTAACAACAACAACAACAACCCTGAGAAGACCCTCCCTGTGGGAGCACACTGGACGAAGGGAGCTTGATGCTGGCAGCAGGTGTTCCCTCAGATATCCCGGACCCAAGCCATTTAGGGCTTTATAGGTCATCACCAGCACCTTGAATCTCACCCGAAGGGCAACCGGAAGCCAATGCAGCTCGTGGAGTAGAGGTGTTACATGGAAGTATCGGGAAACCCCCATCACAACTCGCGGGGCCGCATTCTGCACCAGCTGAAGCCTCCGGGTGGTCCTCAAGGGCAGCCCCATGTAGAGAACGTTGCAGTAGTCTAAACGGGAGGTCACAAGCGCATGAGTGACTGTGCGTAGGGCATCTCAGTCCAGGTAGGGTTGCAACTGGCGCACCAGGCGAACCTGGGCAAAAGCCCCCCCTGGTCACGGCTCCTATGTAATCTTCGAAATTGAGCCGTGAATCCAGGAGGACACCCAAGTTGCGAGCCCTATCAACGGGGGGTAACACCTCACCCCCCATCGTTAAAGATGGAATAGTCTGGTTGACCCGAGATGCCGGTATGCACAGCCACTCAGTCCTGGCAGGATTGAGATGAAGCCTCAATAATAACAATAAAGTTGGAAGGGACCTTGGAGGTTCATACTTATGACCGTTGCAGCATCCCAAGATCGTCACGTGATCACTTTTTGCGACCTTCTGCCAAGCGAAGTCAATGAGGGACGCCAGGTTCATTTAACGACTGCCTAACTTAACTGCAGTGATTCTCAAGGAACTGGCAGATGTGATCTCAGAACCACTGAACTATATTTTTCAAAGATCCTGGAGCACTGGGGAACTACCAGAGGACTGGAAGAGAGCTGATGTAGTTCCCATCTTCAAAACAAGGGGGGAAAAATGGATCCAAGAAATTACAGACCTATCAGCCTGACCTCAATACCTGGGAAGATTCTGGAAAAGATAATCAAACAACGAATCAGTGAGCACGTAGAGGCAAACAAAGTCATTTACTAAAAGTCAACATGGGTTTGTCAAAAACAGATCATGCCAGACAAATCTTATTGCATTCTTTGACCAAGTGACAAAATTAGTGGATCAGAGGAATGCTGTGGATATAATTTACTTGGGCTTCAGTAAGGCATTCGATAAAGTAGATCACAACCTACTACTTGATAAGATAGAAAAATGTGGGTTAGGCAGCATCACCACCAGATGGATTCGTAGCTGGCTGACAGGCCGTACTCAACGTGTGGTCCTCAATGGAACCACATCTACATGGAGGGAAGTGTGTAGTGGGGTGCCCCAGGGCTCTGTTCTGGGCCCAGTGCTCCTCAACATCTTCATCAACGATTTGGATGAGGGGATAGATGGGGAACTCATCAAATTTGCAGATGACACCAAGCTGGCAGGAATAGCCAACACTCCAGAAGACAGGCTTAAGATACAGGAGGATCTGGACAGACTCGAACACTGGGCGCTATCTAACAAAATGAAATTCAACGGTGAAAAAAGCAAGGTTTGCAGTGATCTGCTTAACCGTGTCAAAAAAAAAGGTCGTAAAAATGCGGCATGACTCACTTAGCAACCACTTTGCCTAGCAATGAAAATTCTGATCCCAATTGTGGTTGTTTAAGTCAAGGACATCATCATCATCATGATGTTGGAAGGGACCTTGGAGGAGCATTTGCAACTTCTGGAGGCAAGGAGTTCCACTGGTTAATTGATCTGTCAGGAAGTTTCTCCTTAGTTCTAGGTTGCTTCTCTCCTTGCCTACCCCTGAACTAGACATTCCCAATTCCAGCAACCGTTCCTTATATGTTTTAGCCTCCAGTCCCCCAATCATCTTTGTTGCTCTTCTCTGCACTCTTTCTAGAGTCTCAGCATCTTTTTTACATCGTGGTGACCAAAACTGGATGCCGGATTCCAAGTGTGGCCTTACCAAGGCCTTGTAAAGTGGTATTAGTACTTCACGTGATCTTGATTCTATTCCTCTGTTAATGCAGCCTAGCACTGTGTTGGCTTTTTTGGCAGCTGCAGCACACTGCTGGCTCATGTTTAAGGGATTGTCCACTAGGTAGGACTCCGAGATCCCTCTCACAGTTGCTACTATCGAGCAAGGTACCCCTTATACTATTACCTGTGCATTTGGTTTTTCTTGCCTAAATGTAGAACCTTACTTTTTTCACATATCCTTCCATCCTCCATTCCTCAAAAATCAACAGGGTTAGGAGTTTTGGCCTCCCGAATTCCGGTCTGCTCCAAACCCCTCAACAGTTTTACCTGCCAACAATCTAGTTCTCCAAGACCTCTTTGACCCCTAAAGTTTCAAGTAGGAAGAAGGAATTGCTAATAATTTCTCCTTTTTTTAAAAAAAAAGTCTAATAAAAACTTGTATTAAAACCGCAACCTAGCCTACAGCTCCCTTCTCGCTATCCAAACACAGGCAGTCCTCAACGTACGACCGCAATTGTTAAGCGAAACATCTGTCATGTGAGCTTTGTCTCCTTTGACGACCCTTCCTGGCCGCGGTTGTTAAGTGAACCAGCGCAGGGGATAAAGTTAGTAACCCGGTCGTGAAGTGAATCGGACTTCCCCCATTGATTTTGCTTGCCAAAGGTCGCAAAAGGGGATCAACAGGACACAGCGACGGTCATAAGCATGAGTCAGTTGCAAAAGCCTTTGAATTTCGATCCCGTGACCCACGGGGATGCTGCAACGGTCGTAAGTGTGAAAAACGGTCATAAGTCATCCCCCTCCCCCGGGGCTGTTGTAACTTTGAATGGTTACTAAATGAGCTGCTGTTAAGTCTGTAAAAGAATTGCTAATTTCTGGAGGAAATAAGTCAACAGTCTAGAAGTGTTGTATGTGTATGGCTGCACGTATTCAGGATGAGTGTGTGAGAGAGGGAAATATAGTTTTTAATGCCACCCACCTCGTCTAAGCCACTCTAGGCAATTCACAACAGAAATAAATGCAATATACAAACTTATCAAAACCACCACTAAGCTTTTTTTTTTTTTAAAAAAAACAACAACAGAAAATCAAGGTCAGCAGCTGGATTCAACAGGTCCCACACTCCTCCTTTTAAGCAAGAAAGGAAAACCCGAAAGATTCCACAGGAAAGGAAATATTTACTACCATTTTATGTTACCAGATGAGAGATATTTCCCCCCCCCCAGAAAGTTATTTTTTGTTCTTCAAACTGCCACGCAAAGAATGTTTATGGCACTTTAAAAATACAAACCAACCTGGCATAAATAAGTTTGTTTTTTTGTTTTTAAATCACCCTTTTCAAACGGCAAAAAAGGATTTTCATTGTTTTGGCTGCTTGGCACGATGGGTACGACTCAGGAAAAAAAAAAAACCTCTTTAAAAATTTAAAATCTTTTTTTTTTTTTTAATCGCCATCTGAAGAAACCACGCGATTAGTCAAGGGCTGTACGGGAAATAAGTCTAATCTGCCAGTTTGGGCGGGTAAGAAGAAGCTCGTTTGCGAGTTGTAAGAAGGCACAATGGAATTTGCACGGCACGCGTTCCCACGCACGCGTTTTCCCACGAAATCTCAGCCACCGACTTCTGCAGCCACACTTAATCGCGGAATTATTGGAAAACTCTCCCTCGAGGCAGGCAGCTCTAACTCTCACGCCTTCCACCCCCCCCACTGCACGTAACTTTCCAACCCGGTGGAGTCACTCCTAACCTGTTACTCAGCGCGACCTTCTTACTCCGCGTTCCGATCTCGAGGCGTAACACGCCGATCGCAGCTATGACTCCTGCTATGATACGGGGGGCGTGGTTAGAACGTTGGCCTAGGAGTTTCGTTACATCGCAGCGCGTCGAAGCCAATCAGCGAAGGGGAGGACTGGACCGCAGCCAATGGGGAAGAGACGGGAGGGAAGCGGGCGGGGCGGGGGGGGAGCGAGACTTCGTGCTACACGTGCGTTGGAGAAGTATTAGTACGTTCAAGTATTAGGGAGGATAATTATTCTAAATTACTGATACAAACAAAAATGGACCTGGGAAAATGGGGTAGGATACAGTTGTCATTACTAGGAAGGGTAGCCACGGTGAAATCTTATGTTTTGCCGAAATGGAATTTTCTTTTTCAGACAGCACCAGTTAAACTTTCGCTGAATTTTTTAAAAGAGTTAGAGGGGGTAATTTCTAGATTTGTTTGGCAGGGGAAACGGCCCAGGATTGGGGAAAAAAATGATGCAAGAAATTAAGGAAAGAGGGGGCCTTGGCCTACCGAACTGGGAACTTTACTACTCTTAGTTTGGGGCAAGGAATGGATAAGTTTAAGGAATAATCGATTGTTGAGTTTGGAAGGATTTGACTTGCTGCAGGGATGGCATGCAGCTCTTTGGCGGGAAGGTACTCCTCCAAGCAAACAGTTTACTCGCCACTACATAAGGGATATACTGATTCGGAATTGGGATAAGATAAGGGCTAAGTACTATGCGCAAATTCCGTGTTGGTTATCAACTTTGGAAGCCTTGACCCATCCGACCCTACTCAAGAAGGGAAGAAGACCAACTTACAAAGAACTTTTAGATAGCAGGGGAGAACTCAAAACACGACAAGATCTGGCTCAGCAAGGGTTTCAATTGGAGTGGTGGGCCTACCTGCAGATCCAGTCAAGGTATAAGAAGGATAAGGAAGGAAGGGGTATTTATCTGAATCTGCAGGAATTAGATAAGATTCTGCTGGGTCCGGAGAAAGGGATGATATCTAAGTGTTATAAATTGCTGCTAACTAGGGTAGTAGGGGAGGAGGTGGTAAAAGATGCGATGATTGCCTGGGGGAAGAATTTTGGTTATGCACTTCCACTTGAGAAATGGGAAGAGATTTGGTGGACTAATATGAGGCTGGTGGTTTCCACGTCATATAAGGAGAACATATACAAAATGCTTTATAGATGGCATCTCCCTCCGGCTAGACTTTCCAAAATGTTCCCCGGATTGTCGGCCGATTGTTGGAAGTGTGGTAAAGGGATTGGCACATACTATCACTTATGGTGGACATGTCCGGAAGTGGTTAGATATTGGATGAGGATCCAAAAATGGATAGAGGAAATCACAGGGTGTTTAGTTGATCTAAACCAGAGACGTATCTGCTTGGCTCCAGGCCTGGAAATATTAAGAAGGAAATATGGTATTTGGTTTTACATATCTTAACGGCGGCAAGGATGGGGTATGCTCAATTTTGGAAGGCAAATCATACCCCGCCGGTTGAAGTTATAATTAGGAGAATACTTGATTGTGCAGAAGCAGACACATTGACCAAGAAGTTGAAGGGTAAAGAAGAGACACCAGCATTTCTATCATGGAATAAATGGTATATTTGGATGGATAAAAGATTAAAGAAATGAGGGTGGCTTGGAGGTTGGTCAAAAATGAAGCTTTGGAGTTGGATGGTTATAAGAGACTTAATGAGTGGAATATAATTGTTAGTTTAGAAGTACATATAATGTGAAATTTTTGAAATGGTTTTCAATTTTTTGATTTCTTCGTTTTTTGTATATTGTAAATGTTTTTTTTTGTGTGTGTGTGTGTCTTTGTCGGTGTATGGTGTGTTTTTAACACGAAATGTAAATAAAGATTTATTAAAAAAAAGAAGAGTGCCTTTGAGCATATGTAGAAGGCGGCCCATAGATGGCAAGATTCGGGGTTATTTAAAATTTGGAAATTATAAATATCAAACGTTAAATTTAAATATTAATGGAAAATTTAAAAAATGGGGAAAAACTAACCAGGACATTGATTGTCTAAAAAGATTGAATGTTTAAACAACTAGATATGTATTAAACTAAAAATTATTGATAAATGTAAGAAAGTTATTTTTTAATTGATATAATAAGAATTGTATTAATTTAAATTTGTTGTTGTTAGCTGCGAAGTCGTGTCCGACTCATCGCGACCCCATGGACTACATTCCTCCAGGCCTTCCTGTCCTCCACCATCTTCTGGAGTCCCTTTAAGCTCACGCCTCCTGCTTCAGCGACTCCATCCAGCCACCTCATTCTCTGTCGTCCCCTTCTTCTCTTGCCCTCAACCTTTCCCGGCATGAGGCTCTTCTCCAGTGAGTCCTTCCTTCTCCTTAGGTGGCCAAAGTATTTGAGGTTCAGCTCCAGGATCCGGCCTTGTAAAGAGCAGTCAGGGTTGATCTCCTCTAGGACCGACCAGTTTGATCGCCTTGCAGTCCAAGGGACTCGTAGGAGTCTTCTCCAGCACCATAGTTCAAAGGCCTCAATTCTTTGGCGCTCAGCCTTTCTTATGGTCCAACTTTCACTGCCATACATTGCAACTGGGAAGACCATAGCCTTGACTATACGCACTTTTGTTGACAGGGTGATGTCTCTGCTTTTTAGTGTGCTGTCTAGATTTGCCATGGCTTTCCTCCCCAGGAGCAAGCGTCTTTTAATTTCTTGGCTGCAGTCCCCATCTGCAGTGATCTTGGAGCCCAGGAAAATAAAATCTGTCACTACTTCCATTTCTTCCCCATCTATTTGCCAGGAATTGAGAGGGCCGGATGCCATGATCTTGGTTTTCTTAATGTTTAGTTTCAACCCAAGTTTTGCACTTTCCTTCTTCACCCGCAATAAGAGGCTCTTTAGTTCTTCTTCACTTTCTGCCATTAATTAATTTAAATATGAGACAGTAAATACTAAGGGGAAAAAAGAGGGAACATTTAATGTAATAGTTTGAGATCTGTACTAAAGATATTTGTATGTTATTGAATTATTGACCAACCCAGCCACCACATTGCTTTTCAAATATTTAAGTGTAAAACCAGAAAATCAATAAAATTTTCTTTAAAAAAAAAGATTTACAGTTCAGGTTTAAGGAGGAACCATGGCTAGGGGGCCCGGCCATGGTCAAAAGCAGGGGTCTCTGAATTTGGCAATTTGAAGACTTGTGGACTTCAACTCCCAGAATTCCCCAGCAAGCATGCCTCAGGCATCAAAGTTGCCTCCGTGTCTTTGGGCCAATCACCAGGAGGTGATGAATTCTAGTCCTGCCTTAGACGTGAAAGCTGATTGAGTGACACTTGGAAAAATTGCCTCTGGACTCCCCGCAATTTCTCTCTTTCCTCCTGGATGATTTCAGCTAATAGCTCCAAATCTTAATTAGATGTGGTTTAACCGACCGTGGTTTAGTAGATTTCAAATACACGGGCGCATTTTTTTCTCCTCTGCAAGTCCATTAAACAAGGTTTTACTACAGGGGGGTCCAACCTTGGGCACTTGAAGACTTGTGTTCTGTACCAGCCTGCTACCGGCCCCGCAGAAAAGGCAGGGACAACCCCTTTTTACAAGAAGGCAAGAGGCTGGAATTACGCCTGCCAAATTTATTGCTACAAAAACAAATAGAACAAGACACAAACCAAGAAACAGGAGCTTTTCAAGCGGTTGCCTTCAGCAAACCAGCCCTCCCACGCATTCCCCCTTAAATACAGTTCAGGGTGTGGCTTCTCTCTGCCTCCTTCCGAGGAGCCCCATTGCCTTCCTCTGTTTACTCCTGATTGACTGCCTCCTGCGTCGGGCGTCCTTGAACAGGGCCAGCTGTGGGTCATCTTCATCCACGCTGTCAGGCTCACACAGCTGGGTCTGCGTCATGACCAGGTGAGAGGGGCCTGGCTGGGGGCTCTCATCAAGCTGTCCAACCCCCTCAGCAAGCTCTTCAACACCCCCCTCCTCCTCCTCCTCTGAGTCGTCCGACCCAACTGCCGAACCCACAGGCTGACCCTGAATCACAACAACTTGTGGACTGCAACTCCCAGAATTCCCCAGCCAGGCATACTGGCTGGGGAATTCTGGGAGTTGAAGTCCACGAGTCTTAAAATGGGCCAATTTAGAGATTCCCTGATCTAAGTGGTTTTTCTCAAGTTGGGTGAGTTTGAAGACGTGTGGATTTTAGCTTCCAGAATTCCCCCGCCAGCATGCTGGCAAGAAGGGAATGGAGTGTTACAGAGAAGGGCATGGCTGGTTGGCTGGCACAATAATTGGGTCTTAGTCAACTGGCCCTTAACTGTGAGACATCTTGAATTCTGTAATGACACCTGGAGCAGATGAAGATTGGAATCTGGGGTGGGAGGAGGGGAGAGTTAGTAGCTATGGCAACCACATCCTGGTTCCTTTTGCTTGGAAGGCTCTTGTTACTATAGCAACCCCCCATGTGATGTTCTGGGAAAGGAAGAATGCATTCTGATGGGCAGTGAGCCACACATTGGGACATTATCCTTATTCAGAGCTATCTGGATTGCAGGTTATCCTCCACGTTCAGCCACAATAGTAGCAACTGTGAGAGGGATCTTGGGAGTCCTACCTAGTGGACAATTGCTTAAATATGAGCCAGCCATGTGCTGCAGCTTCCAAAAAAGCCAACGCAGTGCTAGGCTGCATCGACAGAGGGAGAGAATGAAGATCACGTCAAGTGTTAATTCCACTTTACAAGGCCTTGGTAAAGTCACACTTGGTAAGGAATCCGGCATCCAGTTTTGGTCACCATGATGTAAAAAGATGTTGAGACTCTAGAAAGAGTACAGAGAAGAGCAACAAAGATGATTAGGGGACTAGAGGCTAAAACATATAAGGAACGGTTGCTGGAATTGGGGGTGTCTAGTTTAATGAAGAGAAGGATTAAGGGGGGACATGATAGCAGCCTTCCAGTATCTCGGGCTGCCCCAAAGAAGAGGGAGTCAAGCTATTCTCCAAGACAGGACAAGAAGCAACGGATGGAAACCAATCAAGGAGAGAAGTAACCTGGAACTAAGGAGAAACTTCCTGACGGTGGGAACAATTAACCAGTGGAACTACCTGCCTCCAGAAGCTCTGAATGCTCCAACACTGGAAGTTTTTAAGAAGAGACTGGACAGCTATTTGTCTGAAATGATATAGGGTTTCCTGCCTGAGCAGGAGGTTGGACTAGATGACCTCCAAGATCCCTTCCATCATCATCATCATCATCTTTATTATTATTATTATTATTATTATTATTATTATTATTATTATTATTATTGCAAGTGCGGTAGAAAACAATTGAGTTCAAAGTTTCTTTGTGAAGGGAACTTTGTCCCATTTTACGACCTTGCTTGCCATGGTTGTTAAGTGAATCACTGCAGTTGTTAAGCGGTTGTTAATTGAATCTTAACAAATCCTCTCCTCTGGCTTTGCTTGTCAAAAGGGGTCGCAGAAGTGACTCCGGGGAGACTACCACCGACATCAATACGAGCCAATTGCCCAGGAAGTTTGATTGTGTAACTGGTGGGAATGCCGCAATGGTTGTTAAGTGTGACAAAGAGGTCATAAGCCACTTTTTTCCGGCGCCGTTGTAACTTTGAACGGTCCCTAAATGAATTGTTTGCAAGTCGAGGACTTCCTATAATTGAGCTAATGTAAACACTCTCCAGATCCTAGTTTGGTCTTTCCTGGCATAGGAAGCTTGACTCTGGTTATGAGATGAAAATAAGGTTCTAGTCCTCAAGGTTCTGAAGAAAGGACTGGTTTTCATAGGAACCCAGGCTGCTTCCTTCTGCCAACTATTTCTTCGGTGTGTGTGTGTGTGTGTGTGTGTGTGTGTGTGTGTGTGTGTGTGTGTTGGCTGGGCAGGTTTCCAGGATCTTTCTATCGTAGGCCACACAATTTTCTTTTAAATCAAGAAATCTCCGCCTAGCGACATGATGCCGGGGTTCGATCTGATCCAGGTTGACTGGCTTTTTAATTACGAGCTTAAATGTGTGCCTGAGCTGTGGTATGTTAACCACGGCTTGCTAAACGGATGCCAATTTGGATACCCACTAATTATTTAATCAATCTGAGCACCCTCTGCCAATCAAACTAATCCCGGCTGCCTCTTCTGACAACACTCAGGAAAGATCAGAAAATGTTATACAGAGGAAAACAATGCCAAATATTTGCATTTCTGTCTCTCTTGCAACTGCCGAAGGGGCTGGGCTGGGCCCACCCCCCACTCCCCCACCTTGGAGTTGGGCTGGTGTGACAGGGAGGGAGGGAGGGAACAGAAAAAAGAGTCAGTTCAGTCCAGTGGAAAAGCCAGCAAGGTAGAGACCAGGAGATGGTGAGTTCTAGTTCTATCTTAGGCATGAATGGCGGCTGGGTGACTTTGGGTTAATCACCAGGAGACGGTGAGTTCTAGTCCTGTCTTAGGCATGAACGCCGGCTGGGTGACTTTGGGTCAACCATCAGGAGACGGTGAGTTCTAGTCCTGCCTTAGGCATGAAAGCCGGCTGGGTGACTCTGGGTCAACCACCAGGAGATGGTGAGTTCTAGTCCTATCTTAGGCATGAACGCCGGCTGGGTGACTTTTGGGCTAATGACTATGAGACTTCAAGTTCTAGACAAGCCTTAGGCAAGAAAACCGGCTGGATGACTATGGGTTAATCACCAGGAGACTGTGAGTTGTAGTCCCACCTTAAGCATAAATGCCAGCTGGGTGACTTTGGGCTAATCACTCTGAGACTTAAAATTCTAGACAAGCCTCAGGCAAGAAAGCCAGCTGGGTGATTTGGGTCAACCACCAGGAGACTGTGAATTCTAGTCCTACCTTAGGCATGAAAGTTGGCGGTGTTCTTGGGCCAATCACCAGGAGATGGTGAGTTCTAGTTCTGCCTTAGGGATAAAGTCAGATGAATGACTTTGGGTCATTTGTCAGGAGACGGTGAATTCTAGTGCCACCTTTGGTGTGAAAGCTGATTGAGTGACTTTGAACCAAAGTCTTGAACTTGAAAAAGTTGCTTCCAGACTCCCCCCAATGTGTCTCTTTCCTCCTGGATAATTTTAGCTGATGCTTCCAAATCTTAATCAGATGTTTAACAGACCGCGCTTTAGTCGATTTCAAATACATGGGCACATTTTTTTTGACATCTGCTTGTCCATTAAACAAGGTTTTAGTGCAGGGCTGTCCAAACTTGGCCACTTTAAAGACTTGAGGACTGTTACTCCCAGAATTCCCCATCCAGTCATACTGGCTGGGGAATTCTGGGAGTTGAAGTCCACAAGTCTTAAAATTGCCAAGATTGGACACTTCCCCGCTTTTTATTACAAATAGCACCCTTTAAAGCAGGGGTCTTCAAACTTGGCCCTTTTATGACCTGTGGACTTCAACTCCCAGAATTCCTCAGCCAGGCACGCTGGCTGAGGAATTCTGGGAGTTGAAGTCCACAAGTCATGAAAGGACCAAGTTTGAAGACCCCTGCTTTAAAGCAATGTTCCTTAAACGTGGCCCCTTTAAGAGATGTGGACTTCAACTCCCAGAATCAACCCAGCTGGTTGAGGAATTCTGGAAGTTGAAGTCCACATGCCTTAAAATAGCCAAGTCTGAAAAACACTACTTCAAAGCAGAAGTTATGTAAGTGTAAAAATGACAGAGATTGACACAAATGAGCAAAATGGATGCAAACGGCTGCCATTTAGATCTAAAAGGCACTGTCTCCTTTTCTGTCCTTGGATGGAAGACCACCAGGAAATCTTAACGACCCCAGGCAGTTTAAAACTTCACGGCATGGTTTTCTAAACTCAAAACAAATCACCCACTGGGAACACCGCATATTTTTGTGGTGAGCTGGAGCAGAAATGGATGTAATCTTGTAAAAATTGTATTCTGGAGATTTGACTTCTTTTCAGACTTAATATTTCTGGCACCGGGTTGGTTTCTAAATAATTCTGGCGAGTGCCAAACTTAGATGCCAATTAGGTTTGTCCCCAGCCAGATCCAGCATTTGCAACAGCCCAAATTCCTCTGTTGATTTTATTTCCATGTAGTATTTCCTTTTCCTCCCCTCGTTCCCCCTTAATTCTTATTTTTCCTTTATTTCTGTTTACATCAATCGCCAGGATTATTTAACAGAAGGATCGGACAGCAAATAGATGCCAGACGGAAACCACTTTGGGAGAGCAAGCGCTATTTTAGCGTGGGTTTTATTGCTCGGTTAAATCACCGCCAATTGCCAAATATCTTTAAGTAATTGGATTTAATTTAACACTTCCAAGGGATTTGGGCCCTCCTCAACCATTTAATTAAGGAACAAACCCCAAAATATGCAATAGAAGCGTTTGGGACGTCATTACAAGTCCTGGGTAAGGCCACACTTGGAATCCTGCGTCCGGTTTTGGTCCCCATGATGTGAAAAAAAAGATGTTGAGACTCTAGAAAGAGCGCAGAGAAGAGCAACCAAGATGGTCAGGAGACTGGAGGATAAAACATATAAAGAACGGTTGCTGGAATTGGGAATGTCTAGTCTAATGAAGAGAAGGACGAGGGGGGACATGATAGCAGTCTTCCAGTATCTCAGGGGCTGCCCCAAAGAAGAGGGAGTCAAGCTGTTCTCCAAAGCGCCTGAAGGCAGAACAAGAAGCAACGGATGGAAACTCATCATGGAGAGAAGCAACCTGGAACTAAGGAGAAATTTCCTGACAGTGAGAACAATTAATCAGTGGAACAACCTGCCTCCAGAAGTTGTGGGTGCTCCAACACTGGACGTTTTAAAGAAGTTTTTGTCTGAAATAGTATAGGTTCTTCTGCTTGAGCAGGTGGCTGGACTAGAAGACCTCCAAGGTCCCTTCCAGATTCTATTCTATTTCTACTGTATTCCATATTTGCTATTCTATTCTATTCTATTCGTAAAGGTAAAGGTTCCCCCGCACACGCGTGCTAGTCATTTCCAACTCTAGGGGCTGGTGCTCATCTCCGTTTCAAAGCCAAAGAGCCAGCGCTTGTCTGAGGACGTCTCCGTGGTCATGTAGCCGGTATGACTAGACGCCAAAGGCGCACGGAACGCTGTTAGCTTCCCACTAGTGGTCCCTATTTTTCTACTTGCATTTTAGGTGCTTTCAAACTGCTAGGTTGGCAGAAGCTGGGATGAGTAACAGGCGCTCACTCTGTTACGCGGCACTCGGGATTCGACCCGCCAAACTGCCGACCTTCTGATCAACAAGCTCAGGGTCCTAACCCACTGAGCCACCACGTCCCTTCTATTCTATTACATTACATATTCTATTCTATTCTATTTTTATTCTATTCCATATTTGCTATTCTATTCTATTCTATTCTATTCTATTCTATTCTATTCTATTCTATTCTATTCTATTCTATTCCATATTTGCTATTCTATTCTATTCATTATTCCATATTCTATTCTATTCTATTTTTATTCTATTCCATATTTGCTATTCTATTCTATTCTATTCTATTCTATTCTATTCTATTCTATTCTATTCTATTCTATTCTATTCTATTCTATTCTATTCATAACATCCTTGCTAATTAGAACGGTATTTTGTGTGTGTGGGGGGGGGGCTTGGAGAACAAATGAGGAATTTGAGATTTTTTTCGGGGAACGGAGTGGGGGGCATGAAAGCTGCATTGATCACAAATTTGCAGCGGGAACCACTGTCCCAATAATTGACAGAGCCCTGAAAATACCTTGCCAGAGAGTCACTGCGAGAAAGAGGGGTTTTTTTTGTTTTTGTTTTTCTAAATAAAAATAAAATAAATTGTACAAGGCAGGTAAATCTATCTAGGTTTAAAGAAGCAACTCCAAAAAATCTCTGGGGTGCCTGTCGGGAGATTGAAACTCTGGTCATCGAGTCAACGCCTTTCCTTTCTTTTTTCCCTCCTCCTTTTCCACACTTTTCCTTTCCCTTTTTCCTCCCTTAACTTTTCCTGTTCTTTGCTTTCGTATTTTCTCTTCTGCTATTTCTATTAGTTTACACCAGGGGTAGGCAACCTCGGCTCTTTTATCACTCGTGGACTTCAACTCCCAGAATTCCTGAGCCAGCCACACTGAGGGGAAAGGGAGAGGTTTCCAAGCTGAGCCATGCTGGCTGAGGAATTCTGGGAGTTGAAGTCCATGAGTCATAAAAGAGCCAAGGTTGCCTATCCCTGGCCTAGGCCTAGGCCGCTTTATGACCCTTGGACTTCAACTCCCAGAATTCCTGAGCCAGCCACGCTGAGGGGAAAGGGAGAAGCTGAGCCATGCTGGCTCAGGAATTCTGGGAGTTGAAGTCCACGACTGATAAAAGAGCCCTAGGTTGCCTACCCCTGGTTTATACTATATAAGCTCTATAAAATGTAAATTAAAAAAAGGAAAGAAACGGTTGCAGACTAGAGCTCTGAACTTTTGGTTTTCCTGTTTGGAGAAGAAGAAGAATGGAAAAGTGAGCCGTCTCCTTTGCGGAAAAGGGTTTCCCAGCCTGGTCTGCAGGATCTCGGAGGGGCTGGTAGGGGGGTTGCTTTCCCACGGCCCACGGACCGGCCCCGGCTGCCCCTTCCGTTTCCAGATGGCCGAGTGGCCGAGTGGGAAGGGACCCCGGGGGGCTTCTGGTCCTGTTCAGGTCCACCGTCCTCGATCCGTTGCTCAAGCCTGCTGAGATCTTGCGGGATCTTCTGCCTCCTAAAAGGTTTGCTGCCGCTTTGTGTCATCTGCAGGCTTGACGAGGGCCCCCTCTACCGGTTTGTGTGAGTCACTGCAGCGTTTGTCCCTTTCCCTTCCTCTCTTCTCCTTCCCTTTCCTTTCCTTTCCTTTCCTTTTCCTTCCTTTCCTTTTCCTTTTCCTTCCTTCCTTTTCTTTTCTTTTCTTTTCATTTCCCTTCCTTTCCTTTCCTTTCCCTTCCCTTCCCTTCCCTTCCCTTCCTTCCTTCCTTCCTTCCTTCCTTCCTTCCTTCCTTTCCTTTCCTTTCCTTTCCTTTCCTTTCCTTTCCTTTTCTTCATTTCCCTTCCTTTCTTTTCTTTTCATTTCCCTTCCTTTCCCTCTATTTCTGCTCCCTTCTTTTCTTTTTTCTCCTTCCTTTCCCTCCCTCCTTCCCATCCTGTCTCCTTTCCTTTCCTCTCCTTCTTTTCCTTCCTTTCCTTCCTCCCTCCCTCCCTCCCTCCCTCCCTCCCTCTCCCTCTCTCTTTCTCTCTTTCTTCTTTCGTCAGTAACGTACTTGTTCAGGATCCAACATTTCTGTTCCTCAATTAGAAAATCTTATGGACTAGAAACCTGGATGACGGGAAACCAAACCGATGCTGCCTTTTGAGGATGGGATTCGGCCCCCTTGATTGTGATTCCCACCCTCCCTTTTTGGCCTTTCCTTAATTCCAAATTTTCCTGTATTTCTCTTGACATCAATCGCTAAGCTTGTAAGCCGCCCTGAGTCTTTGGAGAAGGGTGGGATATAAATGGAATTAAAATAAAATAAAATAAAATAAAAATCGCAGGGATTATTTAACAGAAGGAGCAGAGGGCACATAAATGCCGGAAGAAAACCACATGAACTTGGGGGGAGGCTGCAACGGCTGTCAGGGTGAAAAGGGTTACAAGTCATTTATTTTTTTTTCCAGGACTGTGGCAACTTCGAACGGTCACTCAATGAAACGGTTGTAAGTTGAGGACCACCTGTTCTTTACAGAGTTTTTTACTCAAACTGGAGGAAAGTGAAGGGATGATTTTTGAGCAGGAGGGATTCCAAAAGGACTGGATCAAGGGCTGAAGGGAAATACGTCACCCTTAAAAGGGCAGAGAGAAAAAAGTTTGGGTCGCGATGGGTCGGACGCGACTTCGCAACTAACAACAACAGTGTTGAAAAGAAAACAGAACTTAGCTTAATTTTTCCGGTTCGTGTTTAATTATCTTGTTTTCTTTCTTTCTTTTTTTAGTTTATTATTATTTTTTAACAGAATTCAGTAATAATTATTCAACAAAAACGCGTCGCCTGAGTATCTTATTCACTAATACAAATTAAATTCCTGACCCCTAAATCTTTTCTCTAACCCATTGATAAAATAGGTCCCAAGTTTGAAAATGTTCTGCTTCTTCTTTTTCTTTCAACTTTAAAGTAAGTCTGTCCATTTCTGCACAGTCTAATTTTTTTTTTGATTATTTCTTCTACTGGGGGTATTTCTTCGTTCTTCTAATATTGTGCAAATGTAATTCTTGCCGCTGTTATCACAGGTAGAATCAAATATTTGTTTCCTTTCTTTATTGTCTTGCTTTTTACCCCACTTTTCCCTCTTTCATTCTTTTTAATATATCTTACAGCGTACTCATAGGAAATTCTGGCAGTTGGGTGGCTAGGGGATTCTGGGAACTGAAGTCCAACCGTCTTAAAGCGTGCTGGCTTGGGAATTCTGGGAGTTGAAGGCATACATGATGGCTGGGAGATTCTGGGAATTGAAGTCCAACCGTCTTAAAGCGTGCTGGCTTGGGAATTCTGGGAGTTGAAGTCACACACGGTGGCTGGGGGATTCTGGGAACTGAAGTCCACCCATCTTAAAGCATGCTGGCTTGGGAATTCTGGGAGTTGAAGGCATACATGATGGCTGGGGGATTCTGGGAACTGAAGTCCACCCGTCTTGAAGCATGCTGGCTTGGGAATTCTGGGAGTTGAAGTCACAAACGATGGCTGGGGGATTCTGGGAACTGACGCCCACCCGTCTTAAAGCATACCAGCTCAGCAGGTTAGAAAAAGATCCGTCCTGAAGCTTTAGCAGGGACACAGTTGGGATCCGATAAGTGAAGTTGCAACTTGACCCTTCAAATGTTTGGGGAAAGCACAGACAACGTCCTCCTTGGAGAACAAATCAACGTCGCCTGCCTTGACCCAGTTTAAGAGAGCGTGCATGCGGCAGTCACACGCCCACGGGTTTCCGGAAAGATCGAGAGTGAACTCAGAAGACACATTGAACAAGGAAGGCTCCAGGGAGGTGAGTTCATTGCCGGAGAGATCCAATCGTCCCAGATAGTTCAATGGCTGGAAGAGCCCAGTCGGAATGTCGGTCAGGCTGCAGTTCCTCAGGGAGAGCACCCACAGGCCAGAATTCCAATGGAAAGTCTTGGGGGCAATAGATCGGATTGGGTTATTCTTCAGGTTTAAAACGTTTAAATACGGAAGGCCTCTGAACATCTTTGGAGACAGGCAATGGAGGAGGTTGGAGGACAGGTCTAGGGAGAGAAGCATCGTCAGCTTCTGGAAGCAGGAACCTGGGATCTCCTTCAGCTCGTTGTGGTCGAGACGCAGGATCTTGAGATCCTCCAGGGTCTCGAACCAGGATGGGTGCAATTCGGCCAGCTGGTTTTCACTGAGGGATAAGAAGGCCAGGCTACTTGCGTGGGTGAAGATCTCTGGAGGTAGATCCTTTAGGAGATTTTTTGAGAGATCCAGGGTGTGCAGTTCTGGGAGGTTACGGAAGAGGCCACTTGGAAGGGTCCTCAGCTGGTTGTTAGACAGATGAAGCCACTGTAACTTTGGGAGACCCTGGAGGGCCTCCACACCAAGAGTAGAGAGCTGGGTGAAATGAATGTAGATCGTCTGGGTGTCACTGGGGAAGCCAGTGGGAAATTCACGGAGAGAGGAAGAGTTGCAGACAACTCTTTTTTCTGAAGGGGGAAGGGGCAGGCAGTCAGGAACCTGCTGGGTGTAGCTGTTGAGGGACATCACAAGGCAGGCAAACAGAAGAGATGGAGCTGAAGGCCTCATCCTGTGGAGAAGCAGGGAGAGAAAGAGAGAGAGGCATCACTTTAAGCTTCACCTTCACACAGGCCAGAGCCAAGACCCGTCTCCCCCTCCTTTTCTGCCTTCCATTTCCAGATGCAGAAGTGACTCTTCCTTCTGTTCAGTTCCGCCCTCCTCAACCTATTGCTCAATCCAGTTAAGAGCTCTCCTTAAATATCTGCTGCCCTTCCCGGCTGGGTTATTTCCAAATTTATAAGGGGCTCAGAATAGAAGAAGGTCAGGCTGGGCTGAGGCTGGGGACTGAAAGGGCTATCCCACTCTTTTCCTTCCCTTTCTCCTTCCTTCTGTTCTTCTCTTTTCCCTCCCTCGCTCCTTCCCTCCCTCCCTCCCTTCCTCCCTCCCTGTCTCCGTCCCTATTATGTTGTGGGCTCTGATGAGCAGGAATGAAGACACACAGCTCAGTACAGAGAAACTCATTCTTTTATTAAGCTGGAACTGTACTGAGAACTCGGGTGCACCTTGCCACAATATATAGCCAGACCCTCTGGTAGCAACCAATCAGATTGAATCCATGCTTGCCGCCCAAAGCTGACCAATTGCAGGACTGGAGACATCCTGTCTGGGTGGTGATGTACCAAAAGCCCAGTACATAACACCCCTCCCTCCTAAGATCAGGCTATAATACCCTTATTAACTTGACATCTCTACATGGGGCTGCCCTTGAGGACCACTCGGAGGCTCCAACTGGTGCAGAATGCAGCCGCGAGAGTCGTGTTGGGGGTCTCCCGATACTCCCATGTTACACCTCTGCTCCGTGAGCTGCATTGGCTTCCAGTTGCCTTCCGGGTGAGATTCAAGGTGCTGGTAATGACCTTTAAAGCCCTACATGGCATGGGTCCGGAGTACCTTAGGGAGCACCTGCGGCCGGCATCAACTTCCCTCCGCCCAGTGCGCTCCCACAGAGAGGGCCTCCTCAGGGTGCCACCAGTCAGAGAGTGTCGACTGGTGACCCCCAGGGGGAGGGCGTTCTCTGTGGGTGCGCCTGATCTGTGGAACCGTTTACCGGTTGAGCTCCGGATGGCTCCCGACCTTTGCTCCTTCCGACGTGATCTAAAGACCTATTTGTTTGAACAAGCCGGCCTGGTCTGATGGGTTTGGGTTTTATTACTGTTTTTATGTAATTTATTTGTTGTATTTGGGCATTATGGTTTAATCTCTTCTTAATTTTTGTATTTCGGTATTTTAGTATTTATTGCCCTGTTCACCGCCCTGAGTCCTTCGGGAGAAGGGCGGTATACAAATTAAATAAAATAAATAAATAAACAGCCAAGATTTATAACTCACTCCCAACAACCAAAATACAATAATAATAATAATAATAATAATAATAATAATAATAATAATAATAATAATAATAATAATAATAATAATAATGCTTGTTAAGTCAAAGCAATTAGAATGACATTACGCGACCTTTACAGACGTGCCTTGTAGAATGGACTACAATGAGATTAAACAACGGATAATATAGCTTGTCAAATGCAGTATAACTACAAAGAGAATAAACAACGTCTCAGTGAACATGCTTGACAGCAGTTACAAATTTACCCCCAATTTCTGTAGGTAGTGGTACAATGTCATAGCATTACACATCACTTTATTTTACAATATAGTCTGTAAGATATGCTGGGGGGTTGTGAGGTCTGGAGGAATGCCTTGGAGTTCCAGTCACGTTGTGGTCTACCAGCTTACCCGGTGGGCTGGGTAGACCCACGTCCTCTTGTGCTCTGTTGTCCAGGGGAATTGGAATGCTCTGGCTGGCCTCTCCAGGTTGGCCCACCCCAGAGTCAGACTGTTCTGCAGAGTAGGCACAGCAGTTGCTGAGATTTGGCTGGTTTGCCTGGTCAGGGGCCCCATGTTGCACTTCTGAGCTGCCTTGTTCCTCCTCGGAATCAAGTTCCACTGAGAAAGGAAAACCCTGGTGGTTCTGGTGTGGGCTGGCTTGGTTGTCAGCTTGAGGACTTCGGGAGGGACTTGTGCCATAGTCCTCACTTAGTGACTATTCTGGAAACCTCTTCCTAAGTTGGTCAATGTGTCTTCTGACCAGTCGCCCTTCCTCCAACCCCACTTTGTAAGATAGGGGTCCGGATGCTTTGGTCACTTGACCAGGAACCCACAAATTTCCAGGCCCATAGTTTCTGGCCCAAACCCAATCACCTATTTGCAGCCGCCTCAGGGGTTTTGGCCTAGAGGCTTCGGATGCCACTCTGTCTGGATGCAACCTGTCCAGTTTAGTAATTAAGCGCCTTCCCCAACGAAGCTCAGCAGGACTTTTACCTGTAGCTGTGCAGGGTGTAGTGTGTTGACAGAGCAAGAAATCTGCCAGTCTATGGTGCCAGTCACCTGTGATGATGCGCTTGAGCGCCTCCTTTGTTGTCCTCACCATGCGTTCGGCTTGTCCATTCGAAGAGGGATGAAATGGTGCAGACGTTGCATGTCTGATGAGGTTAGCTCTAAGAAAAGCCTGAGCAGCAGTGAATTGAGCCCCATTATCAGAAACCAAAACATCAGGCAACCCATGTGTTGCAAAGAGTTTTCTCAGCACCTGGATGGTCCTAGCAGTAGTCATATTAGGGACTGGAACTACTTCCAGCCATTTTGAGTGGCTATCCACTACTACCATAAAAAGCTGTCCTTGAAAAGGCCCAGTGTAGTCTATATGAACCCTGGACCAGGGAGTATGTGTTTCCTCCCACCTATGAACTGGGGCCTGAGGCATTTCAGGCCTAGACCTCTGGCAGATATAGCACCAGTGAACTTGGTCCTCTACAGCCTTATCCAGGCCAGGCCACCAAAGGTAGCTTCTAGCTAAGACTTTCATCCATACAATGCCTGGATGACCTTCATGTAAGGATTGTAAAACTCTGTCCCTCAATGATGTGGGGATAATGACTCTGTTGCCCCATAATATGCAGCCCTTGTGTGTAGACAACTCATGTCTCCTGACAAAATAACTTTGGAAATCAGGACCTGGACTTTTTTCCAACCAGCCTGTGTATACCCATGACAGTACTCTGCTCAGAATTTTATCTGTGGCAGTTTCAGCAGCAATATCCCCAGCGTGGAGGGGAAACTCAGGCAAGTCCTGAATGGATAATATTTTAGCAGCAGGAGCTGGATCAGGATCCATTAGTGGCAGTGGTAGTCTGCTGAGGCCATCTGCATGGCCCATTTCCTTCCCAGGTTTGTGAATTAACTTAAATTTGTATGCAGACAAAAATATAGACCATCTCAGCATTCTTGGAGATAGTATGTGGGGAGTTTGCTTATCCGTTGTGAATAGCCCCAAAAGGGGTTTGTGGTCAGTGTAGACAGTGAAATCCCTGCCATATAAATAATCATGAATTTTTTTGACTCTAGCCACTATGGCTAAGGCTTCTTTATCAATTTGCACATAATTACGCTCAGCAGCAGATAAGGTTCTAGAATAGAAAGCAATAGGGACTTGTTTCCCATTCTTCTCTATGTGGCTTAAGACTGCCCCCACCCCATAGGGAGATGCATCACATGCAAGACATACAGGTTTAGACTCAATTTAATGAGTTACAGTGGACTTTTCTGAAAGAAGGACCTTGAGATCCTGGAAACTTTTTTCATGTAATTCAGTCCATTTCCAAGGGCCTTTTTTTTATCAAGTAGCCTGTGGAGGGGCTCTGCTATTGCAGCCTTATGAGGTAGAAATGTGTGATAAAAATTCAGGAGGCCCAAAAATGCTTGCAGCTCTCCTTTTGTATTTGGCCTAGGAGCCATTTTGATGGCCTTTACTTTTGAATCAGCGGGGTGAATTCCACTAGCATCGATACGGAACCCCAAAAATTTCGTTGATGAGACCCCTATACTACATTTGTTTTTCTTTAATTTGAGGCCCGCATCGCAGAGCCTCTGCAAAACAGCCCTGAGCCTATTGGCCAATACTTCTGGGGATTCCCCGGCAATGAGAACATCATCAAAATAAGGTACACCCTGTATACCCTTAAGTGTGCGTTCCATAATCCTTTGGAAAATACTCGGTGCAACGCTGACTCCAAACTGCAAGCATTTGACTTTGAATGCCCCTCTATGAGTTACTATTGTTTGAGCTGCGGCTGTGGCCTTGTCTACTGGCAGTTGCTGATACACCTGCGCTAAATCAAGTTTAGCAAAAATTGTTCCCCCTTGCAAAGAGGCTAGAATATGGCTGACTATCGGGACCGGGTTTGCATGTTGATTGAAGGCTTTATTTAACATGCATTTGTAGTCTGCGCAAATGCGAACCTCCCCGTTGGGCTTTAGTGGGGTGACAATAGGAGTTTCCCATTCCCCCCCATCAACAGGCTGTAATACACCCTGCTCTACTAACTTATCGATTTCGGAATCGATTTTGTGTTTCAAGGCGAAAGGAACCCTGCGAGGCTTGACCCTAATTGATACGATGTTAGGATCTAATTTAAAAGAAATTGGTGGCCCAGTATACATTCCCAGTTTTGACTCAAAAACATCCGCGTATTCCTCACAAACAGCCATGAGGTCTGCTGTCTGTGTCCGGTTAATGCCTGTTATTTGAATGCCCAAAGCCTCAAACCAATCAAGTCCAATAAGACTTGTTCTTTGGCTCTCTACTACTATGACATCCAGGTGCCCCAAAAACCCTTTAAATTTCATCCATGAGGTGGCTTCACCCTTAATTTTAACGTGAGCATTCTGAAAATCTGTTAAAATAATATCTGAGGGCCTTAGTTTAGCCCACTGGTTGCTGCGTCTGCACACAAAGTTGAATGTGTCATGCGAGATGATCGAGACCGCCGAGCCGGAGTCCAATTCCATTTTACATGGAACTCCTTGTAGCTCTACCGAGAGCTTGAGTTTAGGCTTAAGGGGGTGACGAGCCCCGGTATGGCAAACGCTTCTCCGGCTCCTGAAGAACCCCACACTAGCTGGACCCTGGGCCCCAATACCTCTCCTAGTCAGTTCCTCCAACTGGTGCTTGGGTGGCCTGTCTCTCTGGCGGGCTCTGCACACCACCGCGATGTGGCTGGTCCTTCCACAAGCTCTACACATGGCCAAACGGAATCTGCAATTGGTGCGGGAGTGGTTGCCTCCACACCCCTTACATCTAGGTAAGAGAACTGCCTTGTAATCGTTCTCTGTTGGTTGCCACGGTTTTGCGTGTTTGGCTCTCTCTGGAGCTTGTTTATTTCGGGTTCTTCGTCTTCTGATGATTCTCTGGTGCATTTGGCGACCTCAAGGTGGACAGAATCTTCTATTTTTGAAGATTTGGTGGGCTGCACTGTTTCTACTGCACCTCTGGCTGCTTCGTCAGCCATGACCTCGTCCTGTGCTTCAGCGAATGTGAGATTTGGTCTGGCAAACAATCTCTGCTGCAGGGTGCTGTCTCTCAGACCACAGACGAGTCGGTCTCTCAGACGTTCCTCTAAGTTCGAAAACTTGCAGAGGCGTGTGGCCTGCCTTAGGCCCGCAATAAACTCTGATGCTGTCTCACCGGGAAGCTGCACTCGTTGGTTGAATTTAAAACGCCATGCCATCTCTGACATTTTTGGCTGAAAATGCCCAGTCAGCTTCTTCTTAAGGTCAGCAAACGATACTGCTTCAATGGGCGTTGGCGCAAAGAGATTTTCTGCTAGATCGAAAGTCGCTGGTCCACACATGTACAGCAACCTTGCAGCTTTTGGGCCTTCCTCTGCAATCTGGTTTGCTCGTAGATAGTTCTCCACTTGCGAGAGGTAAGACGGCCAATCTTCTGGATATTTAATGTCGAACTCTCTGAGTTTGCTGACCTTCAGCATCTTTTCCTCGATTCCTGCGTTCTTGGATCCTGCTTCTTCTCAGGGAATGCGTCCTCTGAGCACGCGGCCGCTAGTGTAGCTTTACTAGCCGGCATAGGTGGGGGGGGGAGGAAGATGCCTCTTCCCGCCAGCAAGTAATGCCGACCCCTCCTGACTTCAGCCCTTAGGCGGCCCTATTATGTCGTGGGCTCTGATGAGCAGAAATGAAGACACACAGCTCAGTACAGAGAAACTCATTCTTTTATTAAGCTGGAACTGTACTGAGAACTCGGGTGCACCTTGCCACAATATATAGCCGGACCCTCTGGTAGCAACCAATCAGATTGAACCCATGCTTGCCACCCAAAGCTGACCAATTGCAGGACCGGAGACATCCTGTCTGGGTTGCTGGAGAACCGTTAGTTCTCCAGCAACGCACGTGGTGATGTACCAAAAGCCCAGTACATAACAGTCCCCTTCTCCTCCCTTCACTTCCCTTGACCTCCCTCTATATCTCCTATCTTGTTCAGGATCCAACATTTCTGTTTCTCGATTAGAAAATCTTATAGATTAGGAATTTGGATGAAGGGAAATCAAACTGAAGCTGCCTTTTGCAGATGGGATTCAGCCCCCTTGGTTGTGATTCCCACCCTCCCTTTGGCTTTTCCTTCCTTCCTTCCTTCCTTCCTTCCTTCCTTCCTTCCTTCCTTCTTTTCTTCCTTCCTTCCTTCCTTCCTTCCTTCCTTCCTTCCTTCCTTCCTTCCTTCCTTCCTTCCTTCCTTCCTTCTTTTCTTCCTTCCTTCCTTCCTTCCTTCCTTCCTTCCTTCCTTCCTTCCTTCCTTCCTTCCTTCTTTCCTTCCTCTCTCCCTCCTTTTTTCATTCTTCCCTTTGCTCTTTCTTTTCCCTCTCTACTTCTCTCCACTCTCATCTCCTTCCTTCCTTCCTTCCTTCCTTCCTTCCTTCCTTCCTTCCTCTCTTCCTCCTTTTTTCATTCTTCCCTTTGCTCTTTCTTTTTCCTCTCTACTTCTCTCCACTCTCATCTCCTTCCTTCCTTCCTTCCTTCCTTCCTTCCTTCCTTCCTTCCTTCCTTCCTTCCTTCCTTCCTTCCTTCCTTCCTTCCTTCCTTCCTTCCCTCTCTCCCTCCCTCCCTTTTCCCCAGAAGACCACCCTGCGTGGTCCCCTAACCATGATTCCTTGTTTGCTTGTTCTTGCCATTTCTCTTTCTTCCCAAATGGGCACCTCTGTATGACACATTCTTGTTTGGGGTCCGACATTTCTATTTCTCAGTTCAAGACTCTTAAGGACTAGAAATTTGGAAGAAGGGGAATCAAACCGGTGTTTCCTTTTGCAGACTGGATCCGGCCTTCTTGGCAGAGATTCCCAGCCTCCCTTTTGCCACCAGTTTTTGCCAAACATTCAGCTTGTGCTAGGAGACCCCAAAAGTCTGCACTTACCTTGTATCTTTCTCCAAACCGCAGGTATGTCTGCTTCTCTCTCTCTTTCTCTGTCTGTCTCTGTCTCTGTCTCTGTCTCTGTCTCTGTCTCTCTCTCTCTCTCTCTCTCTCTCTCTCTCTCTCTCTCTCTCTCTCTCTCTCTCTCTCTCTCTCTCTCTCATGCCGTATTCAGCAGGATGTGTCTTATATATCTTCACCAGGAGGAAGTTCCTGTCCCAAAAAATCTTCTCAAAAACATCAGTAAAAATCCCCCTGCTCCGATTGCATTATGGCGAGAGAAAAAAAAAACTTGGCTGAATTTTCATGCAGAGCTGAGCCTCCATTCAAAGGCCAGACAAATATTGACTTTCCTTTTATGCAAAGTGCTTTCCCAAAAAAGAAGATTGCTCTGTCGTTTGGAAACGATTTCTTCATCTCTTTTGCAAAACTGCCTGAAAAAAAGAAAAGAAAAAAAAACCCAATCAAATCCTAGGCCCCAGGTTACTCCTATTTTCACCTAATCCTGGAAAAAAAAAAAAAGCACATCATGGAGAAATGGGTGAATTTTTGTGGTATTTTTCCTCCCCAAAAAAGGATCAGTGGATGGGTACCTTGCATAACTGCACAAGGTAGATCTGGTTTTATGGTGAGCGCAAAGGCATGGCAGAGGAAGAGATAGTTAGATGGCGTCAATGACCCAATGAACGTGAATCTCAGCAAGTTTCTGGAGAGAGTGAAGGACAGAAGGGTACCTGGCCCGCTGGGGTCCATGAGGTCGCAAAGATTTGGACGTGACCTATTTTTGGATGTGAGCTATATTTGCAGAGGACCTCCGGTGTTAAACGAGTTTTTACACCTACGCCTTGACTTATGACACTTCATTTAGTGATCGTTCAAAGTTACCACATCACTGGAAAAAAGTGACTTATAACCGTTTCTCACACGTACGACTGTTGCAGCGTCCCCATCACGGTGCTAAATAAGCTTTTATAGGAGGCCTCGACTTACGACAGTTCATTTATTGACCGTCCAAAGTTACATCACTGCAAAAAGTGACTTACAACCTTTTCACACTTGCGACCCCCATGGGCATGTGATCAAAACCTTGCTACTAACTTAAGGACAGCAGTGATGTGAGAAAGGTCTTAAAATAGGGCAAAACTCACTTAACCAATATCTCTGTCCGATTCCCAAGGAAATGTATACCTTTTTCTTCTATCCTATACTTGCTTTGATATCCATTTCTTGGGGCCTGCTGTTCTGTTGGGAGGGGGATGCTTTGCACTGCCTTGCCAAGCTGCCCTTTCCCCCTGGGGGGGGAGGAGTAACAATTTTTGCTTTAGATATACTGTTTGCACAGGATTTTCCTCAGACCCTGCTTTGATTCCTTGCTGTCACTAGCTCCTAATAAAAGTTCCTTTTGAAACAATGCCTGTTTCAAGAGTTCAGCTTTCTTGGGAGCCCTAGTTGAGGCAGGTCCTTACAATTTCACTCACTGACATAAATGTTGGGCTCATTTGTGGTCATAAGTCAAGGACTTTTACCTTCATTTGATTTTGGATGGGTTTAATTGCTTCAGCCGGGATGCCGTATTGTAATGGTGGTGGTGGTGGTGGTCACGGTTTTACTTGAAACAGAGTTGTGTTCTGTAAATCCTCACTTCTCTGGGATGCCATCCCCTTGTGTGGAAGTCTTGTACATTGGGCGGAAGATAGCCAGATTCATTTACAAAAGTGTTTGTGAGGCACTTATGGGGAGTACGATGGGCAGGGTCTGGCTCAAGTAAGTGTTTGGCCCAACCCAAAATTTCATTTACTATGCGTATTTCCCCGAAAATAAGACCGGGTCTTATTTGTTTACTCCAAAAGATGCATTAGGGCTTATTTTCCAGTTAGGTTTTATTTTTGGGGAAATACGATACTAAATGTGTCCATCCGGCCGACAATCTTAACTAGGGCTTATTTTGGGGGTAGGGCTTATATTATGAGCATCCTGAAAAATAATTGTGCAGCTTATTTTCTGGATAGGTCTTATTTTTTGGGGGAAATGGTCCGGTGGTATCTGGGTGAAATTGCCCAGATGAGATCTATCAACCAGATCCCTACGTGGTCGCCAAATTGTTAGAAGAACATTCTGGCTCATTCCGAGCAGAGTTTCAAACAGCACAGGACAACTGCTTGAAGTAGAAGTAGAGTTTATTCAACAGCAGATGAGAGAAGCGCAGTGGCTCAGTGGCTTAATGATCTTGGAGATGGTCTCTGCAAAGTGGTTTGAGCCCTAGAATTGCATAGGCTCCCATATTTGCCTTAGCTTCGGCCCACAAAACCATGCTTTATGAGAGTAGATAAATAGGTACACTTCGATGGGGGAGGTGAGTTGGTGCTCTGTGTAGGCAGTCAGAATTCTGCCAGCTTTGAACCTTCCTGTTTGCGATGCCCATTTGCAAGATGGTTCTGGTGGAGGGAGGGAAGGCCTTGGATAATGCTGCAGGAAGAACTGCTTGTCTTTCTTTCTGGTGCGAAGCTAGCTCGCCCTCCTGTGGTGCACCTTGGGAAGTGTGTGAGCATGTACCATAACAGAGCTAGTATATTGTCAGCTACTCCTACTCTATAATAACATTGCAGTCTCCTGGTTTAATGTAACAATGGCTTACGCTAATGATAATAACAGCAAAACGGACAGCTCTGACTAGGATAACAATTTGTCCAGCAACTGGTGGACTTCCCTTTTTGTTCCTTGTGTCCTCCTTCCAGCAGGCACAGCCTTAAAATCAAATACTTGTAGTCCCTGATTGATAACCATATTGGGGCCAGAATTTCCATACTAGACAAGTCATGTCTGACTTAGCATCTCTCTTTTTTTTTTTGCATAGTTGCTAAGTAAACCACTGCAGATGTTTAGTGGTCATAAAGAACTTTATTTACTAGATGTTGCTTCTCAGAAGCCAGCTGTGAAGGTTGCAAATGGCGATCACATGACCGCAGCACCCTGCAACTGTTCTAAATACATGTCGGTTGCAAGTTGTGCAAATTTTGATTAAGTGACCATGGGGATGCAGCGACTGTCATAAATATAAGGACCAGTCATAGGTCTCTTTTTTCCACTGCTGTTGAAACTTCATAAGGTCACTAAATGAATGGTTTTAAGTCAAGGACTACCTACGTTGTCGGGATTTTTGAGCATCTTTTCCTGAGCAGCTTTTTCTGCCTAAAATTATTTTTCCCCACCAATCATGTTCTGGCTGCCCTCCTTTAAATACAGCTAGGTGGACTTCAACTCCCAGAATTCCCTAGCCATCATGGCCGTTGCTGAGAATTCTGGGAGTTGAAGTCCATTCCACCTGAAATGACCCCAAACTGGGAAATCCTGCTGTTCAGGAAACAGGTGGTGAAAAGCTCCACCTTGAAAGTTTAGCAGGGACAAATTTGGGATCTATGAAGTGAAGTTGCAAGTTCACCCTTGAAATGCTTGGGGGAAGCACAGACAAATTCCTCCTTGGAATATAAATGGATGTTGTGATCCTTGATCCAGGTTAGAAGATAGTCGATGCGGCAGTCACATGCCCAAGGATTTCCTGAAATATCAAGACTGAGATTGGCAGATGGTTCGTGGACCGGAGGCTCCATCGTGGTGAGCTCATTGTCAGAGAGGTCCAGCAGCACCAGTTGGTCCAATGGTTGAAAGAAGCCCATTATGTTAGTCAGGCTGCTGTTCTTCAGGGACAGCACAGTCAGCTTGGGATGCCAATGGAAGGTCCTCCCGACAATACATTGGATTGGGTTGCTTTCAATGACTAACTTCTCCAAATTGTCTAAGCCACTGAACATCTCTGGAGCGAGGCGATGGAGAAGGTTGAATGAGAGATCCAGAGACGTCAACTCCTTCAGCTTATCAAAACAAGAAATTGGGATCTCCTTCACCTGATTGTGGTCAAGGCCTAGGATCCTGAGTTCTTTCAGGGTTTCGAACCAGGATGGACGCAGTTCAGCCAGCTGATTTTCACTGAGGGATAAATGAGTTAGGCTACTTGCATTCATGAAGATCTCTGGAGGTAGATCTTCTAGATGATTGCTGGAGAGATCCAAGGTGTGCAGTTCTGGGAGGTTACGGAAGAGGCCACTTGGAAGAGTCTTTAACCTGTTGTTGGAGAGATGAAGTTCCCGGAGGTTTGGAAGACCTTGGAGGGCCTCCACGCCAAGGCTGGAGACTTGGGTGAACTCAACGGAGATCATCTTGGCACGTACGGGGAAGCCGGTGGGAAATTCACGTAGAGATGGAGAGTTGCAGACAAACTCGGTGACGGTTTCTGGAGCAGGGGTGGGTGGGCAGTAAAGAACCTGTTGGGTGTAGCTGTTGAGGGACATCACAAGGCAGGCAATCAGAAGGGATGGAGCTGAAGACCTCATCCTGGGGAGAAGCAGGGAGAGAAAGAGAGAGAGGCATCGCCTTAAGCTTCACCTTCACACAGGCCAGAGCCAACACCCGTCTCTCCCCCTCCTTTTTTTGCCTTTTCTGCCTTTTCCTTTTGTTCAATTCCACCCTCATCAACCTATTGCTCAATCCAGCTAAGAGCTCTCCCGAAATATTTACTGTCCCTCCCAGCTATATTATTTCCAAATTTATAAGGAGCGCAGAACAGAAGTAGTTCAGACTGGCTGAGATTGGGGATTGAAAGGGTTATCCCACTCTTTTCCTTCCCTTTCTCCTTCCTTCCATTTTTCTCTTTGCCCTTCCTTCCTGCCTCCCACACTCCCTCCCTCCCTGCCCTTCTCCTTCCTTCCCTTCATCCCTCCTTCTCTCCCTTTTTCATTCTTTCCTTTCTCCTTTCTTCCTATTTCTCTCCACTCTCATCTCCATCCTTCCACTCCTTCCCTCCCTCCCTTCCTTCCTCCCTTCCTCCCTCCCTCCCTTCCTTCCTTCCTTCTTTCCTTCTTTCCTTCCTTCCTTCTTTCCTTCCCTGTCTCCCTTTTTCATTCTTTCCTTTCTCCTTTCTTCCTACTTCTTTCCACTCTCATCTCCATCCTTCCACTCTTTTCCTTCCTTCCTTCCTTCCTTCCTTCCTTCCTTCCTTCCTTCCTTCCTTCCTTCCTTCCTTCCTTCCTTCCTTCCTTCCTTCCTTCCTTCCTTCCCTCTCTCCCTCCCTCCCTTTTCCCCAGAAGACCACCCTGCGTGGTCCCCTAGCCATGATTCCTTGTTTGCTTGTTCTTGCCATTTCTCTTTCTTCCCAAATGGGCACCTCTGTATGACACATTCTTGTTTGGGGTCCAACATTTCTATTTCTCAGTTCAAGACTCTTAAGGACTAGAAATTTGGAAGAAGGGGAATCAAACCGGTGTTTCCTTTTGCAGACCGGATCCGGCCTTCTTGGCAGAGATTCCCAGCCTCCCTTTTGCCACCAGTTTTTGCCAAACATTCAGCTTGTGCAAGGAAACCCCAAAAGTCTGCACTTACCTTGTATCTTTCTCCAAACTGCAGGTCTGCCAACCTCTCTCTCTCTTTCTCTCTCTCTCTCTCTCTGTAATGCTGTGTCCAGCAGGAACTGTCTGATATTCCTTCGTGAGGAGGAAGTTTCTGTCCTCAAAATCTTATCAAAAACATTAGTAACAATTCCCTAGCCCACATTGCATCATGGTGAGAAAGAAACTTGGCTGAATGTTTGTGTAAAGCTCAACCTCCATTCAAAGGTCAGACAAATGTTGACGTTCACGTTAGCTGAAGTGCTTTCCCCAAAAGAACATTTCTTTGTTCTTTGAGGAGGAGAAACAATTTCCTCATCTTTCTTGGAAAACTGCCTGAAACGAACTCTGAAAACCCCCCGAAAAAAGCGGAGGCCCCAGCTTGCTTCCATTTCCACCTAACCCTGAGAAAAAGCACACCATGGAAAAATGGGTTTCGTTTTTCTTTTGTCCAAAAAGGATGAATGGATGGGTTCCTTGAATAACTGCACAGGGTAGACCTCGTTTTATGGTGAGCGCAGTGTCACGGCAGAGGATGAGATGGTTAGACGGTGTCATTGACCGAATGAACGTGAATTTTGGCAGGTATCAGGAGAGAGCGAAGGACAGAGGGGTGCCTGGCGTGCTGGGATCCATGAGGTCGTAAAGATTCGGACGTGACCTAGTGACCAAAGAACAAAGAGTTTTATATATTTGCAGAGGACCTCCGGTGCTAAATAAGCTTTGTCAGGTAGGCCTCAACTTACGACACTTGATTTAGTGATCATTCAAAGTTACAACGTTCACCATAAACAAATGACTTATAACCGTTCTTCACACGTACGACCTTTGCAGAATCCCCACAGTCACGTGATTAAAATTCAGATGCTCGGCAACAGATTCATATTTATGATGGTTGCAGTGTCCTGGAGTCAGGCGATTGTGTTTTACAACCTTCTAACAAGCAAAGCCAATGAGGAAGCCAGGTTTGCTTAACCACCATTCTACTAACATAATGACTGCAGTGATTCCCTTAATAAATGTGGCAAGAAAGGTTGTAAAGTGGGACAAAACTCACTTAACAAATATCTCACTTAGTGACATAAATGTTGGGTTCAATTGTGGTCATAAGTCAAGGACTACCTGTATTTGATTGTCGATGGGCTTAACTGCTTCAGCTGGGATGATGCATTGTAGACAGGGTGACGGTCCTGGTGTTACTTGACCAGAGTTGTGTTCTATAAAATCTCACTTCTGTGGGATCCTGTCTCCTTTCAGGAAGCGTGGAGATCTTGTACATTGGGCGGAAGACAGCCAGATTCATTTACAATACCTCTTCCTTCCCCTGTCCTTACCACTTTCTACAGAGGGATGATCAAGAGCATTCTGTTGTATTGCAGTACTGTCTGGTTTGGAAGCATCACTGCTTCAGATAGGAAGGCAGTGCAGAGAGTGGTGAGGACGGCAGAAAAGATCATTGGCAGTTCCCTCCTTCCCATCCAGGACATGGCACATAAGCGTTGCTTGAGCAGGGTCCGCAAGATTGCCTGGGACACTACACAACATCTTCACAACCTGTTTTCCTTGTTCCCTTCTAGGAGGAGGGGGCTCCGTGGTATCCAAAGCAGAACATCCAGATTCAGCCAAAGTTTTGTTCCATACGGTATCAACCTTGTGAACTCTCAAGCTTTCTCTTTCCGCTATGTATTCAACATGGACAGTGAATAATATTTATATGTATTTATATGTAAGGGTGTAGAAATACACGTCATATATAGCATGTTTATACTGTATGTGTGTGTACACTTTTGAGAGTAGGCAACAGAAATTTATTTTTAATGTGTGCTTGTGTGTCCACGGTAAGAAATTACAATAAAGGTTATCTTATTTACAAAAGTGTTTGCGAGGCACCTAATGGAAAGTATGATGGGGAGGCTCAAGCAAGTGTTTGGCCCAACAGAAAACTTCCTTCACTATCGGTACCTGTGCTGAAACAGGCAGAGACCAGGCCGGCACCCTCCAGACAAATGGTTTGGTGGTGTCTGGGTGAAATTGCCCAGATGAGATCTATCAACCAGATTAGACTTGGAATTCCCACGTGGTCGCCAAATTGTTAGAAGAACATTCTGGCTCATTCCGAGCAGTGTTTCAAATAGCACAGGACAACTGCTTGAAGTAGAAGTAGAGTTTATTGAACAGCAGAAGAGAGAAGCACAGTGGCTCAGTGGCTTAATGATCGTGGAGATGGTCTCTGGAAAGTGGTTTGAGCCCTAGAATTCCATGGGCTCCCGTATTTGCCTTAGCTTCAGCCCACAAAACCATGCTCTATGAGAGTAGATAAAGAGGTGCACTTCAATGGGGGATGCTAGTTGGTGCTCTGTGTAGGCAGTCAGAATTCTGGGAGTTGGTCTATTCAACTGGAAATGGTCCCAAAGTGAAAATGCTGCTGTACAGGTAACAGGTGGGAAAAGATCTACCTTGAAAGTTTAGCAGGGACAAATTTGGTATCTATGAAGTGAAGTTGCACGTTTACCCTTGAAATGCTTGGGGGAAGCACAGACAAATTCCTCCTTGGAATATAAATGGATGTTGCGCTCGATGAGCCAGGTTAGGAGATTATCCAGGCGGCAGTCACACGCCCAAGGGTTTCCTGAAAGATCAAGACTGAGATTGGCAGACGGCTTGTAGACTGGATCATACATTGTGCTGAGCTCATTGTCAGAGAGGTCCAGCAGCACCACTTGGTCCAATGGGCGAAAGACCCACATTGTGACGTGGGTCAGGCTGCTGTTCTTCAGGGATAGCACACTCAGCTTGGGATGCGAATGGAAGGTCTTCTCGACAATACATTGGATTGGGTTGCTTTCAATGACTAACTTCTCCAAATTGTCTAAGCCACTGAACATCTCTGGAGCGAGGCGATGGAGAAGGTTGAATGAGAGATCCAGAGACGTCAACTCCTTCAGCTTATCAAAACAAGAAATTGGGATCTCCTTCACCTGATTGTGGTCAAGGCCTAGGATCCTGAGTTCTTTCAGGGTTTCGAACCAGGATGGGCGCAGTTCAGCCAGCTGATTTTCACTGAGGGATAAATGAGTTAGGCTACTTGCATTCGTGAAGATCTCTGGAGGTAGATCTTCTAGATCATTTCTGGAGAGATCCAAGGTGTGCATTTCTGGGAGGTTACGGAAGAGGCCACTTGGAAGAGTTTTTAACCTGTTGTTGGAGAGATGAAGTTCCCGGAGGTTTGGAAGACCTTGGAGGGCCTCCACGCCAAGGCTGGAGACTTGGGTGAACTCAACGGAGATCATCTTGGCACGTACGGGGAAGCCGGTGGGAAATTCACGTAGAGATGGAGAGTTGCAGACAAACTCAGTGACGGTTTCTGGAGCAGGGGTGGGTGGGCAGTAAAGAACCTGTTGGGTGTAGCTGTTGAGGGACATCACAAGGCAGGCAAACAGAAGAGATGGAGCTGAAGGCCTCATCCTGGGGAGAAGCAGGGAGAGAAAGAGAGAGAGGCATCGCCTTAAGCTTCACCTTCACACAGGCCACAGCCAAGACCCATCTCCCCCTCCTTTTCTGCCTTCCATTTCCAGATGCAGAAGTGACTCGTCCTTCTGTTCAGCTCCGCCCTCCTCAACCTATTGCTCAATCCAGTTAAGAGCTCTCCTTAAATATCTGCTGCCCTTCCCGGCTGGGTTATTTCCAAATTTATAAGGGGCTCAGAATAGAAGAAGGTCAGGCTGGGCTGAGGCTGGGGACTGAAAGAGTTATCCGACTCTTTTCCTTCCCTTTCTCCTTCCTTCCGTTCTTCTCTTTTCCCTCCCTCCCTCCTTCCCTCTCTTCCTGCCTCTCAAACTCCCTCCCTCCCCTTCTCTTCCCTTCCCTTCCCTTGACCTCCCTCTATACCTTCCTCCCTTCCTCCCTTGCTTCCCTTCTTCCCTTCTTGTCTCCCTTTTTCATTCTTTCCTCTCTTTCTCCTCTTTCCCTCCTTCTTTCCACTCTCATCACCCTTCCACTCTTTTCCTTCCTTCCGTCCTTCCTTCCCATTTCATTCTTTCCTTTCCTCTCTGCTTCCTCCCTACTTCTCTCCACTCTCATCTCCATCCTTCCACTCTTTTCCTTCCTTCCTTCCTTCCTTCCTTCCTTCCTTCCTTCCTTCCTTCCTTCCTTCCTTCCTTCCTTCCTTCCTTCCTTCCTTCCTTCCTTCCTTCCTTCCCTCTCTCCCTCCCTCCCTTTTCCCCAGAAGACCACCCTGCGTGGTCCCCTAGCCATGATTCCTTGTTTGCTTATTCTTGCCATTTCTCTTTCTTCCCAAATGGGCACCTCTGTATGACACATTCTTGTTTGGGGTCCGACATTTCTATTTCTCAGTTCAAGACTCTTAAGGACTAGAAATTTGGAAGAAGGGGAATCAAACCGGTGTTTCTGGATCCGGCCTTCTTGGCAGAGATTCCCAGCCTCCCTTTTGCCACCAGTTTTTGCCAAACATTCAGCTTGTGCAAGGAAACCCCAAAAGTCTGCACTTACCTTGTATCTTTCTCCAAACCGCAGGTCTGCCAACCTCTCTCTCTCTTTTTCTCTCTCTCTCTCTGCAATGCTGTGTCCAGCAGGAACTGTCTGATATTCCTTCACGAGGAGGAAGTTTCTGTCCTCAAAATCTTATCAAAAACATTAGTAACAATTCCCCAGCCCACACTGCATCATGGTGAAAAAAAAAACTTGGCTGAATTTCCGTGCAAAGCTCAACCTCCGTTCAAAGGTTGGACAAATGTTGACATTCACGTTACCTGGATTTCCCCAAAAGAACATTTCTTTGTTTTTTGAGAAGGAGAAACGATTTCTTCATTCTGTTGGAAAACTGTCTGAAATGAACTCTGAAAAAAAAACAACCCAAAAAAACCCCTAGGCCCCAGCTTGCTCCCATTTCCACCCTGAAAAAAAGCACGTCATGGAAGCCAGATTTGCTTAACAACCATTCTACTAACGTAATGACTGCAGTGATTCGCTTAGTAACTGTGGCAAGAAAGGTCGTAAAGTGGGGCAAAACAAATGTCTCACTTAGTGACATAAATGTTGGACTCAGTTGTGGTCATAAGTCGAGGGCTACCTGCATTTGATTTTGGATGGGTTTAACTGCTTCAGCTGTATTGTGGACAGGGTGACGGTCCTGGTGTTACTTGACCAGAGTTGTGTTCTGTAAAACCTCACTTCTGTGGGATCCTGTTGCCTTTCGGGAAGTGTGAAGATCTTGTACATTGGGCGGAAGAGAGCCAGATTCATTTACAATACCTTTTCCTTCCGCTGTCCTTACCACTTTCTATAGAGGGATAATCAAGAGCATCCTGTCGTATTGCAGTACTGTCTGGTTTGGAAGCATCCCTGCTTCGGACACGAAGACGGTGCAGAGAGTGCTGAGGATGGCAGAAAAGCTTATTGGTAGTTCACTTCCTTTTATCCAGGACATGGCATATAAGTGTAGCCGGGCTGGCTGAAAGGCTTTGCAGGAGCCTGGCTGGGGAGAGGGAATCTTGGACAGCTGCTGCCGGTTTTGGGTGCAGCGGGCATGGATCGGACGGAAAGAAAGAAAAAGGTGCAAAGAAAGGGGGTGGGGGAGGTTGTTGTTGCTGTTTGTCAGAGAGAGACCAGGTGAAGTCGAAGACGGGTTGGAGGTTTTAAGCTGAACCCTTTCTGTGAAGGAGTGGGGAAGAGGAGAGCGAGAGAGAGCGAGAATGTAGAATTTTACTGCTTTCTTTCGCAGGGCGGATATCCCAAGCGGAGGCAAGGGAGAGAGTGAGGAGAGAGAAAGTTGCTGGGGTTGCTAAATTCAGATTTTAACAATAAAGGACAGGGGGGAGGGTTTTTTGACACCGACGAGACCTGAGGCTGCAAGCAACAAGAGAAGAGAAAGAGAGGCTGGTCGTTGCTGCTTTGGAGACTAGTGGCGATCCGAACTTTGACTATTGCTGCTTGTGCAAGTTTTAGACATTGTGGGAAGTTG